>JAPKLY010000079.1:126723-244852 GCA_026898435.1 Prunella vulgaris | reverse complement strand
GTTTCCGCACAAAAAGACACTGCGCACTCAGCTGATTGTATAGTCAGTTGTTTCAAAACAAGAAGACTCAAAGTCTTCTTTAGGGACCAACAATATCTAATCTAATTAAGTGCTTTTATATATATAAAATATATATAATTATATATATATAATATTTTATTTCGGTTCGGTTTGTGGTATTATGGTATTTTTGCCACGAAAACCGAAACCGAAACCGAAACCGAATACCAAAAAATTGAAAATCTAAAACCAAAACCGAACCAAATACCAAATTAACCGAACCGAATTTCTATTTCAATTCGGTTCGGTTCAATTTTTTAGTTTTTCCCAAATAGTGCTCACCCCTAGTGTTCATCAATTTTTCGAGAAGAATTTCTGGAATTTCGTAAGCTGTGTGAAGGACAAAAGAGATATCTTCAAGTGCAAGTGTGTTTGGAAAAGATTATTTTCTTCAAAATCACAAAGGCTAGAAAAATGATTTCTTAAAAACCCATTCTCAACGCACAATCTGTACCAGAATGACGAGACATACTCACAAAGTTTCTTATGATGAATCGCGTACCACCTCAACGAGTAGGAGGTGGAAAGGAAAGAAACCTTCCGGACGTCGACAAACTAGACTAGTCCAAGTTCCGGCTCTACCAGCAGCCCCGGTTGAACCGCAAAATGAAGCCACCTTGGAGTCGATGGTGAAGACCTCTGAGGATATTGAAAAGGAAATGACTACGTTGAAACAAATGCAAAGGCAGCAAGCCATGATAACTCATCCACCAATGATTCAAGCAGCTCCGACGGAGACAAGACGTGACACAAGGACAAGTTACCATGCACACGAGGAGGAAACAAGTAGTGGACGAGCGCCCCCGGATAATTCAAGAGGGAAGCAAAAAATGAGTGACCGCCTAGGACCACAACCTGGACTACCAGATCAGTGACCAGAGGGCCGAGCAGAGGGGCGACCATGCGACCAACATGGGTATCACCAAGAGGGGTCCCAAGGAGATAGGCATGATAGACCGAGCCATCATTCGGAAGGGGGTAGGTCCGAATACTCACATCATCATGAACCTTGTGAGTCAGAGACAAGACACCATCGAAGGCCAGTCCAGGATCGATTGAGGAGACGGGCATCCAAAAGATTGGGTCCAAATGCAGCTATCAACCTCCAAAGACCACAAAGGGAGGTCGCCCGAAGTGAGGGACTGCTGGGCGCAGCACGCCAATATGCGGAGCACCCAGAACAGCCTCGAGAAGGGGGATCGTCTCGTGGATTGTCACTTATAGAGATCGAAAAGTTGAAGAAAGCAGTGAAGGACCTACGTGAGCAAGTGGCAAACAAAGAAAAAGTTGAAACATACACCTCTCTACCAACCTCACCGTTATCCACAATAATCCTCACAGCTCCCATATAAAAGAAGATCCAGTTTCCATCTCTGGTATTGTATGAAGGAGAGTCCGACCCCAAGGTCCATATATCGAAGTATGCAGATTACATGATCTCGATGGGGGCCTCAGACGTAACACAGTGTAGAAACTTCCCCTTGACCCTGGGGGACCACGCCCACAGATGGTTTTCCGCATTGTTACCGGGATCGATTCAATCATTTGGCCAGTTAACCCGAGAATTTTATCTCACTTCTTGGGGTTCGGGACATATCTGACGCAGAAGCACAGGCTGGCCAACATCACGCAGGGGGCGGAAGAGACTGACCAACAATACCTAGAAAGGTTTGATAAGATTCCTTTGGAAGGTGAATCGGTCAGTGAAGATACTAAAATAATTGCAATCATGGCTGGACTGCGAAAGAGAACGGACCTCTGGAAAGAGATGCATTTATCTTGTCCTAGTACCTATGTGGAGTTCCGGCACAAAGCCGGTGTGTATGTGGCAATGCAGGAAGCTATGCAAAAGGAGTTAGGCACGGAAGCAGATGGAAAAAAGAACGGTAAGAAGCCAAGCGGAAGTGGTTACAAGGCCCCCAAGAATCTTAAGGCATTTGGGGATACAGCTGAGTATAAGGAAAAGTTAAATCAGGTGTTGACCACCACTATTGATCATGTACTCACAGCTGTCAAAGATCAAGACATGCTTGCGGCTCTCCGGAGGATTCGGCAGGATAGAAGCAAGTTGAACCCAAATAAGTACTGTGTTTATCATCAGAGTATCGAACACTTTACCAGTGAGTGCCGTGATCTCTTGAAACAATTATGAAAGTTCTATGAAGATGGGAAACTTACGGAATTTGTTAAGAAGGCACCCGGTAAAAGACAGCGGCAGTCACGGCAGGGGGGTTCAGATGAGGAAGAGGATAGTGATGAAACAGAAAGGGCACCAAACAGGCAGGTGCGAAGGGGGCCACCAGCGCCATAAATTCATTAAGAGCCCAATTGAGAAATATTAGTGCTCGAAGAGATAGAATCGGCCGGAGGAATGATTGACGGTCACCCATTATAAAAAAGGCAAAAGAAGGCAGAGATATGGGCTATCAATCAGGTACAGGAGACCGGGTCAAGATCAAAGGTGCCAGCTAAGCCAACAGCAGACTTGGTCCTCTCACACCACACAATGACTCACTGGTCATCAGCGCAAATATCATGAACACAAAAGTGCACCGACTGCTAGTGGATACTGGAGCATACACGAACATCCTCTTCAAGAAGACACTAGATCAGTTAGGAGACTATAAATCCTATATAGAGGATTGTAATAACAAGATAGTGGGGTTCGAAGAAGCTGTGACCGTCCCTCTAGGTGTAATTTGTTTATCAGTCGAACTCGTAACGCTTGAGGACCCAGAAAGGAGGATGACCAGGTTGTTAGATTTCTTAGTAGTAGATCAGCCATCCTCCTATAACGGGTTCCTCGGCCGACCTTTTATTTCAAAATTCAAGGCTGCATGTTCTACTTACTATTACTGTATAAAATTCCCAACTTTGAAAGGTGCAGGAACAGTTAAGGGGGATCAAAAAAAGGCCCAAGAATGTTTGCTAACCATAAAGAAGCCTGTCACTTAGGTATTAATTTATGAGGAAGCAACATCGCAGCACCCCCAGATGAACCCAGCATATTGGACGCTATTTCCATCGATACAGAAATGATGGAGATTGACCAGTCACAAGAAGAGATGGAAATAGACCAAGCACCTCCCCAAAGCCAGTAGTCAGGAGAACGAACGGAGGATCGGATGGGGGCATGTAACGATACACCAATGACCATGGTGAAGGTAAGTGACGATGCGGAGTTAACACAAGAGGGTCAACCAGATGAACGAGAAGACATGGAACCTCGACTAGGATATCCGGGTAGAGGTTGACGTTAATATGGAAAAACCTATCATAGACCCACGATGGAAAGACAAAAAGTGGCGTGCTACACCAGTCGAACAATTGAGATCCATACAAGTAGACCCCAATAAAAAAGACTTAGAACTTTTTATTGGGTCTCAGTTAGAAGAACCCTACAGGAGTAGGATGGAAGAGTTTCTACTCGCCAACCTTGATGTGTTCGCATGGTCACATGAGGACATGACAGGAATACTGGTGGAACATGCATGTCATCGCCTCAATATCGATCCCACAAAAAAACCGGTCCTTCAGAAAAGGAGAAAGTATGGGCCCGAGAAATATGAAGCGCTAACTGGGGAAGTAAAAAAGTTGTTAGATAAGAAACTCATACAAGAGGCATTATGCCCACAGTGGGTGGCGAACCCTGTCCTTGTACGAAAGCCAAATGGTACGTGGAAACTCTGCATAGACTTCACGGATCTTAATGCCGCGTGTCCTAAGGATAACTTCTCGTTACCTCACATCAACTAACTGGTGGACAATACGGCGGGACATGAATTGATGACGTTCATGGATGCCTTTGCAGGATGACACCAAATTGCGATGCATCCCGAGGACCAGGAACACACAACCTTCTATACAAACAAAAACTTATTTTATTGGAAGAGAATGCCCTTTGGATTGATCAATGCCGGCGCAACATATCAGAGACTGGTCAACAAAATGTTCGACCAACATATCAGCGACACAATGGAGGTTTATGTTGATGACATCGTGGTAAAAAGTCTTAAAAAGGAAAATCACTTAGAGCATCTCAAGCAAGCATTCGACATCATGAGAACCTACAACATGAAGTTGAATCCGAAGAAAAGCAGCTTTGGGGTGCAATCCGGAAAATTCCTAGGACACTTGGTGAGCCAACGAGGCATAGAAGTTAACCCAACACAGGTCAAGTGTATCCTAGAAATGGAACCACCAAAAGATGTGCTGGCTGTTCAACGACTCATGGATGTCTCGCGGCATTAACCAGATTCATATCCAGATCAGGAGACAAGAATAGGGCATTCTTTGAATCCATCAAAGGCAAAGACATAAATTGGAGAACTGGTAAAAGCAATTATGTATGGACTGATACGTGCCAGAATGCATTTGAAGACATAAAGAAATATCTAAGCAACCCCCAAATCCTATCAAAGCCCGAACCGGGAGAAAAATCATACCTATATCTGGCGGCATCAGAGGTGGTAATCAGCTCTGCCTTAGTACGTGCGGAAGGCAAAATACACTTACCAGTGTACTACGTTAGCCAAGTGTTACATGAAGCCGAGCTACGCTATTCACCAATGGAGAAGCTGACATACGCACTGGTCATGAGCGTACGAAAGCTACGACCCTACTTTTTTTACCACCCGGTGAAAGTCTTAACCACTTTTCCCTTGCGACAAATCTTGCACAGACCTGATACTGTCGGACGATTATTAAAATGGTCACTAGAGGTCAGCCAGTATGGGATAACCTTCGCTCCCCAAACGGCGATCAAAGGGCAGGCACTAGCAGACTTCATAGTAGAGCTAACCTACCCTCAAAATCCTATGAGGGGACGTATATACCCATGACACCTCTACATGGACGGCTCCGCAACAAGTACCACAACAGGGGCATGTGTAGTCCTAGTTAGCCCTGACAAACAAGTATTCACCTCAACAGTAAGGCTCGATTTCTTGGCCACAAACAACAAAGCTGAATATGAAGCACTGATTGCGGGATTGAGACTATCATTAGCTGTGGGGGCTACCAAACTTCAAATTTTCGGAGATTCGCAGCTAATAATATCTCAAGTCCGGGGTGAATATGAGGCAAAGGATCGCCAGATGATCATCTACCAGAGGATAGTGGCAAATTTGATATCTAAGTTCGAACAAGAGTATATTGAGCAAATCCCTCAACTCGAAAACACACAGGCAGACGCACTAGCTCGATTGGCAACAAGTACCGGGGAGACAAGTATCACAGAGGTTGTGATACCAAAAATAAAAAATCCTTCAACATTTGTTTACATTAATTAAGTGTTGAAGAGGGGGCAACAACTTGTAGATAACCTGTTGTGAAATCAATCGGAACTAAATCGAGCTCAATGAGACTTGAAGTTCTCAAATCAATTGGAAGAACTTGCCGGATGAACACACTCAACAGAAATAATCAAAAAATCAAAAGAACAAGCAATTACGTGGTTCGATCAAATTGATCTACGTCCACGGATAGGGTTGGCTCACTTCACTAAATGATGAAAATATGTTTACATATTACAAGCTTTCTCTCTCTAAGATTTAGAATGAAGCCCTCGCCTAAAAGACTGAAATGAATACATATTTATAGATCAGACCCTTAACCGCCTTTGAGCTCTTAACCAATCAACGAGATTCGTATGGTTATAACCTCCTTGAATAACTGTTCCGACGTCCAATGAGATTGCTCCGCCAGCTGCCCAAATAACTGACTTTATCACTCTGGTGAAGTCGCCTTTGCCATGCTCTGTTTTCTTAACTGTCAGCTCAGGATCGCCTTCATGCTGAGTGACTCAGGGAGTAGGTGATTTTTAGCTCAGGATGATCTCTCAGGATTGCCTTCAGTTCTACTGAGTCTTCAGTGTCTTCACTGATCTGACCACTCAGGATGTCATCCAGGATGAGTGTCAGGATCAGAACACTCCTGACTCAGGATCAAGTCTTCGCTCAGGCTCAGGATGTTTTCCTCAGGAATATTCCTCCGGATCCAATACTCAGGATCAGGATTCCTGACTAATCTTCAGTATTCAAACTCAGCTTATCTTTACACTTAACAATTCTCCACCTTAAAGTAAGTGAGTTTCCCCCATTCCACACTCCACCTCAGGACCTAGCTCATGGTACATTCCATGACTGCAGCTTGATCAGCTCCAAGCAATATCTGAATTTGGAAATAGGTAAGACCTTAGTCAGCATATCAGCAGCATTGTCCTCAGTGGAAACCTTCTGCACTGAAATCACTTTCTTTTCCACCACATCTCTCACAAAATGAAGTCTAACATCAATATGCTTTGACCTTTCATGAAAGACCTGATGCTTAACCAAATGAATTGTGCTCTGATTGTCACACTGAACTGCGACTTTCTTTTGTCTGATTCCAAATTCTTTAATCATACCCTTGAGCCACATCGTTTCCTTCACTGCTTCAGTCATCGCAATATACTCAGCCTCAGTAGTTGAGAGTGCCACTACTGACTGGAGTACTGCTCTCCAGCTGATTGTTGTACCATATAATGTGAACACATATCCTGATAAGGATTTCCTCGTATCAATGCTTCCAGCATAATCTGAGTCCACATATCCCTGGAGTGGTTGAGTGCCATCCTTAGTTTTCTCGAAGAGTAACCCCAGATTTTTAGTTCCTTTTCAGTATCTCATGATCCACTTAAAAACTTCCCAGTGTGTCTTTCCCGGATTTGCCATAAATCTACTGACCACACTGACTGAATGTGCTAAATCTGGCCTGCTGCACACCATAGCATACATTATGCTACATATCCCATTTGAGTAAGGGATTTTACTCATTTGTGCCTTCTCTTTTTCTGACTTCGGACACTGACTTGATGTCAGTTTGAACTGTTGACCAAGGGGTGTAGATACAACTCTGGCTTCATGCATGTTGAATCTCCTGGGTATCTTCAGGATGTAATCCTTCCGAGTTAAGAACAACCTCCCTTTGTCCTTATCTCTGATAATTTCCATGCCCTGTATCCTCTTAGCCATACCCAGATCCTTCATGTCAAATGTGCTACTGAGCTTTGCCTTTAGCCTCTGAATTCTTTCAGGACTCTTGCTTGCAACCAACATGTCATCCACATAGAGCAGCAGATATGTGAGTACTTCCTTCCCTTATTTTTCAAGATAGACACAACTATCATACCTGCATCTTGTAAAGCCAATGGAGATCATAAAACTATCAAACTTCAGTAGACACACCTTATCCTGATTCCCAGGTAGAATAAAACCTTCAGGTTGTTGCATGTGTATAGTTTCTTCCAGGTCTCCGTGTAGAAAGGCTGTCTTGACATCTAACTGCTGAAGCTCCAAGTCCTCCTGAGCTACCTTTGACAATAGGATTCTGATTGAACAGTGTTTCACCACTGGTGAGAATACCTCATTGAAGTCTACCCCCTCTCTCTGAGTGAAGCCTCTGGCAACAAGCCTTGCCTTATATCTCAGCTTCTCTCTTCCTCCTGACCCTATTTCAGATTTCTTCTTGAAGATCCACTTGGAACTGACTACCTTCTGTCCCTGAACCTTGTTCACAAGTGTCCAAGTGTTATTCTTCTCTAATGACTGAAGTTCCTCAGTCATGGCCAATATCCATCTCTATTTGTCTTTGCCTGACACGGCTTCAGCATAACTTTGTGGTTCCTGATGCTCCACCTCTTCAGCGGTTATAGGGCATAGGACACCATGCCAGCCTGACCAAACCTAGTTGGAGGGTGTATGCTTCTCCCGTGTCTGTCTCTTGCTAGACTATAATTCCTGAGATCTTGGCCTTCAGTATCTGAAATTGAGTGGTCAGAATGATCATCAGTATCACTTTCCTCTGACTCCTCTTGAGTCCTTCCTGAGGTTTCACCTACCTAAAAAATTCCTTGTCCTGAGTTCCTTTCAGGAGTCTCCACCTCAACCTGAGATCCATCTCCTGAAAGTATACCATCTGAGTCGTGTATGTTGATGGGCTGATTATATCCCATGATTTTCTCGTTGAAAGTCACATCTCTACTGACAATACACCTTTTATGTCCAGGTTCCAAACACCATAACCTGTATCCTTTCACTCCCTTAGGATATCCTAAGAAGATACATCTCAGTGCTCTAGGTTCCAGCTTATCCTGCCTGATGTGGGCAAAAACTGAGCAACCAAATACCTTCAGGTTATTGTAGACCGAGATTCTCCCATACCACACCTCATCAGATGTCCTGAACTCAATTGCTGAGGAAGGTGACTTGTTAATAAGATAACAAGCTGTACTGACTGCTTCCCCCCAAAACACCTTGGGTAGCTTTGCATCTGACAACATACTCCTGACCTTTTCCAGGATTGTCCTATTCATCCTCTCAGCCAAGCCATTTTGCTGAGGATTTGCAGGAACAGTCCTGTGTCTAGTGATCCCCCTTTCCTTGCAGAAATTGTTGAACTCCTCTGATACATACTCCAATCCATTATCAGTTCTGAGATGTTTAATGGATCTTCCTCTCTTATTTTCTTGTTCACTGACCCAATCCCTGAACCTTGCCAAGGCTTCACTCTTCTGCTTCAGTATGAATACCCATACTTTCCTGCTGAAGTCATCAATGACTGTCATGAAGTATCTTCCCCCTCCATGAGTCTCCACCTTAGCTGGTCCCCAGATATCAGAATGAACATAATCTAGAGGTGCATCAATAGTCTTCTTACCCTTTGGGAATGGGATTTTCTTGGATTTACCCAGGACACAATTGTCACAAAAATCCAATTTCATCACCTTTCCATCCCCAAATGCCTTATGCTTTGAAAGTTCTTGGAGCCCCCTTTCTCCAATATGGCCCAACCTTTTATGCCATATCATTGCCTCAGTGCTGTCCATAACATTGTTTGCTGACCCTGAAGAAGTGCTTCCAATCAGGATATACAACCCATTGACTTTCTTGTCTTTCATGTATACCTTATTGCCTTTGGTTATCAGGATATAACCATCCTCAGTGTTGAACTCATAACCCAGTTGATTCAGTGAACCCAGGGAGATCAGATTTCTCTTCAGTTCTGGCACCAGCCTCACATTTGAGAGTATCTTATCTACTCCATCATGCAGCTTCAACCTGACAGAACCACTCCCTTTCACCTTACATGTCTGATTATTGCCCAGAACAACTGAGCCTCCATCAAACCTCCTCAACTCCCTGAATAATGATTCATCAGGGCACATATGGAATGAACATCCAGAATCCAGTACCCACTCATCATTCAGTTTCAGGTTAGTACCCTTTACACCTCAGCACTATCATACCCACCTTCAGCAGCAACAGTTATATCAGCCTTTTGTTCTTCTCCCTGATTCCTATTTCTGCCAGGGCAATTCTTCTTGAGATGACCAGTTTTGTGACAAGCAAAACATTTCCTCTTCTCAACAAAATCACCAGATTTTGGCCCCTTTGTGTTCTTCTTCTTCTTGTTCTGAAAATCTTTCTTTCCCTTCTTAAACCTGACATTCAATCCTTCAGCCTGAACTGAATTTTTCTTATCAGCTTGTAGCTGAATAGACTTAGTTTTCAGCGCACCCAGAATATCATCAAAGGACAATTTATCCTGCCTCCCAAATAGTAAGGTATCCTTGAAATTTTCAAAGGATTTAGGCAAAGAATTCAAGAGCATCAGAGCCTTATCATCATCATCATCATCATCATCATCAATTTCCACTCCCAGGTTCTCAAGATCATCAGCAGCCTTGTTGAATTCCTCAAGTTGTTCAATCAACTCATTCTCTTCATTCATCCTGAATGACATCAGTTTTTATTTTATGAACAACTTGTTGGTGACAGACTTGATCTGATACACCTTCTCCAGCTTACTCCAAACCTCAATGGCAGTCTTCTCCTTGCACACCTCCCTCAGAGGCTTATCCCCCAGACAAAAGATGATTGTGCTATGAGCCTTTTCCAATATTTTTTGTCTCTTGCCTGGATTTTCTGACGAAGAAGGGGGCCATTGATCTTCAGGCTTCAGAGCATTGGCCAGCCCATGATGAGTCAAGAGAGCCTTCATCTTGATCTTCCACAAACCAAAATCGTTTGCTCCAGTGAATTTCTCAAATTCCAGCTTGGTAGATGCCATGATTGATGATTAACCAGTTGATTCCTCCTCCGATTCCCACAGACGGTGCCAATTGTTGTGAAATTAATCGGAACTGAATCGAGCTCAATGAGACTTGAAGTTCTCAGACCAATTGGAAGAACTTGCCGGATGAACACACTCAACAAAAATAATCAAGAAATTAAAAGAACAAGCAATTTACGTGGTTCGATCAAATTGATCTACGTCCACGGATGGGGTTGACTCACTTCACTAAATGATGAAAATATGTTTACAGATTATAAGCTTTCTCTCTCTAAGATTTAGAATGAAGCCCTCGCCTAAAAGACTGAAATGAATACATATTTATAGATCAGACCCTTAACCGCCTTTGAGCTCTTAACCAATCAACGAGATTCGTATGGTTATAATTGCCTTGAATAACTATTCCGACGTCCAATGAGATTGCTCCGCCAGCTGCCCAAATAACCGACTTTATCACTCTGGTGAAGTCGCCTTTGCCATGCTCTGTTTTCTTAACTGTCAGCTCAGGATCGCCTTCATGCTGAGTGACTCAGGGAGTAGGTGATTTTCATCTCAGGATGATCTCTCAGGATTGCCTTCAGTTCTACTGAGTCTTCGGTGTCTTCACTGATCTGACCACTCAGGATGACATTCAGGATGAGTGTCAGGATCAGAACACTCCTGACTCAGGATCAAGTCTTCGCTCAGGCTCATGATGCTTTCCTCAGGAATATTCCTCCAGATCCAATACTCAAGATCAGGATTCCTAACTAATCTTCAGTACTCAAACTCAGCTTATCTTTACACTTAACATAACCAATAAATGATGACAGATTGGCGAACACCCATCAGTAAATACTTAGCCAATGGAGAACAGCCGGAAGATCCGTGGGAAGCACGACGAGTTGTAAAATAAGCTGCCTGATACACGATGGTCGAAGGACAGTTGTATAAAAGAGAAATTTCCCTTCCACTACTCAAATGTCTCTCCCCAGAGGAAGAACATAAAGTGTTGGAAGAAATTCACGAAGGAGTATGTGGAGGCCACGCTGGGGGGCAAGCCTTGGCCTATAAAACTATTAGGCAAGGATACTACTGGCCAACACTACAGAAGGATGCCATCAAATACGCTAAAAGGTGTTTGAAATGCCAACAGTTCGCTCCGAACATTCGCACCCCAGCGCAAGAATTAAAGTCAGTGTATAGCCCATGACCATTTGCTAAATGGGGTATCGACTTGATCGGCCCATTCCCTCCTGGAAAATGAGGAGTAAAATTCACAGTGGTGGCCTTGGACTATTACACTAAGTGGGTCGAAGCTGAAGCTTTAACAACAATAACCCATGAAAAGATGATAAGTTTCATCTGGAAAAGCTTAATATGTAGATTTGGCTTGCCACAGTCAATCGTTACAGATAATGGAAGACAGTTTGACGGAAGCAAGTTGAGGGACTTCTGCACTTCATGGAATATTAAGAAACATTACTCCACCCCGTATCATCCCCAATCAAATGGACATGTCGAAGCCGTAAATAAAATTTGAAACATATCCTGAAGGTCCGGTTGGAAGATAAGAAGGGCAGTTGGGCCGATGAGTTACCGGAAGTACTATAGACCTACATGACATCTTTCAAAACAAGCACCGGAGAGACACCATTCACGATGGTCTTTGGGGTTGAGGCAGTAATCCTAGTAGAAGTTCAACATCAAATATGGAGAATAGTCAGATATAATGAAGAGATTAATGGGGATGATATGACAGTAGAGAAAGATTTAATCGAAGAAACACGAGCCTCGACAGAATTGAAAAACACAGTTTATAAGCGACGAGCAAAAAAATATTATAATTCGCAAGTCAAAGATAGAAGATTCAGAATTAGGAATTTGGTCATGAGGAATATATTGGCAGTCCCTTCGGGAGTGTTCGGTCCAGGATGGGAAGGTCCCTACAAGGTGACAAGGAGTTGGCCAAATGGGACGTATGACTTGGAAGATATACAAGGCAACCCATCATCATACACCTGGAATGCTGCACACCTCAAGAAATTCTACCAGTAGAAGTTTTAAATATATCTCAATAGGCCTTGCTCGCCCAACATGTATAGGGGCAAGCATGGTTAGTCTAAATAAAGTCAAGTCTGTAAATTTATGTTATATCAAATAAAGAAGATGTTTTCTTTCAGAAGAAGTTTATACGGTCTTCTCATATTAACAGTTGATAAATCGAAAAATGTCCCAAGTTATAAGCTCTAAAAAACAAAAGACTTACAAGTCAAAATCATACAAGGCAAGGTAGTGAGACTAACCCGATGAGTATATCAGAAAAAGAGAGTCCCTACCAATCAATAAGCCTACATCGAAAAGATGAAAAATCAAGATAAGGTGTAAATTCGCAATTCCGTAAAAGGAAAAGTAAGACGAATCAAACAAAACACCATAATAATATGAGCAATACTAACTTAGACAAAAACATCAACAAAGCAAAATATAAGTAAACTTCGTAAAAGGGAAATCAAACATCTATTGATGATAAAGACGGTTCAATTGTACATATGGGGCGCCTTCGAGGGCGAAGAAGCAAAAATCAAAGACAAAAACAAAAAGAATGCCAAGTGTCTACAACCCGCCCTGCTCGCCCAACTGCTCACCAAGCTGCTCGCCAGCAGCATCTCCAGGGGTGGTGGGCACGTTCTCGGTGGCATTAGGAGAAAGACGTGGAAGATTCTCAAAGGGAGATAGACCTTCAGCGTCTATCATTGCATCATCCTGTTCATCGATTTGCAAAGGTGGGTACCTCCCACCAACAATCTTAACACCTGGTGGCACAGCACTCAGGTCAACGCGCATCTCCTCAAGGTCCCCGATGTCGACTAATAAACCATCCCTGGGAGGACGATCGATAAGAAATTCAGTAAACTCTTTTTTACAGTGCCTCCCAGGGGTCTTCATTTTCACCAACAGCATGGTGATAAGCGAGGAGGTTCTCGGCGAAGGCGTACACGAAGCCAAAGTCAGATGACTCGGCCTGGATATCAGCAACAGTGGCGGCAGTATAACAATAAGTATGTTCGGCCTTGTGCTCGGTCAACTGGGTACGAGTAGCTTGGAGTTCTTTTTCTAACTCCACAACCTTTTCCTGAGCTACTCGTCCTCCTTCCAACTGAGCCCTCATGCTAACCAGTTCGACACGAAGACCATCGACCTCGACCTTAGCCTTCTCAGCACTGGTAATGGCAGATTGCTCGGCCTCCAGTGAAGCTTTAATCTTGGCCTCGAGGGTAGCAATCTTCTTCTTCATGTCCTCCCTCTCTTTCCTCCTAGACTCATTCAGAAGAGTATAGGATTTCTCCATCGTAAGGACTTGCTCCATCGCACGTTGAGCCGTGATTAGGGCACCACCCGAGTGATGCATAACCATATGGATGTTATCAGTCATGGACTGATGCTGCATGATGGCATCCTGAGGTTGACTCCAGTGACGGGCGGCAGACTCGATAGCCCTCCTAACTGGACCTTGAAGTTTGTTCAGAGATTTGGGAAGACGTGCAAGTGCAAACTGGTGCACAGCTTCGCTACGATGAAGATATCGGGAAGGGTAACACCTACAAAGATAAGCAATAAACACTTAGAAAATTTTTATCACAAAATTTCTAAGTATAAGCATGAAGGATTGAAAGCCTTACTCTACTGCCCGTGCCTGATCCCAACCGAGGTAGGTGATATCAGTCAGTTTCCCCATGGAACGGATCGGCGTTGGTGCTGTGGAGGTACCAGCATAAGTATGAATGGCTGGTTTCGGAGTTTCAACTCGGCCCGAGCCCCCTGAACCAGAGGCCCTTGTGGTCCTTGCCCTCTTGGTAGCGTCCCCCTCATGTTCAACACGTGAGTCGTCGCTTCGTTGCAAACGGCAACCTCCACCTCCGTCAGGTGAGGAGCTAGGAGCTTGACGATCATCAGCCCGGTCCGGGCGAGGGACTCTTAGAGGTGGAGCAGCCCTACTGCTCGCCCCCTTCTTCGCTTGGGAGGCCTTCTGGGCAGCCAGTACAACGGACGGAGAATCCCTCTTCGTGCGCGCCATTCGAACCTTCTGGTTTAAAGCCTGGAAAGATGGTGGGATGGCAATGGTAACCTCCGGAACTACAAATATCGGAATAAGCAAAAAAGAGTTAGAAAATTTTACAAAGGAGAATGGAGAAGCCCTGACTTAAGAAGATCCTACCAATTGGGCGAGCAACTTGAGCTCGCAGATGGTGGGGAGTTGTGATCAACCCCGAGGCAATGCGGCAGCTAGGTTTGTTCAGGTACTCGAATGTCCTATCCCTCTTGTTCCGACGACAGACGAGGATGTAAGTAAACTTGAACTCCTTGGATATGCTCGTCTTCTTCCAACGTTCAGGAGATAGACCTGCAACAAAGAGCCATGATGTCAGTTATGATACAGATGATTCACCCATATACAAACAAATCCTACGCTGCAACTCGCCAAACTCTGCGGGAGACATAATACGTCCACCAAGCCCTTCGTTATTGTCTGGTGCTTGCCAATCCCCGCCTTTGAAAAGGAACTACTCCTTCCAGTTCTTCACTTTGTTAGGTAGACCTTCGAGGATCCTCATATCACTTCTTGCCTTGAGGTAGTAATAGCCATTGCCCTCCTCAGAGCATTTGCTAAGGCAAAGTGCATAGTTCACTTCATTGGGGGTTAGACGATTTTTATGCTTCTCCAACGCAAATACAGTGAAGAGGGACAACAAGTATGTCCAAGCGTTGGGTGTAAGCTGTGTGATCGCCAAACCTGTAGCATTTAGGAAACGTCCAATGAGAGGATGCAGAGGCAACGTAACACCCACCGCTAGTGTGTGCATGTTGATTGCTGTCAGACCCTCTGGGGGGTAATCTGCTCGTTCTTTGGGTTGGGGAGCATACATCGTCACATCACAAGGAATGTGGAACTCTCTCCTGATATAATCAAGGCCACTCTCGTCAATCACACTCTCCACAGTGCTTGTCTTGAAATCAGTCGACACGTCACATTCTCGATATTGCCGAGGAGGAATGGGGAAATCACCGGCATAACGCTAGTAGGCGTTCCAATCAAACTCGCACTCGATGCCCTCTGGGATGATCTTCTCCACCATGTTGGGCCGTGGAAAGTCTACCAAGTCAAACCATTCGAGGATCGACCCCATCTCCTCACTGCTAGAAGACACCTCAACAGGGTCTTGGTCATCATCCTCTGGGCGAGCAGCTGGTTTCTCGACCGCTTGCTCGCCCTATTGCTCGGCACCCTCCTCTTGTGAGCAAACAACTCCAATGGCTTCGGGATCGGAACCCACCAAATGCACCAATGAAAGACCGGCGATCGGACCACCCTCCTCCGCCGGTTGCTTGCCCGGATTCCGGTTAGAAACGGTATGGCTTGAAGATGAAGACATTGAAAAATAGGAAGAAGAGAAAGATTTACCCTAGGAATGTGCTAACTATCAATTGGCCACGTCACCGCCTAAATTCCGATCGAGTATGTCCGAAGAAAATACGGCGAGAAACATAGAAATAAAAAGAATAAGGGAGAATGAGTGCAATACCAAGGGAAACGAAAAGAAAAATAAAAGAAAGAGGAACTACCTTTGATTAAATCTTTAAATCGCCACTCGAAACAAGAAGAAAATGGGAAGATCGCCGGAAAACTCGAAGAGAAATTGGCCACCGGAAGTTGCAAAAGATGAATGATGAAGAAGAAGATGAAAAATGAAGAAAAATGCTATTTATACGTTAGGGATAAAGAGAAGAAAAAAGAAGAAAGTCTAAGAGCTCATTTGCAAATTTTTTGAAAATTTTTAATGAACGTGCCTTTTTGTGTGACTGATTGGCACGCTGAACGATGAGATGCCTCATTTCCTGGAACGCCGCCCAAGAGTTAAAGTGGGAAGTCGAGCAGAAGATCAAGCACGAAGGACGAGCATAGAGCCGAGCATTAAGTTGCTCACCACACTGCTCGCCTGGTTGCTCGCCACCTTACAAAGATAATTTGATCAAACTGCTCGCCTACTTGCTCGCACATCTGACTAACAACCATGACTATAGTTCCAGCATATCCTTCGATATAGAGAATCAAATCAAAGCATATGCTGAGGGGCAAATGTTGATAAAAGGAATTGAGCCAATGATTAAAGAATAATAAAAGTGTAAGCAAGTGAGTGAAGGCTAAGCCCAAGTTGCTCGCCACCTTGCTCGTCCAACAAGAGAGGAAGAGATGGCCACCCATGTGGCCAAGCCAAGTTGCTCGTCATTTTGCTCGCCACCTTGCTCGTCCAACAAGAGAGGACAGGATGGTCAGCCCACGTGGCCAAGTCAAGTTACTCGCCACCTTGCTCGTCCAACAATAGAGGACGAGATGGCCAGCCCACGTGGCCAAGCCAAGTTGCTCACCACCTTGCTCGTCCAACAAGAGAGGACGAGATGACCAGCTCACGTGGCCAAGCCAAGTTGCTCACCACCTTGCTCGTCCAACAAGAGAGGACGAGATGACCAGCCCACGTGGCCAAGCCAAGTTGCTCGCCGCCTTGCTCACCACCTTGCTCATCTAACAAGAGAGGACGAGATGGCCAGCCCACGTGGCCAAGCCAAGTTGCTCGCCACCTTGCTCGTCTGCATGTTAATTCCAAGGAAGCTATAGAAGAGCTCAAACGAGAGTTGCTAGTCAGGTTGCTCGTCCTTCTGCTCGATCGATCGCTTCCAGAAGAAGGAACCTAAAGGTGACAAGACCACAAAGGTGACAAACAACCCAATAGGGGTGCATTAGTCATTTAGGCCAGAATTAGTGGGGCAAGTTGCTCAAATAGTGACAAGTGGAGGACACTTGTCACTATCAGAGGCCAAGTGGCCTAAAAACGTGCCATTTACAGAATTTCTTAATACAAAGGTGCATTTACAGAATTTCTCTCACTACATTTTCCATCTAATATTTCTTACTATCCAATCAACCTGTTATCTTTGATTATTTTTTGCGTGATTCAACAAAATTATTAGCCACATAAATATTCGATTAGAGGGATTGCTCAACATGTGTGAATAGTATATAACTAAAATTAAAATTATATTATAATAATTGGATAATTGTGTAATAATTATTTTAATTAATGATTTATTGAAATTAATAAAAAGTGAAAAGATAAAATTTAAAAGATAAATAAAAGAATAGTGAATAAAAAAAATATACTCCTTATGTCACTCAATTTTATTCCCACTTTTTTTTTGTTGTCTACCAAACTAAATAAATTACATTCACAAATAAAAGTTTGGACCTCAATTCCTCTACTTTTTTATTAAATTTACTTTTTTAATATAATATTATTTTTTATTAAATATAATGCTAAAAATAAGGGTGTGTTTTGTTTAATGCTAACAAAATATAATGCTTTGAAATATAATGCTAACAAAACACACCCTTAAAGTTTATATTTGAAATGCATAAGCATTTAAAAATGTTTTATTTTATTTTTGAGATCAATAAATGAATAGTATTTTAAAATAAAATAAATATTATAAAAAAGTTTTGAAGTGTAAAATTTATTATAAAATAATACTCCCTCCGTCCCCTTTTAAGTTATTCATATCTTTTGGGAATGAGTATTAAAAAATGCATAAAAATATTAATATAATATAAGTGAAGTGATGGAGAAAAGTTATAAAGTAATGAGAATAGTGTAAAATGTATTAAAAATAAGAGAAAAGTACAAATTGGTTCAACAAATTCGCACAAATTACAAAATGGTTTATGTGCAAAAAAAAAAAAACACTTATGTGCAAATTTTTATGAACCAATTTGTAAATATAGTGATTTTTTTGAATCAATATGTAAAGCACCCTAAAAATAATACTCCCTCTGTCACTCTTTAAGTTTCTTGTTTCTTTTTGTTGTTTTGTTTAAGAAAATGTATTTATTTATTATTATATGGTGGGCCACGTGTTGACTTTTGTATAAAATAATGGAAAATTGTGGAAAAAGTAATTGAAAATTGTGAAAAAGTAATGGGTAGTTGTGAAAAGTGGTATTTATTTATTAATATATGAAGTAGTGTTGTTGTTTTTTTATGGAATGAGAAACTTATTGTGGGACATCCAAAAAAGGAAAGTGAGAAACTTATAGTGGGATAGAGGGAGTAATAAATAAGTGAATATTAATTTTCTAAACAAATTAAAAAGTAAATGAATAATATAAAGTGGGATAGACAAAAATAGTAAGTTATAGCAACAGAGGAGTATAAAAACAGGACAAAAACTTATATAAAAAATTCTACCGTAAAAATTTCTAAAAATAGAATAAATAAATTAATTAATTCACGCGCCTAGGTTCATGCGCATAACTAACAAAACCAACTAAAGTGCGCATACCCAATATATGTGCCTATAGATGTTAAACCGCCAGCCCGGCTAATTATTTTTTTTTAATTAAATATATATTATTATTATTAATGTTACTGCACGTCTGCAAGTGGCCAAGTGCAATGCCTATAATGAATGTTTTGTAGGCATGGGCTCTTAGTATTCAAGCTCATTACCAAATTAAAAAACCTAACTAAAACTCCATTGCAAAATTAAAAAACTCAACTAAGTGCTGATGTTTAAACATTTATCAGTTTATGAATTAAGTGCTGATGTTTAGACTATTACATATTGATGTTTGAACTTTATTTATGTCTTGATATTTGGATTTATAATTATGTTGAATTATTTTGATGTATTTTAATGAATTTATGAACAATATTTAGATTAATTAGCATTTTATTGCCACTATTATAAATTTTATGTTGAAGATTTAATTTTTAATTTTTTTTAGATGAAACTCGTTTAAGACCCGTTTAGCCCGAGGCCCGTTAGGGTTAGAGTTAGGTCTCAGTTATTAGAGGCCCGTTTAGAACGAACCGGATAAGGCCCTAACCCGTTTAGCCCGAAGCCCGTTAGGGCTAGCCCTATAGGGTTAGGGCTGACCCGTTTAACATCTCTGCCCAGGAGGTAACCCCACTTAATTTATAATTTGACTTTAATGAGTCGGACAAAGAAGTAGCGCTGCTAATTCAGTTTATACTTGTACAACATTGTGCGTATAAAAAATCAAATAATATTATATTATAAATTTAAAATTTGTTATCAATTTATGTTATTATATAGACAAATACATGTTACTATAAAGACAAATGTATATTACTTTCTATATTAAATATTGTTTTATATATATATTTATTTATCGGTATAAAATAAATATTTTTTCATCAAATGTGTATTAATATAAGAAAAAATATTTAGTTTTTTCATTAATATTTATTTATTTTTATAGAAATAATTATTTTTCATATAAAAAAACATATAAAATAGTAAAAATGTATAATTACATGAATCAATTTACATAAATTTAAAGGGATGATGATTAAAATAAAAACACATATTTATTAATATAAAAAATACATTTTATCCTTACAGTAACACTCATTTGCTCATATAGTAACACACATTTACCCATTTAGTAACACAAAATGGAGATCAAATATGTGTTACTATTAGAGTAAATGTGTGTTACTATCTTATAAAATGTTGTTGTTTTACAAATATTAATTTATTTTTATAAAATAAATAATTTTCACATAATGCAAGAGCAAAATGTGTGTTAGTATAAGAACATATATTGTTTATTCACAAATATTTATTTGTTTTTATAGAAATAATTATTTTTTCATATAATATCATATGTATTACATGAAACAATATACTTAGATTTGAAGGGATGATGAATAAATTAAGAAACACATATTTTTTATTCTCATAAAGATATATTTTGCCATATAGTAACACATATTTGCCCATATAGTAACACAAACTGGAAGACAAACATGTGTTACTATTAGAGCACATGTGTGTTACTATATAATAAAATGTTGTTATTTTACATATATTAATTTATTTTTATAGAATAAATAATTTTACACATAATGAAGAACAAAATGTGTTACTATAAAAATAAATATTGATTATTTACAAATATTTATTTATTTTTATAGAAATGATTATTTCTTTCGTATAATAACATATATATTATATGAAACAATATACCTAAATTAAAATGGATGATGAATAAATTAAACAACACATATTTATTCTCATAAAAATATATTTTGTCCTTATAGTAACACACATTTGTCTATATAGTAACACAAACTTTGAAACAAATGTGTGTTACTATTAGAGCAAATGTGTGTTACTATATGTATAAATATTTATTTGTTATACAATATTAAATCAAAATTTTTTAACACAATAATTTAAAAAAAGAAACTTAAAAAAGAAAGTAATTGGAAGTATAGGTGGGGTGGGATGGCTGGGAAAATTAGTTAGGCGGGGTGGGAAGGGATTCGGATTGGGATTGGGTGGGGTGGGGTGGGGAATAATGTAACAAATGTGTAAGGGCATCTCCAATGGTTAGCGCTACATTCTGCGCTACATCTATTTTTTTATTTTTTTTATTGTATCTTTTATATTAATTTAAATTTAATAATTACATAATTTTATTATTATTTTATACTATTAATTTTTAAATAATATAAATTATTTTTTAATTTAAAAACAATTTATTAATTGTAGAATAAAAATTATAGAATAAAATTAAATTTAATAATATCTTAAAATCATACATATTAATTTAAATTTCATTATACAAATGATAATACAATTATAAAATCATACATAATAGTAAACACAAATAAACACATCACAAAAAATGCACACAAAATAAAAAAAACTCATAACATCAATAATAGTAGTCTAGCTCTCGAAATTAGAATATTCCTCCCACATATGATCAATCAGTGCATTACGAAGTGCTGTGTGAGCGTCTATGTCTCTAATTTGTCTAAATCGAGAAACAAATGCTTGAAAGGATGAAGATTCATTATTCACCATTTCTACATCGGGAGTTTGTACATCGATTGTAGTTTCAATCGGTGCATCAAGATCACGTTCATCTTTAATTATTATATTGTGCATGATTATGCACGCTTTCATTATATCACACAAATCATATTTTCTCCAATGCAAGAAGAAAATAAAATTATGATGATTGACTTGGATACCATTTCTGATCCACATCGGCGTGAATATTTTCGAGTGAAACAGGAAATTATTATGAAAAAAAATGAAGAAAACCTACAACAATCACCGGCTAACACTTTTGATATGTATGGTGGATATTTTCAAAATCTCGGAGGATCGGGAAGCAATCTCGGAGACTATTTGTTGATAGAATTTACTAATCGTTGTTCGTTATGTGGCTTTATATCGGATTAATTCTACCAAACAATAATCTATGATTTGTGTTCTTGGATAATGTAGAGAGAGAAAGTAAAGTGTAGGAAAAATGTATTAGAATTGTATATTAGTTACAAGAGGGGTCTTATTTATAGGTGCGTGAGTGTGGGACAGCACCTTATGAGCCTATTTGGCTTCCGGTGTTGACGAAGGTCCGTAACCTTCGTCCTGGTCCCTCACACTGCTCCCTACATCGTGCCTCATCCTACTACAATGCCTTAGACTAGATTGGCCTCATTAAAAACCTCATCGTAAACCACCCTTGTGGATAATCCGGACGGAGGGAAAAAGAGCGCAACCATCGGGATCTAGCAGGCTACAAGACGGGCTCCCAGGCGAGCTCACCGGCGAGCTGTAATGTCTTGTGTGGCTTCAGGGTGCCGTTTGATAATGAACCTCGCCGAGGTGGGGGCGAGCTCCTATAAGCGAGCTCCGGGGCGAGCTGCCCTCCATTTCGTCGAGCTAGGCGACCTCCGGGGTCCTTGCAATTATTTCAACGTCGATCGTATCAGTTCGCCTTGTCAACATTTGCCCCCCAGCTCGCGTACATCATGTCTTACCTAATGTGTGGGCGAGCTGGCTTATTTCCGCGGACGATAGATCAGACCTCGGCGAACTACATTCGGGTGAATGGGTGAGCTGGTGGGCGAGCTCCAAGGTGGCGGTTGTCCCAGCCGACGTGGTGCGGGAATCCAGGCGTCGTGCACGCCTTTTTAGGCGTAGTTTCCCGCGCCCATCATGTCAACTTTTCAAATTTCTTACAAAAAGGTCCCTGGACTCCTTGGATATCACACCTCGCCCCGGCGCCTATAAATAGGGGGAAGTGGATTCATTTTCCCACTTTCTGCATTTTCAAATTCTCAGAGCTTTCCTGGCGACTGATTTTTCTTGTGTTCGATGGATTTTCGAAGGCTCTTCAAGGTAGGATTCGATCTTTCTTCCCTTTTCTTCTGCCTTTTACTTGATTTTTCTTTCGTTTCTTCGGATTCCCTGGAAATTTTGGATATTTCTGAAGACTCTTGGACTTCCCCGAACGACATCGTACCGTGACTTTGGATTCTTGGATTGTGCTGAAAACCCCTTGGACTTCTCTGAGATAATGTCGACACATTCTTCGAGCAGGACCCTTCCGAGCCGAAACCCCGAAAAATAATCAATAATTGAGGATGAGCCTCCTCATCAGATTTCTTACGTGGACGTCGGCTCTAGTTCTGGGGTGAACTCGATATCTCACCCAGACTCCGGCGAGCTACTCGGCGACGTCCAAATCGACTCGGAGGTATGGGAGGAAGACGATGAGGTCGCCCCCGAGGAAAAAGTAGCCAGTGGTGACGGCGAATCTGCGGAGGCTGGCGAGGACGCCGCCGACGCCACCGAGGAGGTCGCCGAGGTCAGTTCCGAGGTCACTGATGAGGGTGAGGAGGAAGGCGAGCTAGAACCAGTGACGGTCGAATGGTTTCGTCGCATCGGCTTCCCAGAGCCCCAGCTGGTTGAATATCAGGTTCCTGCCGTGATCGTCCATCCCTTCGACTGGGATAGGTATGTCACCGAGCATGCGGCGAGCTTCCCCTGTCCAGCTCGAGCGCTCCCCGCAGACCTAGAAAAGGTCGCCCCATCTGAATACAAGGCCGGCGGGGTGGGGAGCGTCATTGACGAATGCGACCTGCTCATCATACGTAGGAAGTACCACGTCCCGCTCGGCATCTTCATGTATGCTCCAGTGAAGAATGAGCAGGCCGACGCGCCTCCCGAGGGGTTGACTGCCCTCAACGTCGATATCCTCAGGGCCGGGCTTACCTTGCCGTTGTACCCAACCATTGGTCAGTTCCTTGCTGATCATAATCTGGCCATGACCCAGCTCATTCCAAACGGGTGGAGCAACCTCCTCGCCGCATTATCCGCCTTTGGGTTGGAGGGTTACGAGAACGTGAAGACCTCGGCGAGCTCTTCGCCGTCACCAAGCAGACGAAGGATGGTGTGGGCTATTATTATTTGAAAGCTCGCCCGGGGGAGAAATTTCTCAGGGATTTACCGAACAAAATCCCCGACTGGAAGCAGCAGTTCTTCTTCATCTGTGGAGATTGGCGGGCTTCGAACATATTCCACGGGTGAGGTGACCGTATTCTCACTCCGGAGGGATACGGGGAAGCGAGCAGTAGGTCGCTTGATTCGGTGTGTGGGGGTTGAATTAGATTTACTAATTCAATTCTTCTTTCTTTTTGCAGTTCCGAAGCGCCACAAGTCTAGCAGGGGCAGGCCCAAGATCTCGGTCGAGTTCGACGTGGTGCGGGCCATTTGTTGTCTGAGGAGCGAGAAGGACAGACAGATCGCCCATCTGTGTCAGCATCATTGCCTAAGGCTCGCCGGGCTTCTCACTTTGCCGCACCACCTCGACATTCAAGGTCCCGAGCTCCCAGGTTCACAACTTATTGGAGCTCGCCCGAGATACTGATCATCTCGTTTTTTATACAGGTGGTAGATTCGTCGCTATTCCAATCGTTGAGGTCCCCGAGGCCTATCAACTTGTTAAGGAGCGCTTCGAAATGGGCCCACCTCGCCCTAACAGACTTAACCCGCCGTCCGTACTCACGCTGGAGGCAAGTAATGAGGTTGAGCTCGCCTCTAAGAAGGGCGAAGTAGGAGGGTCGGGGACCCAGAAGGAGAGGACTAAGGTCCCCGAGAAGGCTAAGGCAGCGGAGGGTCGCGAAGACCGGCCGAGGTGGCGGGCGAACTGGTGCCGCTCTCGAGTGAGGTCGCGGGAAGAAAGGCCCCCAAAGAGACGAGGGATCTCGAGTGGGTGATGCGGATCCCCAAGCTCGTAAGAGGACCAGGTATACCGACCTGGCCGACGAGGATTCTGACTTGGCCGAGCGGGTCTCGGTGAGGTCTGGGCAAGGTGCATCCGCCCAATCTACCGCCCCATTGGCGGCTACGCCCATTCGGAGCTTGCCCCCCTCGCCTTCTCCGTTTGGGATGCAGGCTAGCGACGACACCCTCTTAAGCTGGGATTCCAGGCGCGTCCAGTGAGAAGTTCGCCATTCTAGCTCCTGTCATTATTGTTTTTATTTTTTAACACTTTGCAACTGTTTCCACCTCGCAGCTATGCCCCCATCGCTTTCCCAAATCGTCATGAGGCTCTGAATGCCTTCGAGCGATCTCGCTCACTGACGTCGATGTGGGGTCTTGAGCCGGGTCTAGTCCGGGATACAGTGAGTAACATGCCAAGGCACTGGACTACTCCTCAGGTGGCCACGATCAATAATCAGGACCTGAAAGAGAACCTTCTGCTTTCAGCTCACTATGTCAGCGGGTTAATGCTCACCAATCAGAAGGCACTGGAGCAGGTCACCGAGCTGGAGCGAGGTCGCTCCGACAGGAACAAGAGGATGATGGCCTTGGCAGACACCGCGGACAAGGCGAAAAAGCAGGCGCAGCTCGCCGAGGAGAGGGCCGAGGCATCTCTGGCTGCTGAGCAGAGTGCCTTGAAGCAGTTGGAGGATGTTCAACACCAGCTCGCCCGACTCGAGCAAGAAGCAGAGGCCTAAATAAAGGCCAAGGAGGATGAGCTCGCCGCCAAGCTCGCACGGGAGGTCGGCGACCACGAGGTTACCAAGAAAGACCTCGCTTTACAGCGGGGCCTAGTGAAGAATTCTGACGCCGAATGTGCGAGGATGAGGGCCGAGCTGGAGGCGAAAGTCAACGAGGTCACCGAGCTGCGGAACAATGCCTCCTCCTTGCCGGATCTGGCGGCCGTGATGGCCGAGGCCTCTGACAAAGGATTCGTCCAATGTTACGCCGAGGTTCTGAGGACTCTCTGGTGGGCCCGAGCCCACAAAGATGATGAGGTCGAGGCCGTCGTAGGCGCTTCAAAAACTGCCTCGACCGAGTCCCCTTCCCGGACGGCGCTGAGCTGGACATCGGTGACCTCCCAGAGCTCGGCATCCCTCTCAACTTCGTACCGGCCCACTTTCAAATCATCAAGACAGTTGAGGTGTCAGCGCTGAACCTTGGCGAAGAGGAGATCGCTAAGAGGAGGAGGAGCGGGTTCCACTCACTGTCGCACAACTCCAGGAAGCTTGCGGGGACGCTTTGCTGAACCTTAGTGAGTTCGACACCACCGGGCTTACTGGCAACATCACTACCGAGGCCGAGCTCGCTCTCCCTTCCGACCCGGTCACCCCTGGCTCCAGCGAGGTGCCTGCTGATGCCCCTCCCGCTGCTCCGGATGCTTGAGCTTTTTCTTGCTTTCTTAGATTAGCCAGGCTCCATAGCTCGCCTAGAAGGAGCTCTATTTTTGTAGTCTTTTGACTTTGTTAAGTAGCTAGAGCTCGCCGGGCTTTGTATAGCTCACCCAGAAGGAGCATACTTTTGTAGTTCAAAGATGGCCAGCTGGTCGGCCTTTGTGGCCAGCACCACTCCGAACACTTAGGAATTTTCAAGTATTTTTGCCTTGAAAATTTCCTAAGTGTCTTTTGAATAGAAACCGAGCACTTTTTGTCCAACTCTCCGCACTTCATTTTCGCGCTTTTACGTTATAATTTTCAAAATAGCTCGTTTTTATTTATTTTACTGGTACATAACTATTTGTCTTATTCTACTTTGAGAAGCGAATCATTCGTTTTACGTCATTTACGACTACGAATTGTACCTCTGTTTTAAGAGTGCTCATTCTTCGTCTTACACCACTTAGGGCCACGAATTGCTCGTCTTAGACTACTTAGGGCAGCGAGCTGCACTTCGATTGATTCACGTTGGGCCGTTGGGTTTCATGAACCTTGCCTTAGATGTTTTTCGTCTTTTTCGTGAATTTTTCTAACTTGTGGCAGTAGGTGCTTAGCAATCCTTTAAGAAGGGTACCTTCGCGACCTTGGGCACTTTGACCTTTGCCTTCGAGCTATTTAATTACAACGTTTGGAACTTTGGTCCTTGCGCATCACGGATTTTTTAGTGCTCGGGCGAGCTGGGGTTGGTGAGCTCTTCTGAGCAGTGGGCGACCTGAGGTAGCTAGAGTAGGGGGCGAGCTACGCAGGTCCGGACACTTGGCAAATTTTTCTGATCTCACAAATTCTCTAACTTTTTATAGCGACGTAATTTACACTGGTTGCCATCAACATTTCTGATGCGAACCTTCGGCTAGTCTATTATTGAATTCTAGTCTATTGGTAGAACTTTTTCAGGTGGGCCGCACTCCAGGTGTATAACGAGGTGTTTCCTTCTGCGTCTTCGAGGTCATAAGTGCCGTTCGGCCAGGCTGCGGTGACCCGGAAAGGTCCTTCCCAGTTTGAACCGAATGCACCTGGTGGGGCCATCAACTTCTTTTTCAACACCAGGTCTCCGACCTTGAATTTTTTGTCTCGGACCTGAGAGTTGTAATACTTTTCTGCTCTACGCTTGTAGGTGGCGTTCTTCATTTCTGACGAAGCTCTGGTCTCTTCAATCAGATCCTTCTCTACTGCCAGGGCTTCGTCATTCTTTTCTTCATCATATCCTACCACCTTCCAAGTCTTGTTTTGGATTTCGACGGGTACCACCGCCTCAGTTCCAAAGGCTAGGGCAAACGGGGTCTCTCCGGTACTGGTCCAGTAGGAAGTTCTGTAAGACCATAAGACCTCCGGGAGTTCGTCTGCCCAGCTCCCTTTCTTTTCCTTGAGGCGGAGCTTCAATATGTGTTTCAAGATTTTGTTCACCGCCTCGACCTGGCCGTTCGACTGGGGATGGTATGGAGTTGAGTAGTTCTTCTTGATGTTCCATGAACTGCAGAAGTCCCTCAGCTTTTGTCCGTCGAACTGCCTTCCATTATCCATGACGATCGACTGCGGAAGTCCGAATCTGCAGATCAGCTTTTCCATATGAAGCCGATCATCCTTTCTTGGGTTATTGTTGCGAGAGCTTCGGCCTCAGCCCACTTAGTGTAGTAGTCTACTGCTACAACAACAAACTTTACACCGCCTCTACCAGGTGGAAATGGGCCGATCAAGTTGATTCCCCATTTCGCGAAAGGCCATGGGCTAAAAACCGACTTCAGCTGGTTAGCTGGGGAGTGGATGTTAGGTGTAAAAAGTTAGCACTTTCGGCACCTTCGAGCGAAGCTGACGGTGTCTTTGCGAAGAGTGGGCCAGTAGTAGCCCTGTCTGATCGTCTTATATGCCAATGATTGCCCCCCAGCGTGACTCCCACAAATTCCTTCGTGGATTTCTTCTAACACTTCGGACCTCTGCTTCTTAGTCAAGCACTTGAGTAGGGGTAGAGAGAATCCACGTTTGTAGAGTTGGCCATCCAGCAGCGTATATCTGGCAGCTTGCTTTACTAGCCGGCTAGCTTCCCAGGTGTCCACGGGGGTTGTTCCGTCTGTTAAATATTTTTGGATTGGAGTGCACCAATCTTCACCGTCTTCACTGTCCTCCTGCCCCCCACTCGAGGTTTGGTTTACTTTGTAATCAAACGTCGAGGGGTTTTTCAGTGTGGTGATCACAACCTCCGTGAATTCGGCTTCGCCATTGCTGGTAGCTAGCCTGGCTAAGGCTTCTGCTTGTGTATTTTCTAGCCGCGGTATCTGGTTGATGTAGACCTGTGTGAACATCGAGATACGGTGCACGGCTATCTTTTGATAGGTCATCATCTGCTGGTCTTTTGCCTCATACTCCCCCCGGACTTGGGATATTATTAGCTGGGAATCTCCGAAAACTTGAAGATTGGTTGCCCCCACAACTAATGATAGCCTAAGTCCAGCTATCAATGCTTCATACTCTACTTCGTTATTGGTTGCTCGGAAGTCGAACCGGATTGCGGAGGTGAAGACTTGTCTGTCCAGACTGATCAAGACTACGTCGGCGTCTGCTGCTACACTGGTCGACGACCCGTCCACATAGAGGTGCCACGGAGCTATACGCCCCCTTGTCGGATCTTGTGGGAAAGTTAGCTCGATGATAAAGTCGGTGAGCGCTTATCCCTTGATCGCTGTTCGGGGTGCGTAGGTTATACCGTATTGGCTAATCTCCAGTGACCATTTTAGCAGGCGTCCGGCAATGTCCGGGCGTTGTAATATTTGCCTTAGTGGGAACGTTGTCAGTACCTCCACTGGATGGTCGAAGAAGTAAGGCCTCAATTTTCTAACACTCATCACCAGTGCATAAGCCAGCTTCTCTGTTGGGGTGTACCGCAACTCAGCTTCGTGTAAGACTTGGCTTACATAGTACACTGGTAGGTGTGTCTTCGCCTCTTCTCGGACCAGGACAGAGCTGATGGCCACCTCCGATGTGGATAGGTATAGATACAGCTTCTCTTCGGGTATCGGCTTTGACAGGACCTGTGTATCTGCCAGGTATGTTTTGATGTCTTCAAAGGCTCGCTGGCATTCACTTGTCCACACGAAGTGGTTTTTGAGGTGGAGCTTGTTGGCTTTGGCCGCCTCTTTGTACCTTCGCGTGTTTACTTTGATTGCTTCGAAGAACGGGCGGTTTCGGGCACCGGACCTGGAGATGAATCTGTTCAGGGCTGCCATGCACCCAGTCAGTCTTTGAATTTTCTGGACGGAATTGGGTATACCCATCTCGATTATACATTGGACCTGTGTCGGGTTAACCTCAATTCAACGCTGGCTAACTAGGTACCCCAGGAACTTTCCGGAGTGCACGCAGAAGCTGATCTTCTTGGGGTTTAACTTCATGTTGTAGTGGCGTAGTATGTTGAAGGTCTGTTTTAGGTGGTCCAGGTGGTCTTCCTTCCTCAAACTCTTGACAACTATGTCGTCCACGTACACCTCCATGGACTCGCCTATGTGTTGGTCGAACATCTTATTCACCAACCTTTGGTAGGTGGCCCCGACGTTGATGAGTTCGAAAGGCATCCTTTCCCCAGCAATACATGTTTTTGTTGGTGTAGAACGCCGTATGTTCCTGGTCATCTGGGTGCAGAGCTATCTGGTGATAGCCCGCAAAAGCGTCCATGAAAGTCATCATCTCATGGTCTGCGGTGCTATCAACTAACTGGTCGATGTGAGGTAGCGGGAAGTTGTCCTTCGGGCACGCTTTGTTTAGGTCCGTGAAGTCGATGCAGAGCCTCCACGTCCCGTTGTGTTTCTTCACCAGGACGGGGTTCGCGACCCACTGCGGACACAAAGCTTCTTTGATGAGTTTGTTGTCTAACAACTTCTCCACCTCTATAGTTAGAGCCGCGTATTTATCTGGTCCATACTTCCTTCTTTTTTGATGTACGGGTCTCCTCGTCGGGTGTATGTTGAGTCTGTGGCAAGCATGTTTCAACGGGATCCCCGTCATGTCTTCATGGGACCAGGCAAACACGTCCAGGTTGGACATCAAGAACAGCTCCATCCTCGACCGGTACGGTTCAGGTAACTCAGAACCAATGAAAAGTTCTAAGTCTCTTTCTGGGTCCATCGGGAGTGCCGTCAATTCTTCCATGGGGGTGGTCTTCCTCTTTTAATTTTTCCACCTCGGGTCGCTGATGAACTTGTCCCACTCCTCTTGTGACATCTGTGCAGGTTCGTGACCTATGCGCGATTCGAGGTCATCGGGTTGGCTTTCAGCTCGGGCGGGTCCATCAACTGTTAGTACCTCCGGTGTTCTATCAACTTGGGATGGTGTGGTGACCTGGGGAGTTGGGTCAACGTCCATTGGTGTTGGTTCTTGACCTCCCGCAGGTCCCCCATCTTGGGCTTCGTTAACCACCTCCATGGGAGCAGGTTGTTGTTCCTGCGCAGGTCTCGACCCTTGCGCAGGTCCCAACACTTGGGTTTCTTCCAATCCTTCCATTGGTGCTGGTTGTGCGTCTTGCGCAGGTCCTGCCACTTGGTTAATCTCTGACAGGTCGCCTACCTCCATCATCTCAGTTTCGACCGAGATGACGTCTAGGATGTTTTGCTCGGCTGCTGGGATCTGCACGTCCTCTTCAAGGACTTGGACCCGCGTCACCGCTTTTTTGACCTGGCCATCTTTTATTTGGAGTAAACACTCTCGGGCCTTTTCTGGTCACCTTTTATAGTTCCGGCACCTTTTGGAGTTGGGAATTTCAAACAGTAGTAGTAGGTCGAACATGCCACTTTGAATTCATTAATAAACGGGCGGCCAAGGAACCCGTTGTAGGAGGACTGCTGGTCGATAACTAGGAAATCTATGAGCCTAGTCAGTCTCCTTTTGGGGTCCTCAGCCGATACAAGCTGGACGCTCAACCTAACACTACCTAGGGGGACGGTTACAGCTTCTCCGAACCCCACTATCCTAGCATTGCTAGGTTCCAGATACGACTCAAAATCACCTAAGGCATCTAAGGTGGATTTGAAGAGAATGTTGGTGAATGAGCCGGTGTCCACAAGTAGTCTGTGAACTCGGACGTTCATGATGTTGGCGGTTATCACCAACGAGTCATTGTGGGGCGTCAGTACCCCTTCCAGGTCCGCTGGGGAAAATGTCAGCTCATCAGTAAGCTGTGAGACGGACCTGGGGCCGGAGCTGCCTTCCTGGACTTGGTTTATGGTCTGGATTTCGGCCTTCCTTTTTCTCTTGGATATGGAGGATCCCCCGTCCTGGAGACCTCCGGCAGCTCCGATTTCCCACTCGAGAACCAAGAGTTCCCTGGTGGGCTCCATGTTTTGCTGAGGCTGGGGAGGTGCCCTCCGCCTGTTCTGGGGACCAAGTTGGTCCGCTTCCTCGTCCTCGTCATCAGAGGTAGCCCTCCTCTCGAACCTTGGCCTCTTAGCTGGGGCCTTCTTCACGAACTCGGCCAGCTTCCCATCCTCATAAAATTTCCAGAGTTGTTTGAGGAGGTCTCGACATTCGCTGGTGAAGTGGCCGATGGCCTGATGGTAGGCACAGTATTTGTTGGGGTTGAGCTTCGTGCGGTCCTGACGGATCCACCTCGGCTCCTCCAGTAGGGCCTTATCTTTAACAGCTGTAAAGATGTGATCGACGGAGACCATGAGGACCTGGTTGAGCTTCTCCTTGAGCTCTTCCCCCTCGCCAAAAGCTTTCAGGTTCCGGGGGGCTTTGTATGTGACCCCGGACTTCTTCCCGTAGGGCTTTCTCTTCTCGTGGGCTCCAACCTCTTTCAGCAGTGCCTCCTGCATAGCCATGAACACCCCCGCCTTGTGACGGAATTCGGTGTAAGTGTTGGGACATGCAAGGTGCATCTCCTTTCAGAGATCGGTGCCTTTTTGAGTCCTGCCATCGCTGCGACAACCTTCGTGTCCTCGCTCACCGGTTCACTTTCCAGCTGGATTTTGTTGAACCTCTCCAGGTACTGCTGGTCGGTCTCACTCTTGTCTTGGTGGATGTTGGCGAGTCGGTGCTTCTGGGTATGGTAGGACCTGAACCCAGAGAAGTGGGCCAAGAACTCCCGCGAGAATTGGCCAAATGAGCAGATTGACCCCGGGGCGAGTGAAGAGAACCAGCGGTGAGCTCGGTCCCCTAGGGTCAGCAGGAAATTCTGGCATTGAGTAGAGTCGGTGGCGCCAACCGAAATCATAAAGTCTACGTACTTGACCAGGTGGACTTTCGGGTCGGATTCGCCCTCGTACGCAGACATCACAAGGAACTGGATTTTCTTCTGGACTGGTGCGTGAAGGATGGCAGGTGCCAATGGAGACGTGGGGAGAGTGGTGGCGTCAGGTCCGCCAGACTTGGCTGCTACTTGGGCTTGCAGCATTTCGACTGCCTTTTTTAGTGAGGTCAGTTCGTCATCACGGGTCACCTCCAGCGGAGGTTGCTCGAAGGTTGTGCGTCTCGTGGACGCACGTCCCCGAGGTGCCTCACTCTAGGGTGACCTCTCTGTGACGGGCTGGAATTGACGTCCGCCATGGGGGCCCAACCTGTCGGTGGCGGGCCTTCTCAATCGTTCATGGGCGGACCTGCGCGGCTGCAGGTCCGAGTCTCCTCCGTGGGACGTGACCGGGGTGGCTGTTCGTTCGTTTTCTCCGCATCTGGGCCCCAGTCTGCCTTGGAGGACCTCCCTCCTTGTTGATTGGTGGGTGTCGGACTCCTCGGTGTAAGCCGAAGCTCGCCTGGTGTATGGGGCGGGCTCCTCCACCTTGGCTTTTCCGGCCCGTTCTCGGTGTTGGCGGGCTTGGGCTGAGCTCGCCTCCTGCTCAGTGGGGAGAGTGTTGTACTCCCCGCGGGTCTGGGTGCCCTGAGTGGGCCTCGCCTGCTCCCGGGTCTCGGCTGGAGCTCGCCTAGGTACTAGGGCGAGCTCGTCGTTCTGCCTCTGCTGCAACCTCTGCAAAGTTGCGATGGTACGCTGGAGCTCGTCGGGGTTGTTGACCAGGTCCTCAAGGCAGGGCTCAAGTCTTCTTGGGTCACTACAACTCGCGGAGGTCGCGGAGCTGCAGTGCTCTTCTGGGGAGGTGGGTGAGAGGTTTCCACCACCTGGCGTGAGGTTTCCGCCTCGGCCTGGTTTTGGTCGCCCCCTCTGGACCTTCCGGCAGCTGCGGAGGTCTGTCCTTTGGCGGCTCGAGTGGTAGCCATTATTTGTTTTTGGAGGGGGTAACTTGCAGAAGGTGGCCGAGACGGGGGGAGGTCACCGGGGTGATGGTCGTCCAGCTTAGGAGGAGCTGTGCAAATTTTCGTCTAACCTCGCGTGTGACGAATTATCCGAAATCCGGTTTATTCGTGTACACGCGCGAGTTTGAAAACTTCTTCCGGGCAGAATTTGTAAATTCGAGAATTCGGGTTTTCGCCCGGAAATCTGGGTTTTTTGTTTGAATGAATGAATATGTATGTGTATCTTCAAGTGTTCTTGAGTTTTATCAAGAACACCTTCAAATCTTCAAACCTTCAAACAAACCCTAACTTTTGTTCTTGAAAATTTTAATTTTTCAGATTCGGGCCCTCCTTCTAGTTCCAAATTGTTGATAGAATTTACTAATCGTTGTTCGTTATGTGGCTTTATATCGGATTAATTCTACCAAACAATAATCTTATGATTTGTGTTCTTGGATAATGTAGAGAGAGAAAGTGGAGAGCTTAGAGAGATAAAGTAAAGTGTAGGAAAAATGTATTAAAATTGTATATTAGTTACAACAGAGGTCTTATTTATGGGTGCATGAGTGCGGGACGACACCTTATGAGCCTATTTGGCTTCTGGTGTTGACGAAGGTCCGTAACCTTCGTCCTGGTCCCTCACACTGCTCCCTACATCGTGCCTCATCCTACTACAATGCCTTAGACTAGATGGGCCTCATTAAAAACCTCGCCGTAAACCACCCTTGTGGATAAACCGGACGGAGGGAAAAAGAGCGCAACCATCGGGATCTAGCAGGCTACAAGACGGGCTCCCAGGCGAGCTCGCCGATGAGCTCCGATGTCTTGTGTGGCTTCAGGGTGCCGTTTGATAATGAACCTCGCCGAGGTGGGGGCGAGCTGCCCTCCATTTCGTCGAGCTAGGCGACCTCCGGGGTCCTTGCAATTATTTCAACGTCGATCGTATCAGTTCGCCTTGTCAACACTATTAATTATTAGAGTATTTTCAATTCAAGTATTTAAATTATTAGGATGCTTAATTCAAGTATTTAAATTATTAGGATGTTTAATTATTATGTTTAATATATTTTATGCATTGTAATGTATGTTGTAGTATTTTAATTATATATTAAACTATTGTATTATATTATTTATGATTTAAACAAAAATTACATTTAATTATTCAACTACAAAATATTACAATTTAATTGTTCAATTTAAAAATATTACAATTAATTAATTATTCATCCTAAAAATATTATAATTTAATTATTAAATAAAAGTATCACAATTTTAATTTAAAAGTATCACAATTTAAACCAAAAAGTATCACAACTTAAACATAAAAACATATAAAGTATAACTTAAATAAAATTTTAAAAAAATGTATAGCGCCGTGAACAGTGCGCGTTCAATTGAGCGCGACACTGTTCATTTGCATCAATCTAGCCCTGAAGATAGCGCACCATTGGAGGAGTTTTGGAGTCTCCACCCTGGCGCTGAGCGCAGGGTTGGAGACGCCCTAAGGGGAAATTGGTACGCGAGGTGGGGAGGAGAACACTACTCACACAAAGTAGGCGCGTGTGGGCCTTATTTTTAATTTTATATATACTACCTCCGTCCACGAAAAATACGCTCAGATATTTGCACGTGGTTTAATGCAATATGTCGGAAGGTATGAATAAATAGTATATCTTTGAAAAGTCCGTCATATGTACTTTCCAAAGATATTCTCTTTATTCATATCGGATCTCACAATATCCCGTAATATCTTCCGACATATTGCATTAAATTATGTGTAAATATCTGAGCGTATTTTTCGTGGACGAAGAAGTATTTAATTTTTTTTAACAAGTGTTACTCTAAAAACAGTATGAAAATTAAGAGAGAGCAGGAGGGTATAACATTCTAGTCAACCCTAGGTTTTAATATTTCTTTTTTAACAATATTCTAAAGCCGAAATTGGCAGTACAATTGCACTCCACCAAACCCCCAATACTACACCTACCATAATTAATTCTCACTTTAATACTCTTATATCATCAGTCTAACATTTTCTTTTTCATTTTATTAATTTTTTAAAAATATATATTAATAAAAATACATATTATATAATAAATTATAAATTTAAAACATAGTTAATAAATAAATACATTTTTCACAAAATATAACAAGTCAGCAAAATGCTAAAAACTATGATAATACAACATTAACCAACTTTTAATTGAAATACAAAAATAATAAAATTTGAAGTAGTTCAATTAAATTATTATTATTTACTAATTTAGTATTTAATTTTTATTTTTAAATTTTAATTTTAATATTTAACTTGAATAATTTTTTTAAAAAAGAGTAATGGTCGTTCACGCAGCACTAAGGCAGTTTCGGCGGCGCCAAATATGTTGGCGAATTTTTCTCGATGATTTGACCTAGGCGTCGGTAGTCCAGTGCCGCAAAGGGCAGCCTAAGCGGTCTCGCTACCGCCATTTATATCAGTGATTGTGAGTATATTATGAAGTCTATTTATGAATAAAATTATTTTTTGTGTGAGTGTCTGAATAATAATAAAGCGATGATTTTCATAAAAAAAATGCATACTGTTGATGGACAAACTAATAAAAAAGTGTGCATACTTATAGTGGACGAAGAGAATATATGAGTCAATTTTATATATGTAATATATACGAAAAATAGAATTCATGTGTAATAATTTAATTTGACTTAAATTGTCAATAATTAAATAGCTCAAATTGGATCACAATTTGGATGAAATCAAAATTGCTACACAATGTGTGTTACATACATAATACTTTATCATTATATATTTATTGAGATTGTAATATAAATAAATTAAAAAACTAATTAAAATAATTATAAAATTCCTATTTATGTATCATTATTATATGATGATAGTATAAATTTATATCCAATCATTATTTTCTATAGTCTATATATTATTAGTATTATTTTAAATAAAATAATATCACAAAGGATAAAATTATTCATATTCCTGCATATTTAGAAAAATAGATAACTTTTTCTTTTTAAGATAAATACATCAAACTATAGTAATTAATACTCTCCAATCTATTTCTAAAATGACAATTCAATTCCAAACTGAGAGAGAGAGAGAGAGAGAGAGAGAGAGAGAGAGACACCAAACACACCGAAACCCATACAAAAACAGTAGAACACACTCTCCCTTATCATCATCGTCCTCTCTCTCTCTCTCTCTCTCTCTCTCTTCCATTTCTTCTTCTTCCTCAGGAATGGATTCCAAAAGCAACAGCAGTGAAACCCCCGAAGAATTCCAAGTGGCGGAGCAAACCCATAATCAAAATCCACTGCCCCTCATTCCCATTGCTTCCATTTCTCTTTCTCTTTCTACTCTCCTCCCTTCCCATTTCCTCCCACCGAAACAAATCACCAACCCACCTAACAAAGTCAGAATCCCATCTCAAATTTCCTCCCTCTCTCACTTTTCAATCGCATCCTCCCTCTCTCCTACAAAACCCTTCTTGAAATCCACCGTTTCAGCGAACCCCTTGCAAAATACTCTCAGGTTCAACCCGCTCCGCCCATCCAACCCCTCCGGCGCCGCCGCCGCCCGCCGCTCCGTCGTCGTGTGGTTCCGCAACGACCTCCGCATCCACGACAACGAATGCCTCTCCGCGGCGAACGACGACTCTCTGTCAATTCTTCCTGTCTACTGCTTCGACCCTCGAGATTATGGCAAATCGACCTCCGGGTTCGACAAAACTGGGCCGTATCGTGCTACATTCTTGATAGAATCTGTCGCGGATTTGCGAAGGAATTTGCAGGCTCGTGGGTCGGATCTTGTGGTGAGAATCGGGCGACCCGAGAACGTGTTGTTGGATGTGGTTAAAGCGGTAGGGGCAGATGCTGTGTATATGCATAGAGAAGTTTCGCACGATGAGGTCAAAGCAGAGGAGAAGATAGAGGAGACTATGAAGGATGAGGGCGTCGAGGTGAAGTACTTCTGGGGAAGCACATTGTACCACATGGATGATTTACCGTTTAAGCTGGAGGAAATGCCCACGAATTATGGTGGCTTTAAGGAGAAGGTGAAAGGGTTGGAAGTGAGGAAAACGATTGAGGCCTTGGATAAGATAAAGGGCTTCCCTAAAAGAGGGGATGTAGAGACCGGGGAAATTCCTACATTGGTCGATTTGGGGCTTAACCCGAACGCCACAATGGGCCAGGTATGATTTAAATTCTGGCTGGTTTAAGGAATTATTATATGTTTGTCTGAGTGAATGCTTGCTGACCTGTTGATGTCATTGTGTTCTTCTGTTGCATTTTGTTTTGATGGTATATCAACACTGTTTTCTTTTGTTGGGTTTTGATCGTTTGTCATGATTAAATACTTAAGCTAAGACCATTTTAATCAGACAGAACAATCTGGATATTGAATGTATGATTATCCTAAAAGTAAGTTTGTGGGCCTTGATGGAGGATTGTTTCGAAAGTTGCTTTACTCAAGCAGTTCATGTTCTGTGTGATGTTGTGACTTGTGAGCAAGATTGATTACTGACATAATGTCGCATATGAGGATGCTTAAGAACATAATACCTTGTTTTCCAATATGACTATCTAGTGAATTTTGAAAATGTTAGATAAATGGTGATAACTTCAATATTATGATTTTATTGTATTGAAGAAAGACGATGCAGTTTAATGTATTATGCTGTATTTCCGGTTTTGTGCTTCTACACTGCCATAAACAGATTAATTTTGTTCAACGGGATGCTCTATTTAAGTATATGTAATAAGAATTCTGAATGCAAAACACCTCTTCGGTTGTTAAGAATTGTATAGTTTAAATAGTCTCTTCCAACGAGTATATAATTCGCCTACTGTAGGACTTCAGAAATATAAGAGGCAGAACTTCATGTATGTATATATATGTGTGTGTGTATGCATATAATATACCATATTGTGTCCTAATGTAGTAACCTCTACTATCAGTGTGTATGCTGCTTCGATGATTACTATGCCTTTTGCATTGCTTAAAACCACAAACTATGAATGCTTGTAACAAAGATGGAGCCAGTTCGTACATGTATTGCAGTTCATTATCTAAAAAAATAAAATTGAACTCATAAATCAAGTGAGATAGTATTATCATTTGTATTAGACCTAAAGTCATTCTCATTGTTTCTTGTAGAGTGGAAAAACAGCTGCTAATGCTTCTCTCGTGGGTGGTGAGACTGAGGCTATGCAGAGACTCAGAGCTTTTGCCGTTGAATGCAAGGCAAAACCAAGTAATGGATCTAAGGATGGAGCCAATGATAGCATCTATGGTGCAAATTTTTCTTGCAGAATATCACCCTGGCTAGCCATGGGATGCCTTTCTCCTCGCTCCATGTTCGATGAGCTGAAGAAGTCTGCTTCCAGGTACTGTAATTAGTTTCCCTTGCCTCTCTCTCTCATCATTTTTTGTCTGTGGTTGGTGGGATTCTTCCAACATATCTTTAAACCAACGCCAATTGCACGTTTTACAGCATGATTTCTTCTGCCTCTAACAATAAAAATGATGGAAATGGCACAACTGATACTGGATCGAACTGGTTAATGTATGAGCTATTGTGGCGGGATTTTTTCAGGTTAGTGAACACATTAAACTATTTGGAGCTTGCTTAGGTTTTAACGCTAGGCAGAGTCTTATGGACACTAGATTTACTGTATTAACTTGTTTGCATGTATTTTCAAACAATATTTAGTTGATTCATTTAAATGTCTTAGTTTGATATGTTTCTTTAAAAGATACTATAAAGTGATAGTTGAGAATTAATAGCGGGGTAAAAGTGTTTCACATTAGACCAACTCCTTATGCTTTAGTTGAAATTAGGCATAAATGTAGTCCATAGATATCCGCCATTTATGACACACATAATTGTTTTTCCTCAGATTCATTACCAGGAAATACAGCTCCTCAAAACAGCAGAGCACTGCACCAGCAACAGCTTGTACAGGTGCGGCTGCTTAAGTAGGAAATAGACGAGAAAAGAAGGAAGCCCCGGTTTCTGAGACTAGGGAAGAAGACTCCTGATGTATTTTGCGTCCATATTATGATATGTTAGATACCATTGATTGTTGTAATGAGGGTGATTAAAATAATTCTCAACTCAAAGAACGAGCAACCATTGCGATTGTACTACAGTAGAGTCGATGGTCTGGGTTTTCGGTGACTTTCTAGTGCAAGAAAGCAGCCTAAGAAATTTAGGCATTCATGTGTTTTTAAAGTTACTGGGTTTCACCTTCCTTGATCACCTCTTTATTTCTGAATTACTATACTATGGTTTACGAGAGATTTTCCCATGATATTAGTTTCTATTGCTTCATATTAATTAATCAAATATTTTTTAGAATAGCTACCTTTTATGTTTTATTACTAGTTATTACTTTACTCAAAAGTGACCCACCGTATATGAATAAACAAAGAGCATCTCTCCTGTGAAATATATATTTATTGTGTGAACCTTATGTAATTAGATGTATTTATTGATACAACTAGATGTATTCATTGATATTTTAGTATTATTCAGTTTGATTTTAGTTTACAAGTATAATAGTATAATAAATACATGTAATGATATTAGAGAATGCATCTGATGGTATAATTTCACCTTGGAACGGATGGAGTATATGTAAGACTTGCTTGATAGCAAAAAATCAGATTGATGATTGACATTTTGAGAGATAATAAGGGGTTGGCAGGACTATAGCATACTATATAGGTGGAGAATGAAATGATAAAAACATGTACTCACACCGTCCCTCAAATTATTCTCATTTGTATAGGCACAAAATAAAATAAAATAGATAAAATAAAAATATTGTAAATTAATTATAAAATTTACTTGAGAATAAAGTGATTATTTATGAGCGTAATAATAAAATAATATTTTAAAAAAAAGAAAGAAAATAAATTTGGAAGAAGGATGAAAATGAAAAGTGTAAATAAATTTGGGGAGTTCTGAGGGAGTACATGTCTAAAAACCAAAGAATCTTGATTTCTTGATATTTATCATTACCCACAAAAATTGCACTCTAGTCGTTTAATTTTTCTTTTTTTGTTTAAAATTTAAAAAAAAAAAAAAAAAGGTTTATGGCAAAAATAATCATTTCTATGCAGGGCAGTAGAGCATACCACAATAAATTGATTGATGTTCTTTTTTATTTAGTAGTGAGTGAAGGTCATAAAGAATGGTGTGCCTATATATGTTTCTTGTATTACAATGGAAGCATGCATGATAAGGTGAAAGTGGTCAAATAAAGCCAGACACCCGTAAAGATGACAACACAACAAAAATAAGCCATAGAGACATGAAAAACACACAAGTAACCCAGGCCCATAATCTCGGACCTCCGAGTTCTGCGCCCAAAGTGAGGCGCCTAAACACCAGGACTGCTATACAAGCTACAGAAGTAGCGAAGAAGACGAGCAGCGAGAAGCTGAGCCCACCTGCATTGTCGATCTTCAGTGGTTTGTTGTAGGCGATGAAGTTGTATAACGTGTTGATGAGCCAAGGCATGCCAATTCCGATATAAATGTTCACCGAATTGCTACACAAATGATACGTAATAATATGTCAATAATGTGAGGCTGGAAAACATGTTCAGAATCTAATCAAAAACTGTGAGTGAATCAAAGAGAAACAGCTTCTGGACCCTGAAAAGGAGATGAAGCTCCACAAGGATAAGAAGAATATGCAATCCCTCAGAGATGAACAAAAGCTTAAAAATCAAATATAAATGTTTAAACAGCTTAGTGACTTAATCTTTTGCAATTTTAGCACAAATTTCTGGTAATCAACCAGTATGGAATTTTGAATTACTGGAAGATCAAGATTCTGAGGGTTAATAGACAAAACATTGGCTAATTCTCTTAGAATTGTCAACTTAGCCATGAACACCGAATGTAGATTAAACGTGTAATGTTGTCGTAGACTCATAGATCTTATTTTAAGGATACAAATTGAATACCATCTAAATCAAATCAAATTTAGATCCAATTTTTTAAAATACATATCATATTAACATTTCCCCTCCATCTGTACATAAACACATGGATTCAGGTGTGTATGGGTAATTGATACTGGGTTAGTTTGTTTTGAGTTTTAAGTGGTTTTTAAAAATCAATTCTAAAATCTAGAGAATTTTGAAATCCTAATAAATGGTAATGTGCATGTTTTTTTTTTTTTTTTTAAGATTTAGAGTGTGATTTAACTTAATTTCAAATCAACGTGTAAGAGTGAATAATGTACTCCATCCATCCCAAAACTACCAAAACTACTTTTCTTATTTAGACGTCCCAAATCCACTTTCACACAAAAAAAGAAACTTTTTACACTCACAAAAGTCAACAAAGTATACTTTTTTTTATTTTATTATTTAACTTTACACTCACATACTCACTTTTTCTTGGTTCGCGTGCTCGGGACTACTATGAAAGTAGTTTTGGGACGGAGGGAGTAGTATTATTTTATTGTTGTTGGGTGTGATTGTAATGATTGAATAATGTGATCATATGATTTAAACATATTAAAGAGTAAGGAGAGTGAATTGATTCTATTAAAAAGTGTGCGAGTAGATTTATACGTGTTGTAGAGGTGGTTATATAAAACCGGCTTTCAAAATCCCAAAGTAGACTGGATTTGTAAATCCAAAACAAACATCACCCTAGTTAGTACTGTTAAAACTCTTTTAAGTCCTTCTCCCAAAATAGCAAATATGTCGCAAACGTTTGGATTTCTTACCAATGCTAAAAGAACCTAAAACACTTGCATAGGTATGCTTAATGAAAAGTGGAGCAACTAAAAGAACCTGCAAGTGATATTAGCAATGGCAGAGTCTGCTGTTATTTGGCGCTCCGCTGCTATCTTGCTTGCCATTAAATCCGGCCATGATGTTCCAGCTGCCAACGCAGTAAATGCTATTACGTAAGCATCAATACCTGCATATTCGACATTATCAAGCATTACTCGCTAAGACGTGTGAAAGGGCTACTGAAAAACATCAAAAGCAGCAGCTTCATTTCTGACCTGTGACACAGCTTATTACATCTGTAAGCTTGGTCACAATGTAAGCAATCACACTGATGAAAATTAAAGAGAAAATGAACGATATCCATCCATGAGCAATCTGACATGGAGGTACAAAAGCAAACAGTATTCTCCATGGTGCACAAAGCAACTCCCAGAATGCCTTCGCTAGACGTAGACATGTGTTATTCAATTTTCTTGATTCTGGGCAATCCAACTGGTCAAGGACAAAGCAAAGTGGTCAACAAAGAAAATGTCTAAAATAGTACCACAAATCAAGAAAGCAGGAAGCATAGTACCACAAATGCATCAATGAACTGCTGCTTCCATAATGAGAGCAGGTTATCTTTCTCAGGAATATCTTTGCTAGATTGCTCTGAGGATTCGGCTACATCAGTATCAGACAGCTTTTGATACGCGTCTGAAAGTTATGGTTTCGAAGAAGACATTAGAAACCGAAATTAAACATTGATGCCACACAATATCATGGATAACTGCATTTCTGGAGGTGGCAACCAAAAATAAACGAGAACTTCTTTCAGCATTTTTTGCAGCACATTGATGCACATACAGCAGGTTATCTTAATCCTTAGGTTGATACTGTTATCTTCACATGAAAACGATTTGGCAGTTCCAAATATTTTTGAATGAATGTTCTGGGCACAGAATAAAAAAAATTCAGTGTACATGTATCTAACATGGGGGTTCCATGAGGGATTCTCTAAAAAACTACTACTAAATATTGAGAGCAATACAAACAAGCAAGTAGTTTACTAACACAAAAGTGAGCAGGAAGACTGATCTTATCAAATTAGCTCATAGCACAATCTTTTCTCAGTTTCCGTAAGTGTTGTCTCTCATTCATCGAAGTTCTACTTCCACCGATGTAATAAATCCTGCAAGACTTAATCCTTAATGGGCTTTAAGCCAGAGGGATTTCACAAAACCTCGTTTAATACTGTTCTTATTATCACCTAGATTCCATATTCTTCTATTGTGCACTTGTCCACAATGCATTATTCAATTATATCTGTTGCCATTGTTGCATACAGTTATATATTAAATATGAGACTAATTTAGGAGCTTTTAGCTACTCTTGATAAAGTCTTGAAATAAATAGGAAAATAATTTTTTGTACACCAATCACTTGCATGATCTGGACATAACATATTAAGCAGACAATATTTTGAATATCTCATCTAAGAGAATCATCTTCTCATTATCCATAATAAAACAAAGAAACAAATACACATACATGAAGCGAGTTAGAGCTTACGGCTGTAATTAATAACTAGAGAAAATATCTTGGCCTAAAAACTGCTCACTTGAGCTGTTTCTACAATAACGCGACAACCTGATAATAAAGGTATGGTAGTAATACTATTTACTCATTATCTGGTGTCAAATAATTTCAATTTGAGTTTTGCAATGTAAAAGTTGGGGGATAAAGAGATTGATATAGACAAGATCATGATAGCAATCTCGTATAATTAAGAGTAGATTTGGCGAATCAAGGAATTTAAAAAATTAGAATCTTCATTAATTTTGATATTATTTAATTAGGTATTTCTATATATATATAGTTATTTCTCTTTTTATCTAAATTCAAGTTGTAATTCATTTTAAAGGAGTTGAATATGAATTGAAGTTTTAAGATTGTTATCTCCATTATTCCTTATTGCTGATATTCTCTTGAGAATCAACAGAGTTGAGAAGGTTCTTGTATGGATTCACGTCTTCCATGCATCATTCTGTTATTGATTCTTCGAAATCGCCTTCCGTCTACCGCCACAGAATGTCGGGCCACACTTGTACCACTGATATTTTTTAGATAAAGTATTTAATGGCACTATTTAATTCCTTTATAGACGAGACCAATGAATTATTTCAAAAATAGAGAGAATGATGGAAACGAGATCGAAATAGCAATCTCGTATAATTATGAGTGTATTTGGAGAATCAAGGAATTTAGGAAATTAGAATCTTCATTAATGTTGATATTATTTAATTAGATTATTTTCATATATATAGTTACTTCTTTTATTATTTAAATTCAAGTTGTAATTCATTTTCAAGGAGTTGAATATGAATGAAAGCTTAGAAATTTTCATCTCTTTTATTCCTCATTGCCAATATTCTCTTGAGAATTAAGGGATATTGAGAAAATTTGTATTATGAATTCACGTTTTCTCTACGTCAGATATCATTTAAAATTCACGTTAACCATTCTCTTAATATCAAGTAAAAATTGTATTAGTCAACTTTTAGTAAACATGAAAAGGAAAAAGGACAAAAACTAAACATATAACATAGAAAACAGAAGGAATTCCATTGCTAAAGACCATGTGCTACCTTGATGGACGGAGAAAATGTCAACCACATTCCTGTTTCCATATTCATCGGCAAGGATTTCAGAGTACTCATTACAAGCTGTATTTTGAACCTTTTCCACTGGTACCCATTCTCCTGGCCTCTCTGATCTTGATCTGAAAGAAGGTGAAATACGGAAGTAAAAAGATCATGTATTCCTTCTTTTTCTCTCAGGATAAATCTGAAATTTCAGGTAATTAATTATACAGAGGGAGAAAAAATGAGCATCAACCGAAGACCTACATTGGAAGAGACAAGTAGGGCCAACGCTTATCTTGAGCATAGGCATGTATTAACAGTAGCCCAAATTGCAACACTGTCAATAGAGCTTCCCAGAGTGTGATCTCATTCGGTGTCCAAACCTGCAAATTGAAGGTTGTTTGAAACCACAAGTAATTTATGTTCTAACAGAAACTAGCTACGTGAATGAAGAGTTTTAACGCATCACAACAGCCAAGGCATTTTCTGTCAATTGACAACCTGAACTGAGCCAGAGCATACCATATAGGATTAAGCCTACTGGTTTAGCTCAATTTGATGGACTAATAGAATAATCTGGCCAAAACAACCTTAAGAGTTTCACATTCATGTACTGCAGGGTCCAAATTCTGGAATGTTATTCATACATAAATCTGTTGATTCTGTTCACAGAATTAGACATTATTATAATTTAGGAAGAACAATGCTGCCAATGAAACAGCATCACTTCAGTTCCACCAATTTATCTCCTCCTAAGTTCTCCTTTTATTCTATCGTCGTCGTCGTCATCATCATCATCATCATGAATAATAATAAAAAGAGAAAATAATAATGGTACTAATAGTAATTATAATAACAAATTTATCACCATCATCATTAACAACAATTGGAGGGTGCACTTCAACTATCATCGTCATCAACTGCTGATGATCTGAGTACAATTCAACTTCAAATTTCTCCTTATTACCATATATGTGAAAAAATTCTAACAGCTTCTACTCAAGATCTAGAAAAGCAGATAATTACATACAATTCCTATTATTTTCTTCTGTTTTACAATCTTGATTGCAACAGACGCCCTAGTTTTAAATGCCGTTGGAGCAACTCGGGGGGCTACAATAATATCTTTGAAGACGAAGAATTAAAGTAGGCATCATGAGTCAGACAAGTGTGTCAGAAGAAAAAGGATCCCCAAAGTCTAAGAGAATCAATCGTACAAACAGATAACAAGCTCTAACATTTATATTCCATTATATCATTCTATGCAGTGAAATTGTGCTAAGATAACAAATATTACCTCCAATGTTATATATAGCCAGATGTAAGCCCAGAAAGACCAAAAGAGCTCTACAAGCCAGACTCCAATGTCTGATATCTTTTTAAGCTCTCCAGCTTTCGGAACCACAACACATACAGCGTGGATGGGAAACAAATCAAAAGCAGCAGAACCAACAAGTGTTCCAGGACCTAAACCTGCTAACCAAATGATGGTAAAACAATTGACAAATGAAAACAAAGGTTCATAATGGAAAGCAGCACATATTAAAATAAAAAAGGTAAAATGAGAGCAAAATAATTCCAATATATCCAAACTTTTACGCAAGATCATACACTGAAAACTTTTCAATGATATCTTACAACTTATTATCCCATCATTCAAAAAAAGGCAAATACTAATTTATGGAAACTAATTTTTTGCCATATTGACTAACGACATTATCAATATCTCATTGTTCAAAACAAGGCAACTACTGATTTGCAGAAACTAGTTCTCTTGCCATATTGACTAATGACATTAAGAGAAAGGAACATTTATCAAAAACCTAAGTCTATTCAACAGTTTTATGAAAGCAGAATCACATATTTGAATCATAACTTAGCATCTGCCAACAATGAAGTTGATGCTAGGAGGCCCTGAAACTGAAATGCAAATATTAATGATCGACGAGTTTTAGACTGGAAGGAAAGGTACATGATTTAGAAAAGAAATAAAAGATGAGTTAAGTGAAACCTCAGAGTCTTTGAATAACTTCTACAAATCATTTAAGAAGAAACTTATGAAGTGCCTTTTAGCATTACTCCGAAAGACCGAAAGACTTTGATCCATCAGAAATGACATATCCCAAAAAACAAAAACAAACGAAGTTGATTTATTATGAGCTGTTATAAAAGAACAAAACATAAACCAACCAACTTTCAAAAGTAGAAACTTAAGTCAAAGCGACTCTTCCTGAGAATTTAATATAGGGGTATCTGTGGATCAATAGAAGTAATATGCAACATGAAAGAGAGACAAACCTCCAGCAGACAAATTCCCAAGATTCCTAATTGCATCAATGGTGGCTAAAGAAATCTGTGGGAAGCTTGTCCCAAACGCCAGCAGTGTGATGTCAGCTATGGTGTAATTCCAAACCTTTTTGTGTCTGATAATTTTGGTATTAGTGCAAGGGTCTATCTCTTCGACTGTTCGAGTGTGTTTAACAACATGTTCCATAGACCGGAAGAAGCGAGCAGTTATAGCTGATAATCCAATAAAACAGTACGCAAGAGCCATAAAATACAATAAGCCCTGATAGACATTACCAAGCTTAGTTTCATCAGGGAAAAGAAAGTACAGTTGGCATTTCTCAATCCCAAAGATATTAGGCCCTCTGTATAGGTTTTCATCAGGGCCCATCCCGATAAAGTAGTCTAACATTCAGACCTCAACCATATCACACGATAATCCTCCCGAACGAATAGAGAACCTATTGAATAATCAGATGTCATTCTCGAGACATACAAGTAAACCAAAGAATTTGAAGTAACATGAAACTATAATCATTTGCAGAACCACGTAGCTGATTAGTGTAATGGAAAGGGAGAATGGGGCAATATAGATGTCTTTCATCATGTGAGTAACTCCACTACATCGGTACTAAGTTCTAACAAAACATAAGACTAGGAAAAACGAATCTCATAAAAATGTGAAAATGGACAACTAGAAACAACATTGTGTCACAAGAAGTACACAGTTCCTCAACACAAACAAAAGGAAACCGATCAGCGGCCGATCCAGGATGGGGACGAGAGTACAATGAAACACGTATTTTAAGTCAAAGTAATATGCATCAACACATATACATTGATATAATTATACACACACACACACATAAATATAAACAAGAAGGATAAAACACATACTAATATAATTGTATACATGAATTCAAATATCTAGGGGGTGCAGCTGCCCTCAATTCCCCGCACCCCCCTCCCCCCTGTTCCGCAGTTGACTCCAGTTATCACGTATCGGTGGTTTTTGTGCTGTGTGATGCTCCTATGTTGACACATCTCTATAAAAGTATGCTGCGTGGTTCTCCTCTAATTTCTAATTACATACGTCTACAGCACCAAACTCCATAGCACTTTTTGCAGAAAACATCTTTCACGAACTAGCACTACTAAAGAGCCTACGTCATCAATCATACTTGCACCAGAAATCAGATCAAAGATACACATCTGCAATTAATCAACACCTCACCATTGAAAAAAACAAAACAAAAGGAGGGTTGTATAATGCTTAATCAGGATTATAATCAAACAGCGCAATCACTTCGACCAAGTTCAACACCTATTTGACCAAAATTGAAGTTAGAAACCAGAAGTATCCGAACTTCCAGGAAATCGACACATTTTGCTCAGCGACAACAACATCCATTCCCATGGAAGAAATACACATGTAAATTAAAAATTAAACAAACAGGAGAAGAGGCCAGAAAACCTATCTCCGGTAGTCCGGCGGCGGACTGAGCAGCGGCTACGAGTTTGCAGAGACGAGTAGCAAGCAAAGCTGCATGGAATTGGATAGAAATCTCACCTCTTTTTCTTCAGTTTTTCCACATTGGAATGGAATAATACAATTATTGTTGCATCTTTTTTTTTTCCTTTTATTATGTGTTGATGTTACAATAATTTCCCCAGTCGACAAAATTATTTATGGTGAAAATGAAGTCGAAGAACTAACTCGTGAAAATTCAAGAATGTAACTCAAACTAAATTTATACTCCTCCATCTTAATTAAATAAAAATGTCATCATTTTTAATTCAAAGTAATTTATAGTTTTATACTCCCTCATCTTAATTTAAAATGTTAAAAAAAAAATGGCATTATTTTTACTTCAAACTCAATTTGTACTCATTCCATCTTAATTTAGAATGTTCAAATAAAAATAACATTATTTTTAATAAAAAAATATTTATTGAAGAATTTACATATTAATTAAAAAAATTATATTTATAAATTTGTTCAAAATATTTGAATGCACGCATAAATTTTATTATTTTGTTTTTTAAAAATCAATTTATTGTCAGTGTCATTTTTTTAATTATTTATATTTTTTTCTTATTTATTTGGATTAAAAAATGTATTCTTTTAATTTTATGAAAGAAAAATTAATATATTATTTGAGGGTGTTAGTTTAGGAACATTTACAAATAAACTTAAAAAATATTAATTTGCAAATAGGTTCAAAATATTTGTACAGAAGTATAAATTTATTTGCACATAAACATAAAAAATTTATATGTTCAAATATTTTGAAATTTTTTGTAAATATAGCAATTTTGTGAACTTAATTGAATGTTTGCCTTAGTTTAGATGATATGGTTAATTTTATAGATATTTTAAGTAATGATAAAATAAAATAGAACCTTCCTTTTATAGATTTTTGAATAATCTAAAAAGTGATGGATGAATACTATCTTTGTTGAAGAGGAATTTGTAATTTTTTTGTTCTATCTCACAACAATTTGTAAACATTAAAAAAATAATAAGAATATTGTAAAAAGTATTGAAAATAATAATAATGAAATGAATAGTAATTTTAAAAAAAGATAAAAAAATAAATGATCAACATATAATGGGACGGACGAAAATGACAAAATGAGCAACTTATATATTGGGACGGAGGGAGTATCTTTTCGTAAAATAAGTAAATATTATTAAAAAATATACTTAAATTGCGATGCATAAAATAATTTTCCAAGAAATTAATTATGATGAAAGTAAAAAAATAAAATTAATTCGTAATTTTTATACACCAACTGGATTGTGCAATTCAAAACTATTTTTAAACAACAATTATAAATTTTACTGGATGATAAAAATTGTTAAATCACCACTGATTTTAGATGTCCATTGAAAACAAAGAAGACTTTTCAATAAAAATAAAAATAAATATTAAAAATATATTTAAATATAATGCATTTAGAGCACAAAAAATTTACTTATAATAAATTAATAAAGAAATGTATAAAATCAATTTAAAAGAAAAATGGATAAAATTAGGCATAATTAAAATAACAAAACAAATGGAGGTAAATAAAAACAAAAATAAAAATAAAAAATTGTGTCGGTGCTATTTGATTCCAATGAAAATATGTGGCTGTTTAATTTGATTAAAATTGAATATTCCAAACTTAGATTTTATTTTTCAACGTCGTTCAGTTGAGTACCATTCGAAATAATTTGTTTTTTGAGCCGTCAAGGGCCCACAATGTGGCCCATGGTAAGACTTTCGAAACGCAAGAATCACGTGGAATTTTTATTTGTTTTTTTTCATGAATCACGTGGAATTTTTATTTATATTTGAAAAAAATATCAAAATCTCAAATTTTGAAATACAAGAAATTCTCTTTCAATGTCCAACGAAATAAATCATTATCAAAATAAATTGAGTAGGTTTTATATAAAAATAATTTATAATAAATTTATCACAAAATAATTTTATAATATTATATATTTGATTAAAAAATTTAAATTCTTATTTAAAGTATTAAAATTTTGAATCGATAAAATCTATAACAATTATTGATATAATATAATTAACCCAAATTTTAATAAATTTGATTAAATTTTTATTCTTCTAATCAAGTATTTACTGTTTAAAAATATTTAATGATGAGTATATCCTAAACTATTTTTATATAATAAGTTGTCAAATAAATTTTATCTTTACTTTTGTCTCGTAGCAACAAAAAAAAAAAGCATTGTAGCTTTCTCAATATGCGATAATTTTTTTGAAAAGAAATCGTTTTTATTATTGTTTCCTTTCGCATAATTGATTCTAATGATATTGCATCATTTTTATCCTCAAATGGTTGTCAATGCTAGTATTTCATCTTGATAATTCAATCGGTGAGTTTTTCTTATTTTTTTAAGGCAAAATAACATTTTATTCATAAACTATATTTTGGGCCAGAAATCTTAAATGGCTAGCCCTAAAAATATAGGACAAGTCCTAATGCATTTCGGGCTAAACAGATTAAAATTTCAAACTGGACTAATCTAAACAGGCTAAAAAATTAGAAAAGTCTAATTTTTAATACAAATCTAAAATAATAGTCAAATAATATTACTCCCCTGGTCTTTCTTCATAAAAACCAGGGCCACATATTAAGAAAAGATTGGAGCATGTGATTGTGAAGTTAAATAATAAAATATAAAAAGTATACTTTATTGACTTTTGTGGGTGTAAATTATTTCCTTTTAAGGTGTGAAGAAAGAATTGAGAAGTCCCAAAATGGAAAAACAAGAAGAAAGAATTGGAACAAAGGGAGTAATATTTAAACCAGAATCTATACATTATCCACAATTTCATTAAAATTAATAACAGTAGTTCAAACTTCAATACTCAAATATTTAAATGTTCAAATATCAATACTTAGAATCAACATAATGATTTAGAAATTTGGGATAACTTCAATTAATAATAATAATAAATAATAAATATATTATATTTTTATTATGTATATAATATATTTATTATGTATATATAAAATTAAAAAAACTATGTGGGCTAAGCAGACGGACCGAGTAACCGACAGGCTAACCCATTTAGCACACATATTAATAGGTCCGAACCAAAAAAAAAACTCAAATTTAACGAGCTATAAAAATATAATTCTAATTCTATATTTTTCAGGGATCCACACGGGCTAACCCATTTAGCCCACAAACTAATAGGACCAAACCAAAAATAAAAACTCAAATTTAAACGAGCTGTAAAAAATATAATTTTAATCATACATTTTTCAAGATTAAATGGAACAGGCCTATTAGCCCAAATCGAATTAACATCTCTGCTCAGCGACACAGGCAATGCCCTAGATGATGAAAAGAACACAAAGTTAAGAGTTTAACACTCTATAATGCTTCTTAGATCTACAAACCAAAATTTAATAGGTGCGCTACATTAATTTTAGTTACATAATAATTACTTATTTAAAATTAGAACGCATTTAGTGTGTGTTTTTTGGAGGAAAAATATAATTAATAAGTATAATAAAATCATAAGATTCCCTACTAAAAAATTTTAATAGGCTCAACCAGTGTAGAAAATGAAATTCCATCGATTAATGCATCCAGGCTCGAACGCTGTAGAGCTCAATAGCTCATTCAATCCCAATCGGATTGATGAGCTCAAACATTAATCTTGAAACTAGATAATAAGTATTGAATGTTTATGCACTCAGCTCGATCGCAATCACTATCCTCCAACAAACAATAAATCGCCAATAGCTTCAATCTACGACACATAACATTGCCCATGCAGTTCAAAAAGAGATCTAATGCTACTGAATTAATTGTATAACAACTGAGCAATGTAAAGCAACACGTAAACCAAAATTCAAAACCATAAACCCCGAAATGCAGAAGATTTGAAATAGATACTGAACCTGACAACATAAATACCCAAAAAAGGGGTTCCGACAGAGTTGTTTAGTCTTCCTCCTCTCCCTCTTGATCAGCAATGTTGAAGTAACGCAGTTCATAAACATTGCGGTCCTTGTTGGAAGCGATCACTCGAAGCCAATCCCTTACATTGTTTTTCTTCAAGTACTTCTTAGTCAAATACTTGAGATACCTAGACATAAAGATAGTCATATCCATGAAAATGAGAATTGTTCAGATTAGGCAAAATCTACCATAATCACAAGTAGACTAGTCCTCATACATCACTAAAATGCAACATATTTTTTGCATTTGCAAAAATACAAACAACTATACATAACCAGAACAAAGGTTCTAGAAAACATAAACCTCGCATTTACCAAAATACCATTTGGTGCACTATCAACTATGCACAGAGCAAGTGAAAAAAATTTACAACATCAGGTGCAATATTTTTTTCCTTAGCAAAATACAAATAACCATTCAGCACCAGCAAAACTGCATAACTTCATTTACTTCAAAAACACGATATGGTGAATTCTGGGCAAAATAAGTGCACAAGTGCAACACCTTTATTTTGGTTGGTAATGCATCAGCATATTTTCGAGGAAACATCATCCACCAACAATATTCAACAAGCGAGAAAGTTCATCAAGTGCCAAGTTCACAAAACGGGATGCCTTCTATGATGGAAAAACTCATGAATGAGAAAAACAAAGCAACTTTTTAGTAAATATAACTGAATGCACCTAAATGCACTGTTTCAACCACTACAGATCCTTCAAAAGAATTTGATCGGTTTTGAGCCTTCAATGCTAGCTTACTCAACAACGAAGCATTGTGTACACTGCATTATCTAGTACAACTGTAAGCTTAACAAATCAAACTCTGCAGCTAGTTGACTTAGAAACCCTCCATACCACATTTTCTAAGGATTTTGTATGTTACTTTCAGAACATTGTAAAACAGGAGCAAACTAATAATGATGATTTTACTATAAAGACTCAAGCTTGAGGAGATATAATGAATTGGACACCATACCTTAGTGAAACATATACTAATACTTTACACAAATCCGTTTCTTTTTTGGGATATAAACAACTGTGAGTGTAGCTCAAATCTCTGTTGCAATTTAATGTTGGAATACTATTGTATATAACAATAATCTTCCGTTTAACTTTATCATACTAAATCCTGCATAAGAGCATAACAATTTTTCGACCAACAACAGCATTTCTACAGGCCTTCGGCGACATAAGCTCCAACGAAGCACATTGAACTTGTAATGTCAGACAATCACCAAAGAAACGCAGACACATTGCAAATACTAAACACAGGCCACAATGAGAAAACAAATCCACAACGAGTACATACAGAAATACAAAACCAAATCACCTCTTAGAGAAGGTGGAATCGGCGGTAACGGTGATCTTGCTCTTCTCGCGAGTGACGGAAACGGAATCACCGAGAGCGCCGGCTTTTCCTCCGACCTTAATTCTCTCCAGTAGGAACTTCTCCAGTGAAGCAATCTCCATAATCTTATCATCCACCGGCTTCGAGCAGTCGATCACGAAACTCACACCCTTCTTCTTCCCGCCTTTACCTCCCGCCGCCGCGCCTTTGCTCATCTTCGCTGCTTTACTGCAACCAAATCGACGAAACCGATCCTAATACTTGAATACAATTACGTAGAAATTGAGGCAGAATGAGAGTGAAAATGGAGGCGAGCTTACGGTTATGGGGTCAGCCGCCGACTGTGTCAATGCGCAATGTGTGAAGGAAGCAAAACGCGATAAATGAGTGGACGATATACCGCTGATTAGGGTTTTGAGGTTGAACCGGGTAATATGACCTTTTGGACCGGTAGGAGTGAAAATAGGTCTAAATTGTTATTACTTATGACAAAAACGGGAATGAATTCGAACTCGAATTTATCAGTTATCACTATCATGTATATGCATTATTACTGTTATGTATATTTACTATCATTATTATGTATTTATACTATTATTTTTAAAAAATTATATTTAACAGTGATAATATATACACATAACAGTGATACGAGTTCATAAGAGACCTACTCAATCATTATCGATGGGGTGAAAATAAATCCAGCTCGTTATGGGTCCGGTCTAGCATGACCTATTTATTAGACACGAATTATTATATAAAATATTTCATATATAAAATAGTTCATACTCCTTTCGTCTACGAAAAATGTGTTCACTTATTTGCATTTGGTTTAATTCGATACATCGAGGGTGTTGATGGGCGAGCTACTCGAAGTAAATTAGGGAATCAAGATGCCCAACACCTGGGAGGTCGCCCATGAGCTCGTTGGAGTGCAGAACACGCCTCCAGCATCCAAGGCGCCAACCTCCGAGGCACCACCTGTTATACAACGCCAAGGGCACCAGAGCTCGCCCATGAGCTCGCCCATGAGCTCGCCTGGTGGTCGATAGGACCCCGATGGTGCGCTCTTTTTTCCTCCGTCCGGTTTATCCACAAGGGTGGTTTACGGCGAGGTTTTTAATGAGACCCATCTAGTCTAAGGCATAGTAGTAGGACGAGGCACAACATAGGGAGCAGTATAAGGGACCAGGACGAGGGTTACAGACCCTCGTCAACACCGGAAGCCATATAGGCTCGTAAGGTGCCGTCTCACACTGGCACACCTATAAATAAGACCTCTCTTGTAATTATTGGACAATTCTCACATTCCACACAATTAATACAATCCCTACTGCAATATTTCTCTCTCAAAACTCTCTCCCTCCCCAAGAACATAAAATCACAAGATTATTGTTTGGTAGAATTAATCCGTTATAAAGAGCCACATAAACGAACACGATTAAGAAATTCTATCAACAGAGGGTATTACGAAATATTGTGATGATCATTTTGAATAAAAAGAATATTTATGACTATTCAAAAAAAAAAAATTTATGAAAAATATATATATTTTTATAAACAATCATTTTATTTACCCACCCGGCAATACCCTCTGTTTAATTCCCTCCGTTTAATTATGTACAATAATTATAAAAAAGAGTAAATTAAGATTATTTTGACGTCTGCTCATCTTGTGCGCACCAAACATAGAATGTGTGCTCGTATTGTGTGCACCACCCACGTATGTGGGTGCATATAACCTAGACCATTTGGTTTTGATATTAAATCCATAATAAAAGCCCATTTTTTAACTGAATTTTATAATTGCCCGGGTATTTTTTTTTTTTGTAAAAATATATTCATTATTTTAAAAAATTAAAATATTTTTTATTTTTTAAATAAAATCAAATAAAAAACTAAAATATTATGTATTCTATTTTTTTAAAAAAGAAAAATATTCAAAAAATTAAAATGATTTCAAATTTATTTTCTTTCAAAAAATAATATATTCATTCAAGTCTTTACCAAAAAGGCTATAACCGTAATCTTTTATAATTCACTTAAAGTCCATTTTCACTAAGGCCCATTTTAAATAGTTTCAGAAATCTAAAATTCTCTTTAAAAAACCATTTAAAATTTCTTTTTGAAAAAAATAAATAAAAGAAATTCTAGGAGGAAACAGGCAAGTTTACCGGCGTAGAGGCGGTGATTCCTCCCCGAGGCCGGTTGGGTAAGAAGAGGAAACTGTAGGGAATTGCCGTCGACTTATGGAGGACGCTGATTTAGCGGATTTCACACCATGTTCTTCTATTGCAGTTGATTCAGCCTTGCGCTTGAGCTCTGTAAGTACCCGAAATTTTACGAACTCCGATCGCTGCATAAGTTCATTGTCCATAGCAAAATTATTGTTGTAATGTAAGTGATGTTTCCAATCTCAATGCAGGCTGGATTAATCTGGGGTTCATGTGTTGGGCCTTTTGATGCCAAAAGACAAGGTGATTTCTTCTTTTTTACTTGCGTTTGTTTGTTTGGGCGCCGAATCTTGATGATAATTATGAAAGTGAAACGTAACTGGTATTGAATTTATTGGTTTATCCACACAGCACTTCTTTTTTTGAATATTTTCTAATGCATTTAAGTGTATTATGAATGTTATCTTGCAAATTTACTTGTACAACTGTGTTTTCTTTAAATTGAAGGAAGGTCCCAAAGCTTAGGGTTATCACTTCCAGCATTATATGAAATAAAAATTGTAGTGCAATTCTTACCCTGTATTAAAGCTTTTTTTTTGCTTATTTTGATTTGGAAAAAATATTCATAGGTCTATATGGAAGTGCCCGCACATTGCATATTGTAAGCACTCTGCAACTCTGTGTATTCTCTTTCTTTGTGTTTTCAATCTCTTTCCCCTCTGGTTTTCGGTTTTCATTGCTGTTGCTTTGCCTAATGTTGCATTCAATCTTTTCTGGAGTGCAGGCAAAGACAGTTGGCAAGTTTGGGTTCTCATGTGGTAATTAATTATGTGCATACTATTTATTTTAATGATTCACACGGTTGCTCAATTATTTTATCATAATCACAATGAATTCTTTCATTAGTATTCTGATTTATGAAATGTCCTTAAGCATATTTGGGAAGGTTTCTGAAAGCGTTTTCTGACTTCATTGATCCTGGAACAACACAAAAGATATGTTATTTTAGTGTAAACATTGGTTAATGAGGAGTCTATTTGAATTTTAAATTTTTTGTATAAAAGTGTCATTCCATGCTCATCTCTTATTGTGAGTGGGTACAGTAATTAAGTTTGTGCAATATTCCATGATCATTAAAGTGCTATGATGATTATGTCTTTATACTCTGTCTCCTAATTTCTAGGACTGTTTGGTGCAATATTTTCTTTTTCTCAATGTGGAATACAAAGGTATCGTCGACGGAAAGACTGGGTTAGTCAATGTATCTTTGTTTTTTCAGCTTTCATTTATCTTGTTCTTTAATTAAGATCATCGGCTGAAATACAAACTCTTTAACCTGTTATTTTTTGGTTTTCGTAAGCAAATGTGTACTCGTTTTCTTGAAATTAAGAGTGAGATATCATATTGAAGTTGTTAGTTCTTGATATACGTTAAAAGTTCCTAAAACTTGTGGGATCTACACAAGACAGTAAGACTGTATCGTGAAAGATGAAAATGTTTAAGCATTTTTGAATGAAAAGAATTTTAAAGGTTTTCTCAAACAACTATTAAGTTAAAAGGATTACACTTTTCTGGAAAACTAAGTGCAGATAGGATTCATTTATGTAAATATGGACTCCTAATGGTATGTTATACATTGTTTAAAAAAAACTGATTTCCATGGCTGTATAACAAAGAATCAGAGAAGTTATTGCATGCTATTGACCCTTTAGTGTCGGAAAGAAACTAAGTACTGTGGCCTCTCTCGTAGCATTTAGAATGGTGATAGAAATCACAAAACTGCAGATATTGAGTGGGTGATAAACCCCTGTCCAAAAAAAAAAGGAGGTGATAAGCTAAGTCTTTATTTTTCTGGTAAGATATAGATTTTCCTTATTGTGCTCGGTGTTGAAGGCCATTTTTATGATTTCTACAGAAAATAGGAGTACATGATCTTCATATATTATCGTTTGTGCCTGTGCATTTATTATGATTGTGTCGAGCATTATTGACCTCAATATGAGATGGCACTAGTTTTTGTTCCAAAATATGAGGCATGTTTGGCTTGTCTATGCAGCATTGTTGCTCAGTACTAATGGCTAATTCACATTGCTATTTCTTTTATTGCTTGTAGATTAACACTTTGTCCGCGGGTGCTGTTGCTGGGGCAGCTATTTGTTCTGGAACCCGGAATTGGAAACCAGTTGCTTTAAGTGTTGGACTTTTTTGTACATTTGCTGAGTTTGTCAAGCACTATAAATCTGTTTGAATGTGCAAACTTTCAAGAACTCTTTAGGGGTGAGCAAGCCAATATCATTGTTATATACATTTTCCTCTAAAAGCAAGGATTTGATAGATGAAATTTCAATTACAATAATGAACACAGTTGTGTTGTCATGTGCTCTCTATATCCGATGAATCGGAATTTGAACAAATCTTTAATTTCTCTCTCTCATACAGACATATTTAACTGTCCGCTCGTTAGGTGTATGCGTTTGTTCTGTTCTTTACCCTGTCATAGTAAATACCCAAGCCTGAATATAAGAGAGGTTATTTTGCACTACTCCTGTTTCTTGTAGTTGCCCGCTGTACTGCTCGAGCAGCACACTACGTTTTGATCGTTGGACTTGGGAGTCGACTACAGGTAAACTCATTTAACATATGAATATTTTTAGTCTCGCTGGTTTGATATCTGGAAAATTCTATAGCCTTGATGGTTGGACATAGTTAATTTCTTTGATATCTGAAAGACTATAGTCTTGATTGTTGAACTCCAAAACTTACTATGGTGAACTGAGATAAATGATTAAACTCTGTTGTCTCTCTGGTTGGATTCCAAGGTTAGCTATGGTTAACTCCTTTGATATATGTAAACGTCTATAATCTCTGTAGGCGGATTCCATAGTCGACCATGGTTGCCTCTTTTTTGATCTCTAGGATACTCTCTAGTCTTGTTTGCTGATTTCCAAATTGACTATGGTTAACACTCATTTGATATCTGGAAAATATTCCCAGTTTTAAAAGAATTTGCACACATTTTTTTTTATTTAGACGTACCACACCAATTTGTACCATATTAAAAAAGAAACATCGATTTGCATGTATATTCATAGAAATATTTACATATTTGTCCATATGTCGCTATTTTGTTTAAAAAATATTTTTCTTAAATCATGTAAAATCCAAGGAGTGTAAATTCTTCTAGGATAGAGATAGTAATATTTTTTCGGTGTCCTTTTCTCATTTGTCTGTTCATAAAAAATATGTATATATATTTTTTTTAAATGAAAATTATCATTTTATTATCATTCTAAAAAATTATTTTATTTTTAAGTGAACCCCAAATTTAAAATTACACATGCAATATCTTTATTTTTTTAAAAACAGGGGGGGGGGGCCCCCCCCGAGATGGGACCTATAAAATGTCTTAAACTTTTTTTTTCCCAAGAATTAAGACTAACATCTTTGAAAAATATGGATTATGGCAATAATTCATTTTATTGCCCATTTATCATAATTTGATAAATCCATATCTTTGAAGGAATTTTTATGCAGGTAGTCCATATTGAGTAATGTTATGTAGTTTTAAGCATTGAACTTGTTGATATATTTGAAATAATTTTTGGTTTTGTATACATTAGGCGCACTGTATAATTTAAATATAATTTTAAAAAATTATTTTTATTTTAATTAAAATGTCACCCTTAATTTATCTGAATAGTTTTAGTTCATAACTGTTCAATAAAAATAAGAATTACTTTCGAATGAAAATAGAGCAACAATTTAAAAATACATTTGAATCGATGTACAAGAAACTTGCTTTTGAAATAGATGCTTGAGGTATTTTTTATTTTATTTTTCCAAAAAAAAAAGTATGCTATTTATAAACGCATTTAAACCATTACTGTCACACAAGGATGAAAATATCGGTATCGACGGAAATATTGGTACCCTGAATTTATGGATATATCGGTGGAAATATCGATATCGAATATCGATATCGGTAAAAAATAGTAAATTCACGGAAATTTCATTAAAATAATGAAAATTTAACATGAAATTTTAGACAATATTATTACTAGTCTTAATACATTAATTGAACTTAAAATCTCAATAAAATGAGAATCTTACAACAAATATATCAAGAAAACATACGTAAGAAATATAAAACGATATAACAATTGTTCATAATTATTGAATATTACACAACTAATACCAAAATGATGTCCTATGAGCCTCAAATGTAAAAGAAGAAAGATTATCTTGGTCTAAGCAATAATGGTACCAAGTCCCGAGGATTGAGAATTGAAAAAAAAAAAATCCCGAAATTTTGACCGATAAATTACCGAAATTTCCACGATATTTCTCGATAATCTGCACATTTTGAATTACCCTGGACCGATATCGAAATTGTAACCGAAATTTTCGAAATTTTCCCGAAATTTTGGAAAATTAATCGTTCAAGTGAATTTCTATATCGGTATACTCAGATTTCCGAAATTTCGGCGAAATTTGGCGAAATTTCAAACCTTGCTGTCACAATATAAGTAGGATTTCATCATTTAGTAACCCCTATTAGTAATATCCAGTTTATTGAGTAGTATATCAATTAAACTCGATCATTGATGATTCGGATTTCCCATTAATGATTATTGATTATTTTCAGATTCAAATATGAAATTAGTAGGCAATTGAATATAAGAGTATTTACGTATTGATTGAAAAAAAAAAATTAGATTTATAAATTAATTTAATATATTTGTATCGATATATATTTTTGAACAAAGTATTTTTTTAGTGCATAAATCAAATTATAATTAATTTTATTTTTTAAAATTATTTTGTAATTTTTACTTGAATGTACGATTACAATATTTATCAAAAACACGGTACATATATATTGACTAGTAACGTATTCTATTTGTTAGAAATTAGAATGTAGAAAATTCACTTAAAAAAAAAATCAATGAAAATGAGAATAATTAGTTTTTTTCCACTCTTGAGTATATTGAGTGTTTTTAATTCATAGTTTATTTTTCTATTTGAGTATATTGAATAAATAATTGTCTTTATTGTGAATATAAAATTAGTATTGTATTTTAATTTTAGAAACAATAACTTTTTTTAAAAAAAATTATTTGTGATATAGGAGAATAATTGATAATGATGATTATAAAATAGGAGGAGAATAACTAAATTGATGTGATTATTATTTTATTTAAGAAAGAAGATTAAATTAAGAATAATTTTATTCACTATAAATAACATACATTTATCTCTATCACTCCCTCCGTCTTTTTCCCACTATAAATTTTCCACTTTCTTTTTTCGGATGTCCTACAATAACTTTTTCATTTTATAAAAAGCAAAAATAATATTTTATATATTAATAAATAAATATTCTTTTAAATAGATATTCTTTACTTTTTTACTGGTTTACATTTTTTTTATATAAAAATTAATATATGGACCATCATGTAATAATAAATAAATACTCCCTCCGTCCATAAAAATTGGACTACCTTGACAATTCACGGTTATTAAGAAGAGTTAATGTTGATGTGTAAAAGTGAGTGTATTAGTATAAAAAAATATTTAATTATTAAAAAAGTACTTGATGTGATGTGTAAAAGAGAGTATATGTGTATAAAAAATGAAAATAATGATTGTAAATCTTTTATTTTAGGTAAATTAATTATTTATTGTGGACGAATATTTAAGACAACGTGTATCACTTACCGTGGATGGAGGGAGTATAATTTTTAAATAAAATAACCCAAAGAAAAGGGAAAAGTTACATAGGATAGGAGGGAGGGAATACAAGATTTTTCTAACAAACGTGATAGTCGTCTAAGAAAGATTTGAACATCTCATGTCATGATCACATCAAATACCGATATGAGAACGCAAAAGTCAAAACCATTAATTAGGATTTACAAGTACACAACACGAGAGAGAGAGAGACAGGGGAACGTGGGGGCGTTGGCCTAAACAAGTAGTCGCCGTAGGCTAGGCCAAAATTATTCAACAATAATAAAATCGTGTTTTGGATTCATAAATCGCGTTTGACCATTAAAAGAATCCACCATCCGCCAGAGAGAGAGGTCGTCAAAGGCATCCCCACCATCATCAATTCTGAACATGAATTAATCTGATGATAGAGAGAGTATGGCTTTTTTGTTCTATTTAAGAGAGAGAGAGAGAGAGAGAGAGAGAGAGAGAGAGAGAGAGATGAGAAAATGGGGATGGGCACATGGTCTTATTAACGACAGAGAATGAATCCATCATCATCATCATCAAATCGCCATATAAAATTCATAGACTTATAATTTCCTCATCATTCTTCTTCTTGGTGTTGTCCATTATTTGCACATAATCTTCCTTTTAGTTTTTAGTTAAAAGTTGATCCTAGTCAATCATGGCTGTTGAATATCATGAGGTGGGCTTTCTTAATTTATGGTATGTCATAAAATCTTACATTTCATTTCATTTCATTTTATGCTATATATATTTGTGGGTTATAGGGATACATAAAGAACTCGAGAGAAGTTCAGCTCTTCACTTGCAGATGGCTGCCAGCTTCTTCTTCTCCAAAAGCTCTCGTTTTTCTTTGCCATGGTCTCTCTCTCTCTCTCTCTCTCTAATGTCACGTGTATGACGTTAATATATTTTATTGGTCTTTACGTATGTGTGTGTGGTTGAATTAAATGACATTGGTTATAAATTCATGCGCTGCAGGTTATGGCATGGAATGCAGCAATTTCATGAAAGGTGAGTCACTATCTTGGATTTAATTAATTTTTATAGGTGTAACTTTTTTTTTAAAATTGAAATTGAATTAAGTTGGACATCTTTCACAGAAAAAATAAAATAAAAGTAATTTCAGGACCGAGTGAATCTTATTATTATATTGTAATTTTCACTTTTTCAAGAGTGATGAAGAAATCGGAAATCGGTAATCGGGTGGTTTTTTGCCGTATATTTTTTTTTTTAAAAGAATAGATAAAAATATATATCTATGATGGTCTAGAGGACGCTCAGATGATGCCTTCACAAAAAAATACCTAAAATTATCGATTTTACAAAAATGTGAGTTCAGAGTGGGCTGTTTGGCACCTAGGTGACCGTTTAGCCAATGTTTGCATCATTGCTTTTTATTTTTGATAATGTTAGTGTTAAAATTGAGTGTAAAGGAGAAATATCTCATCAATTGAAAGCCTATTTTATAATGACTTACTTTTACATAGGCTACATGTTTGTGGGTGATCCTCGATGTTTCTTTTCGTTTGAGACAATTTTCCAAAATAGACCACACATGAATAAATGATTATTATACAAGTTATATGTGTATTTGATTGAAGTTGTTTGTCGGAATAAGCCTATAGATTGGCATTTACATTCAAGATATTGGATGTGTTTTCAAACACTTATAAAAATGTAGGATAAGTTGGATCTTACCTACTTCTATAAAAAAAAAGTGATTCTACACATTTTTAAGGGTTTGAAAACACACCCACTGTATCATTTCAATGGTATAGCCGTATTTGCATTCACCGTGTGAATTAAGTATAATTTTAAAAATAATATTTTTTATTATTAAAAAAATTATATGTTGTTAAATTTATTTATATAATAATAATTGAAGTCATTTTAAAAAATTCACATAAATTTCACTATGCAATAACTGCACAACCACTCAACTTCAATATTTTTCTAAGTTTAGGTAAACCAGCTGTTTCTGTACGAATTGTTTACATATAAATGAATGAACTGATTTTTAATATGATGGCCCATGAACAAGACAATAAGATATTGCATCTTTTATGTTTTGATCTAACTTTTAAAGTAAGTAGAGATAAAAAAATAATAGTTATTGATTAAAATATAGTGAAATAATTAAAGAAAATTAAGTATGCATGCAAAAGATATGGTTAATGAAAATGTAAATAATAATTAACACATCTTGTGTTGATTTTCTTTAAATATCACAAAAACTAAAAGTATTATCTCTATTTCCTGTCCATTTTTAAAATGCTAGTCCCTTAATTATGTGGTCATAATTATGTCTAAACTTATTTTAAATATTTTATAAATTGAGGTATTATAAAATATTATTTTTAAATAGTTTATAAGGTGCAAAAAGTGTTTAACTAATTCAAATTATAATTTTTTGACAATTTATCATATTTAAAAAAAAAATTAACTTTGTTATAAAATGTATTTCTTTTTTCTTTTTATTTTATTTTTTGTTGAAGTAGATTTGGGGGAAGCAACTGGAAGTAGTTTATTTTAAAATTTTATAAGAATATGTTATCTTATCGAACATTTTAAGAAATTTTATAAGCAAGAGTTTATAAATTCACCAAATAATGTCTAAATTAAAAAAAAAAAAAAGTTACGGTTGTCCATTCCCTGTTACAACTACTCGTTTCCCCTCTATTGAATGTGATCATGATATCATAAATTACACCAACCAACCAATATCTTCTTACCTAATTTTCCTGCACAAAGCTAACTTTTTTTAATGATGTTTTGTCTTTTGCAGTGGATTAAGCTGTGTTCTTTAGGCAATATTTACTTGCTCAGCCTCACATGCAACATTATTAGTTTATTTTAACCACACACACACACACACACATATATATATATATATATATATATATATATATATATTTTGATACTTACATACATGATTTGTACTGTCAGATTTCCAATTAAATAGAGATGTAATACTCAACCCGTCCCAAAATTGTTTTCACACTTTCATTATTTGGACGTTCCAAATCTACTTTCACACACCTCTAAAGGAAATCTTTTACACTCACAAAAGTCAACAAAATACATTTATTTTTATTTTATTATTTAACTTTACACTCACATATTCACTTTTCTTTGGTTCGTGTGTCCAGGACTACTAGTCCTGGGACGGAGGGACTATTTTCTATTACAATTTCGAAATAAATTAAACGTAAATTCGACCAACCAGCCAACTGAAAATTTGATAGGTCATTGCTAGAGTTTGGTGGTTATGCCTTGTTCCCATCATTAATTAATAAGAGTATGTTTGGTTCGTAAGATAAAAATATATATCCGCCAAAAACATGTATGATTTTAACGGATAGATACTTTTATCTTACGAACCAAATGAGCCCTAAATGTTTAAATCTTGTCAATTTTGTTTATTGCATAATTTGACTTTAAGTAATGTGCATGATAGATAGTATAAGTGTTTTAATTATGAAAGAGTTGGTTGGCTAATTAATTAAACCTTAGTCATGTATGCACTAATTGAATAGAGTGTATGTTTTAAACAATTACACTAACTATTGTTCAAATATACATTTTCAAAAAGTAACAGGTGCAACCTTTTAATAATAATAAGCGTATTTAAAAAAAAAATGAACGTATGGTGCACCTGATACATAAGAGATTTACATTAATTAATTAAATTATTGATTGATTAGGTGTTGGTGTAAAGTTGGCAAGCAATGGGTACGCTGTTTTTGGAATTGACTATGAAGGGCATGGACGTTCCATGGGTGCTCGATGTTACATCAAGAGGTTCGACAACATTGTACATGATTGTAGTAACCACTTCAAGTCAATTTGTGGTAAGTGACCTAACTCATCCAATTACTTCAACAAAGATTTTCCATGGAGGCTTTAGATGTTCGATGGCTTCGAACTGTTGGTTCTAGTACTATCGGGGTGGGACAGTAGCCTAACCGAACTGTTTAGAATTTTGAACTGTTCCCATTTGGTGGTTTAGATGGTTCGTTGTTAAAAAGTAAAATTATTTGAACCCGTTCAGTGTTTGAATCGAAGGTCGTTCTAAAATGACCATTTGAGCTCGACAGTCGAAAATTTAAAATACTTCCTCCATCCTACTATATGCTGTTCGTTACTTTTTTGTATCAATGTTAAGAAGAGTAAAAAATATTGATATAGTATATGTGACAGAGAAAAGTGAAAAAATAATGAAATAATAATAATAAAAAAACAAAAATAGTAATTTTCAAAAAAAGGTAAAAAGACAAATAGGAAATATGTAGTGGGGATGGACGAAAATGACAAAATGAGAAACATATAGTGGGACGGACGGAGTAATAAATTAATGGATGCATAGCATATGTAATGTAAACCAATTCACCATGCAACTATTTTGCATGTTGTCTTATATTTAAACACGCCGGTTGTATTCTTAAAAATATATTCCTTTCGTCCCAAAAAAATATTACGGTATTTTTTGCGCACGCAGTTTAAGAAAAAATATATAATAAGTACATTTTTATGAATATTATATGTGTATTGTGAGAGTGAAGTTTAATGAATAATTTTCACTTTTATGCATGCAAACTTTTTGTGAAACAGAACAAAATAGAAAGTACACAATATCTTTTGGGATGAGAGAATATTTGTTAGAGTGACATTTGTGAACCTATTATATGATGAAACTGGTTTACGTAAAATCTGCAGATTGATATTGATATGTGAAGGAATTTTTGGTTGAATTTTTCAGCACAAGAAGAGTATAAGGAAAAGAGAAGATTCTTGTATGGAGAGTCAATGGGAGGTGCGGTAGCTCTCTTAACTCACAAGAAAGATCCTGCTTTCTGGCATGGTGCTCTTCTTGTTGCCCCTATGTGTAAGGTGTCATTTCTTCACATTTAAATTAATGCTACTAGTAATAATTTATTATATTGATAATTTTACGACATCGTTCATCCTGATTTCGTCGTTAGATCTCCGAGAAGGTGAAGCCACACCCCCTAGTTATTACTCTGCTAACTCAAGTGGAAGATGTAATCCCAAAATGGAAGATTGTTCCTACCAAGGATGTTATCAATGCTGCTTTCAAGGATCCTGTAAAAAGAGAGGAGGTGATCACCTTTTTAAATCTATGATTACTTCATTTGGATTATGACTTGCATTAATTTGATCGCGATGTTTCGATTAGATTCGTGGAAACGGGTTGATATATCAGGAGAAACCTCGGCTGAAAACTGCGCTGGAAATGTTGCGGACGAGCATGAACCTCGAGGACAGCTTGAATGAGGTTATATAGTGTGCGTTTTGCAGTTGATTTGCCCTATTTTTATGATTTCATTCATTTATAATAAATAATAATATATACCAAGTGTTCTGAAGTTACTCCTTTCTCATGAGTGTGTTCATCTAATTTCGCCGTTTATTGGCAGGTGACGCTGCCTTTCTTTGTGTTGCACGGTGAAGCTGACACAGTGACAGATCCAGAAGTGAGCAGGGCACTATTCGAACGAGCGAGCAGCAGAGACAAGACGATCAAACTGTATCCCGGGATGTGGCATGGCCTAACAGCAGGGGAAACGGACCACAACATCGAGATTGTCTTCTCTGATATCATAACATGGCTCCATAACCATACAGACGGCTCTACTGCTCCAATCGTGGATTCTCATCCTCTCGGTTTAACGACCACGAGATCTCCGGCCGCGACCCCAAACGGTGTTGTGACACGGCCGGGTTCTGTGAAAAAGTATTTGTGTTGTTTGAATGGTGGTAGCTTGCATCATGTAGATTAAGCTGGATTCAATAAGTTTTGGACATGCTTTACTTATCATAATTATATTTCTAAGTGTTGCATATTTGAGCTTAATGTGTGATCCTGCCATGTTTGATTTTAGTATTAAGTTTTAAAATTTCCTTAAATGTTTGTCAAAGTCTTTACATTTTGTTGTTTTTAGAAATGTGTGTAATTTTAGGTAGTGCATGAGCATGAGCATGAGAGTAAAGCAAAAGATTAGGGAAAATATCTTGTAATTTAAGTGAAAATTTAAAAGTATTAATTGTTTTTAGTGAATTTGATTAATATGAGTAAAAATGAGACCTTGTATGAGAGTCTTATACATAACATAATCATCTACTTTGTTGTTGGAAATTTATTTTCATTGAAAATGATCATTTCTATTTTATTTTTAGAGTTTGTTTTTAGTGAAATTTGTTCATTATATATAAAATTAATTCTGCTACATTCATTTAATGATGTTATTGCATTATATACTAATAACCTTAATGTTTATTTTAATGGTTCGACGTATTTGTATGTGAAATAGTGTGATATTGATTTATAAAACTATTATTATTAGTATTGTTGAGTTTGCCTTATATATTTAAACTTCTTAAAATTTAATTACGGCATGAAATTTAAAATTTAGATAGAGTCTGTGTTGTTGGAACTAGTTCCAATGTAAAGCTAATTTACAATTGGATTAGTCTTGTATGCACCAATTACACCATGTAACTCAAGTTTATTTTTTAAAAATTATACAAAATATTACTGAAAAGTTATACACGTTATTATTAAAAAGTGTATCTTTTATAGTGTAACTTTTCAGTAATAATTTGTGTAACTTTTCAATAAGAAATAGTGTAACTTTTTAAAAATATAATTGAGTTGCACTGTGTAACTGGTGCACAAGAGACTTACTCTTTACAATTATGTTTGATAGTAAATTAATCCTCCCTTCATCCAGGACTACTTTCATAGTTGTCCTAGTCACGCGAACCAAGAAAAAATAAGTATGTGAATGTAAAATTAAATAATAAAAAAAAAATTATTTTATTAATTTTGTGAGTGTAAAAAATTTCTTTTTTAAGTGTGTGAAAGTAGAATCGCGACATTTAAATTAAAAAAAAAGTGTGAAAATAATTTTAGGACAAAGAGAATATAATTTAATAAAATAGTTAATATTATTTAATACAAACAAATAACACAGTTGATACCAATTTTTACAGAAACATTGTTCACGTCATGTATAAACTCGTTTTCACATTTAAATATCACTCACATTGTAAAAATAAAGTTCCAACGATGTCATTTCCCATAAAATATGATAAAATACAATTAAAAAATAAAAAAATAAAAAGTCTAATTACAATCCATAATAATTTAATATAAAAACAAATTTACATAATGGCACCATATTATTGAGTGAGCACTCACACAAACAATTTTCTTTGTATAATATATTTTAATTTATACAGCAGCACACATTTCGGCATGTGCTATTATTTCATATATAATATAATATAATATAATGTTAATTCATTTTACTGTGGGATACATGATATATGCAATATTTAATTCATATACAAAGTGATGTTAGTTCATATATATTATGATGCTAATTTATATATAATGTTTTATATTATTTATCTCTATAACAATTAAATCTCAAAATAGTTATGAATGAGTTGTCGTTTACCATAATATTTATTATGTGTATCACTCACATAATATTTTGCCTTTTAAAACTATATATAGACTTAATAATTGCAATTTTGAGGGATATAAAGTGACAGAATAGTCATATTGTGTCTAATATTGACGCAAAAGTTAAAAAGAAATAATAATTCTTGTAAATGTGTGAATATTATGATGGTAAGAATTTATAAAACTTTTTTTTATAAAATGTATAAATAATTGTCATATTATCAAATAAAAAATTCACGAATAACTATGTAACTCTAAAGTAGTAATTCCTCAGTCCCGTTATAAGTTGCTCGTTGTTTTTTAGTATACGAATTAAGATAAAAGTGAAAAAGTATAAGTGATATGATGAAAAAAGTGAAAAAATATAAGTGATGTTATAGAGAAAAGTGAAAAATTAATGAAAATAGTATAAAAAATATTGAAAATAATAAAAAAAAAGTGAATAATAATTTTTTTAAAAAATAAAAATTAAATAAACAATATATAATAGGACAAATGAAAATCACAATATAAACAATGTATTGTGGGATTGAGAAAATATTTTATAAGATTCAATCTTCTTTAAAATACAGATTGCCTAACTAAAAATGAATTAAAAAAAGAAAATGAAAAAGCCAAACACCACCTAATTGCTGTATATTTTGCCGCCTCTATATTTGCCTAATTTAGCTTCACCTGAAATATTTGGGGGTTCGTCAAAACCCTTGCTCGCCCGCACTGCTACCAACTGGTGAGTCGACCCATTCCTTCATCTCTCTCGATTTCTTGGTTTGTCATAAATCAGAATACGATTACTCGATGGTTTCAATGTTCATATTTTAATTCTTTGTTTTACTGATTTGTTTGTGAACCCAAACTATTTTTTCAGGTGTATAAACCCTAAGCTCGTCGTTTTCAAATCTTATTTTATTTGAAGATCATAATACTAGTCGAAAATGAGGTGAGTTTCTTTAACATTTTGTTTTACTTTGAATTTTTAAACTTGCCTGTTACTAAGACCTAGATTGATATCTATTCATGACGTAACAATGGTTGTATTCGTGACTGAACCATAATTTAATCTCAATTTTTTTATATTGAAACAATTATGTTTAGTTGGTAGTTGCTAGTGGCGCTCAGATGTTGTTTTCAATTTTATTTTTAACTGTTTATTCCTCTTCTTTGGCCATATTTTAGAGCTGTGTTAGTTTCTCTTCAAATTACCTTTTGAGTTGAAGTTGCTGATGTTTTCTGCTGTTTTTCTGTTCTGCAGTAAGCCTATGGATGAGGATGCTCCGGTAAGATATTTCGTTCTTTTCTCCTTTTCTGTTCCTGTTCTTGCAGTTTCAAACCTGGATTCACTTTGTATGTCGTAGAATCTGTCTATTTTTAGTATAAGGGTAGCTAGTTGGTGATTTTTTTTATATCATGTTGAACATATCATGCTGAAAGAGTTTGGTCGCATAGGTGAAGACATGACCATAACCTTAACTTACGTCTTGTTTACTTTATTCATTTCCAATTAGTATTTAAACCACGTAACCTAGTTTCTCACTGCTTTCTCATTTTCCCTTTTCCGCAATTACCTGGCTATAGTGCCAGCATCCATTATCATTTTATTGCCATAAAAAAGTAGGATGCAGATTGAAGGTCACTAAATTACCCCGCTGCTGCTTTTGTTTCATTCTATTGAACTAATGCTCTTTGTAAACATATAAATGAATTTCCATGATTCACACAGCACAATCTTTTGACAGGAAAAGAATGAGGAAGAGGAGTTCAACACAGGTCCACTTTCTGTTTTGATGATGAGTGTAAAAAACAACACACAGGTATAAATGAATGACACCTCTTACATTCATTCTTTCAAGTTTCTATTCACCTTCGCATTGCATTATTCTTTTTATTGTTGTCATGAATGGAGCAAGGGGGGTTCAATTTTTATCTGTTATGCTTACCACAGTTATTTATATTTTATCATTTATTGGCTGCTAGGTGCTCATTAACTGCCGCAATAACAAAAAGCTTTTGGGCCATGTGAGGGCTTTTGACCGCCACTGCAACATGGTGCTAGAAAATGTGCGAGAGATGTGGACCGAGGTTTATTTTCTATTTCAGAGGATTACTTAATGTTAGAATTCTGAGTATAATGTTGTATCACTCATTCTTATTTTTGTATTTAAAAAAAAAACTATGTAGAACCATTAGCTTTTGGTTTTAATGAGCTAATATTTCTTTTCAATCTTCGGATAGGTGCCCAAGACTGGGAAAGGCAAGAAGAAAGCCCTGCCAGTTAACAAGGACCGTTTTATCAGTAAAATGTTTCTTCGTGGAGACTCTGTGATCATTGTCCTCAGAAATCCTAAGTAACAGGTATTAACATTATCTTTGCTGACTGGAAATTCAGGTGTCATAACATGTGTTTTAATGAAGATCTTTTAGCAGTCACTGGAATTAATTTCTAGCGATGTTCTTCATCATTACCCAGCGGTCATCTTTGGTTAAGACCCCCTTTACAATATTAAGTGTCTGCCGTCGTGTTTAGGGTGTTTGCAAACTCAAGTGAGGGGTATACAATCATCTGTTCTTTTCTAAAGTTGCCTCCTCATTGCTTTTGAATTGTAAAAGTGATTCTCACTTTAGTAAGTTGGTCTTTGAGTTCCTCTTCTCGCAATAGTAAATAGCGCGATATGGAAAGGCTTCGCCAGAATTTTTCAATAGGAGGGCCAGCCTATAATTAAATGTAGAACATATCTTCGATGACAATGCACGTTGGGAATACAAAATCCAATAAATAACACCCAATATAAACATATATATACATTATGATGTTCCTTTATCAACTAAAATCAAGCTCAATTAAAAAGTTTAATATTATGTATCAACCTAAAATCATATACACACACAATAGTAGTATTTTTAGTGGGGCATGTCCACCCTCATACAGAAGGTGGCTGTGATATTTTATGTATTGTAAATCTGAATCAATAAAAGTGTGATTCTGAGCTGGATGGAGATACTATTGCTTGAACTTGAATATTACTGTGTTTAACACTCAGCACTATTCAATTCTTAATGCAACTTCTCCAGTTGTATTGTACTTGCTGGCTGTTCCACTTTTCATATTTAACAATATTTATTGTCTTCTGGTTGACTTAGAAGCCTTAATTCTCCAGTTGTATTGTACTTTCTGGCTGTTCCACTTTTCATATTTAACAAAATTTATTGTCTTGTCGACTTAAAAGTCTTAATTCAAGAATGTTATGTTGAATTTATATTCTTTGGCCGGTTAATTAGGAGTACTTTGTAATATGCTAAATTTTTGCACTTGTTGCAGGTTCATACTACATCTGTCTCTTCAGCCTCATTGGAATGATGATGCGACGGTCTCTTTGTATTGCAGCCCATAGAGATGAGTCCAACCCCCCTCCTTGCGAACTATTGTCATTTTTTTTTGAAGTCTTTGCGCACTTTTAGTTATCCAATTCTGAACTTTTAGAGAAATATATTGAGTTTGCTTGTCTACTGCTTAAGTATAATGTGTATGCTATAATTCTTAGTTAAAATTAGTGACCTTTGGAGAATTATATGGTGTAAGGCTATGTGATTTGATATTTCGGTTTGGTTTATTATTTATGTTTTCATTCAAGGTCTTCTTAAGCATAATTTAAAGTGAGTTTTTTTTTTTTTTTTTAAATAAGTTGGCTCTTACTACCTGGAACAGCCCATGCCATGCTATCAAAATTTGGTCGTTTTACAGTCTGAAGTTAAAATCCAGAACTTGTTTCTAAATTTCAAGTTGAACTTTTTCTTCTGCATAGCTCAACCATCCCCATATTCTACTCTTTAATTTCGCCAATATAGGTAATACATTAGTGTGTGCGTCGTTAAAAATCACAGCACAGCATTTTTTGCTTTCTAAACTAATGATAATACACATTTTTCACATACAGACAGTTAGATGTTTACCTCTTTCTCCTTTAACCAGTCTATTAAAGTGCAACACTTCATTTATAGTTTATAGGTAAAACTACGTTCAAAGAACACGTGCGTGCAACATATCTTTAATATAGAAAATGAACCTCATATTTGCATCGTTGACGACATCGGCAAACCTTCATGCATATACTCTTTCTTTTGATGAAACTAGATTATTTATTCCATGTCAATTAAAAATTTTCTTTTTCCTCTTCTTCTGTCAGCCTCTTTAGCCACTTGTATAGCTAGCTATATGTGTCATTCGATGTGTATTCTCATTTCTCCTCCGAACTTCAGTTTCAGTGGTCATCGATATCTTCCTTCAATTGGAACCTGTCAATAAAACTTCTGAATTCATTAAGGGCGTGTGTGTTTGGTTAAGGTTGGATCCATATGAATGGAGATGGGTCATATTTCATACCATCTCATCACCCAATTATACATTATATCACTATTTTCATAAAATTACATATAATTATATCATCACATTTTTATCTATGTACATATTCCCTCTCCTACTTTTATTTTATCTATTTATTTAATTATAAAATAATACTTCTCTTGTCCCATAATTGTTTGTATAATTTCTCTTTCTGTCCGTGCCACAATTATTTTTATACCTTATAAATAGAAACCACTACTTTAACTTTAGTTTCACAATATTCACATATTTACATAAAATAATATTATTTTTACATTCAATCCAAATATTTTTATTATTTTAATAATATAATTTTGTATCTCCTCCTACTTAAAATATATATATATATATATACACGCTTATTGAAGTGAAAGTACCTCTGGAACAGAGGGAGTACATTATTTATTATTACAATCATCGTCACACTAACTAATAGTAATAAAATAATACAACATCGTATATATTTGATTTAAAATTTCATCTAATCCTACTTTTCAATCCTTCACCAAACACCATTTTACTATTCACATGATTACCTCCGTCATCTTTTTTCATCTCCATCTCTATCCCATCCACCATTATTCCTAAGCAAATATGCTTTAAGATTCACAATTTCTCTCAAAAATAATTTTTTTTTTCTATTTCCATCACCATCCCTCCTATCTCCCAAATTTCCCAGCCTAGCCCCTTTGCTAATGATAGATGAATAAACCTAGGAAAGTGATCACTTAGAAATATTTCCACAGCCCAAACATTTTTCCAAAAGGATGGCTTCATCCCATTTTTTATTATCCTTTTATATAAATCACTCTCCCATCCCACCCCTACTACCTTTTAACATCTCTACTTGTTATTCTAACACTCAATACTATTTTTCTTCTAAAACTACATTTCCCAAAACGTGTTCTATCTCAATTCTATTAATCGTGCCCACAAACAGCCCCTATTCTTATAAAACTTGCAGACCAACTTGCTTAACAATGTCATATTAAAACTCTTAATATCTTTAATCACAAGTCCAGTAACAAGAATTCATTCTCAAAATTTATTCACTTTTATTTCTTTTGTCCCTCCTCAAAATTCATTCATTTTCTATTTTTAGAAACAAAGTATTTTATTATTATTTTAAGAAATAATTATTTTATTCATATGGATCTGATAATAATTTCAGTATGTTTACTCTATACACCCTTTTTTGTTTTAAAAAATTGCTCACTCCGTCTACAAAATTTTCTTCCATTTTTCTTTTTTTTTTTTATCCACAAAACTTTCTTCTATTTCTTATTTGAAAACAATCTGCAATTACAAATAAAAGTTTGATCCCATAATTTCCTATATTCTATCTATTATTTTAATATAATAGTAAATTTTCTTAAATCATATGTCAATTCTGAAAGGGGATAAAGTTTCATGGATGAAGAGGTAGTACTTTTTTATCATTTAAAAAAATAATTACTCCCTCCGTCTCGCTTTGCACATTTTTTTTGATCTGTTTCACAAAATTTTGCACACTTTAAAATGAAAATTCCGCTTTAATTTTAATATTTTATTCTCATAATATTCACATATTTAAACAAAATAATATTGTTTATGACACACACTCCAACTAATTTCACTATTTTAATAATTATAATTTACCCAACATCCTCAATACTCTACCTGTCACAATATGGAGTGAAATGAGACCGAGGGAGTATATTAGCCATTGCTGAAGAATTAATTAGTTATACACATGCTACGTGGCATACATATATTGTTTCGGGAAATAAATTTCATATAAGGAATTACTTCTAAGTAAGTTTTAATTTAAGTCTTAAATTTTAATATATCTAAATTCAAGACATAATTTCATTTGTTTTTTTTCTCTGTACGTGGTTAGATAGTTTTTTTTTTTTTCAATACAAGACTTAGCTTGACATTTTGAATTTCAACTCGGGTCATACATATAAGAGTAACTTTTAAAAAAATACACTTGAATTGCATAGTGCACTTGATGCACAAAAAATTTACTTAATGATGTTAAACGAGTCACAGGCTGGTGGACCAATCCATTTAACCTTGAAAATTACAGGGTTAAGTTTGAACATCTGGTGGTAATTTGAGTTTCTTGACCCACGAGTTAAATGGGTTAGCTCGCAGGTTTAACGAAGTGACTAAGTTTGTCTATATATTTCTTTCATATTTTTCAATAGGTAATTTATTTTCATTAGAGTAATTACAAATTTTATTTTATTTTTACAAGTCTTGAATGAAACTTGGTGTTCATTCTGTTGTAACGATGCTAGAACGAAGCAAATATTTTTAGAATATTTTTAATAATGTGAAAATGGCTTAATAATCAAATAACTAGAAATGTATATAATCATAATAGTTGAAAACTCCATCAATAATTATTGAATTTTAAAAAGATACAAAAGTCCTAGCTTACAAAAACGATTAGCAAAATCATCGCAATAACTGCTCCATGACAATACAACCCACACTGTACTTTTAGTTAATATAGGAACTTATCATAATTTTTAGGCACACACATGTATAGTATAAAATAATGGTGCAATACAATTAACATGATTGGGAGAGAGAAAAATGAGAAACTTTTGAATTAATTCGATGATAAATAAGTGACATTTAATGTACAAAAAATGAAATGTACGCAGGAATAAATAATAAAAATTTGATTTACTAAAATTAGAATGAAAAAATTGCACTGAGACTCAAAATTAAAAAAATGGTAACCTCCAACTGGGTTACTCAGAGACTCAGACTAATTAATAATCAACTATCATATATATTTATTTTTAACCCTTTTCGTATATTACAAAATTCTGTCTCCAACATACAAAATACGCAATTGATCACGTATAATGAGTTTGAATCACAATTCGTCCCTTAACTATTTGACAAAATAGATTTAGTCCCAAAATTAATTTTTTATTAGATTTAGTCCCAGTTTTTTTAATAAGGTCCAATTTTAATCCCAAAATTAACTTTTTATTAGATTTAGTTTCAATTTTTCTATTAAGGTCCAATTTTAGTCCCAAAATTAACTTTTTACTAGATTTAGTCCCCCACTTTTTTATAAGGTTCAATTTTAGCCTCAAATAATATGAATATGAGTGGTGGAGATTGAGTGGGAAAGGGATAGAGGTTACACAAATGGTAACATATGAAGGTGGTGGAGATAAAATATGCAAATTATATGTAGGGAAAAAGTAAAGGGTTGTGGGGAAAACTATCTATAGTTTGGTGAGGGATGGGAGGAAGACTAAGTTCTGGAATGACAGTTGGATGAGCAATGAAACATTAAGCAACACTTTTTATAAGATGTTTAGGCTTAGTTGTCAACAGGATGAAAATATAAGTGAGACAGGAAAATGGGACTAGTCAAGGTGGGAATGGGAGATGACATGAAGAAGAGAGTGAGGGAAAGTGAACTGATAATGCTAAATGAATTAATGTTGTATATTAACAGAGTAACTCTGAGGGGGAAGAAGAAGACATATGGCGCTTGGGACACAGAAGAGATGATTTGTTCTCCACTGCATCAACTTATCGGGAACTAAGATAGCGGGATAAGGAAAAATGTAAAGACCGAAAAACAGAAATTAGCATTCTACAGGATGTGGAAGAGCTACGCTTTAAAATTTATAATGGAAATAAAAGAGTAGGCAAGCATGAATATATTTTATTTTAAAATTTGCAGTGGAGATAAATAATCAATGTCAATAACTAAATACTTAATAAAACTACGAGAAAGAATCAAAATATTTCTCAAAGAGATGTGACTCAACCTCTAAATATGAAAAATCTTACAATAACATAAATAAAATTGTTCAATTGGCATGCAACCACATCCACCATCCTTCCACCAGCTTCTGTAGTCTATAAAATGTTACTCCATTGGTCATATTATATGTTTCCTATATCATTTTTCGTTCGTTCCACTATATGTTTCACATTTATTTTTTTACTTTCTTTTGGAAATTGTGATATGCTTAAAATAATGTCACATGTAAGAGTAAATTTAGAGAAGTTAAACGGGCAGACCTTAACCCTAAACTGCGGGCCCAAAACAATCTTGTATTTTAGCTGTTAGTTCTTAACGGACCACTAATAATCGAAATCTAATTTTAACTCTAGCGGTTCGCAGGCTAAACGGGCTACTAACTAGCTCACGTAAATAAAAATTTTTAATTAAATATTAAGTACAAAATTATAATTATAATACAATACCCTTCACACTTAATACTCAAATATTATTTAAAAATTTAAAAAATTACATTAAAATGTAATTTGTAAAATTCAAATATTAACAATTAATTCAAAATTTAATAAATGTGTCTTATTTTCTCTATCTTAGACATTAACTCATTCTTTGAGTAATGACAAGACATCTTCCAAATCAACATCATCTCAAATATGTTAAAATAAAATAAAATTTGTAATTATTCTAATGAAAATAAATTACCTATTGAAAATTATGAAAGAAATATATAGACAAATTGAGTCACTTCGTGAAACTTGCGAGCTAACCCATTTAACTCGTGGGTCAAGAAACCCAAATTACCACCTGATGCTCAAATCTAACCCTATAGTTTTCAAGGTTAAATGGATTGGTCCGCCAGCCTGTGACTCGTTTAACATCATTAAGTAAATTTCTTGTGCACCTGGTGTTAGGGGTGAACACTATTCGGTTTTAACCGAAAAACCGAACCGAACCAAACCGAAATAAGAATTTGGTTCGGTTAATTTGGTATTCGGTTTGGTTTTGGTTTTAAGTATTTAATATTTTGGTTTTCGGTTTCGATTTCGGTTTTTAAGATAAAAAAACCAAAAAACCGAAAACCGAACCGAATTTAAATATATATATATATATATAATTATATATGTATAATACTATTACTAAATATATAAATAAATTAAATAAATATTATATTACATATATATAATTACATTATATATAAATAAAAAAAACCCTAACCCTCAAATCAGTAAGTTATAATTTCCAAATTCCCTCCCTCACCCACACGGTCACGGCGCCTCACTTACAGAAATTCCCTCCCTTACCCTCACGCAGCTCACCCCATTCCCATCCGTCGCTGTCCGCCTAAGCTCACGGCGGGCGGCCACCAAGTCACCACTTCCCCTCTCCCTATTTTCGCACACACAATTTTGACTAGTGATATTTCGGTTAATATGATTTTGAACCGAAACCGAACAAAAAATTTCAGTTTCGATTTTTTCGGTTTTTAATGTATATGGTTCGGTTTTTGGTTTCTAATAATAATAAATTCGGTTAGGTCGGTTTTGGTGATTTGGTTCGGTTCGGTAACCGAACCGAGACATGCTCACCCCTACCTGGTGTACTATGCAATTCAAGTGTATTTTTTTTTTAAAAATTACTCTTATTATTACTGAAACTTTGTTTATATTAAATAATATTATAATAACTTTTTAGTAAAATTAGAAGTGAATTTCTTTTTCAGTAGTAATGATTTTCTATTTTAAAAATCAAACGGTTAAATCGATAAACTATGTATGGTTGTAGTAACTATTGGATATAAAAAGTAACGACTTTGAAACCAATGAATGTAAAGTATTTGATAAACAATAAATGAAAATATTTATTTTGAAATTTTAATAAAATATGATTTTATTTTATGTTAAATTAATATTTAATAATGATAGATATAATATTATTTTAAAGTTGAATATATATATATATGAAAAAAATTATGATTTTAGAATTTATAGGTATTTGAGGTATGCGTGGTATATAAAATGTGAATTTTTTTTTTTAAATTATTACTTGAAGGTGCTGGTGCGTGTGATTGAAAAAGTTTTAGAGAAGTGTTGTTAAAAATGTCGACAACATAAATGACAACACTACACAACGGAAGACTTAAACGCACACTTTTGCAAAGGGATATCAAAATTTTCATAGGCTATACAAAAATGTATAGACTATGCTTCCTCACTAGCAGAGAAACTTCACTATAACTTGTAGTGACACAAATACAAGGTTTACACAAGAAACCAAAATTCAAGACCGCACAAGACCTACACAAGATCACACAAGGATCTAAACAAGACCTATAAGAATAGACCTAAACAAAACCTAACACAGCTACGTTCAGCCGAACGGATTGTTAGATCAAACAATGAATGTTGTGAACAATGCCGAGAATAATGTTCCCAACATTCTGATGAACCGTGTATAACCTAGAATCTAGTGAATGACACATGATCTGTTCAACTTTGAATTATACTTTTCGGCCATACTTTGAAATGATGAATTGGTGCTCTATTTATAGACGTGAATAATGAGCTCTCCACTCCATGATGAAGCCAAGTAGTGGGCTTCAAAATAACCGCCTATAATGATAACTTCCAAGTTAGTGGATATCTCTCTACTCAAGCAATGGAACCGCCTGACGTTCTAGAACCTTCTGGGATCTTCACGTCTTCAACTGCCATGCCTAGACAAATAACATAACATGGAAAAATAATTAGGAAAGTTAGTAGAAAGGGCGAATTCTGATGTTGTCTAAAATGATGGCAATACATTGCATAACATTTTTTGTCAACATCATCAATCTCCCCCAATTTGGCCTTTCTACTACAACACACTGATGTTGATCATAATCAAATAAATTTGATTAAACTTGATCAGAGTTATGTAGACGAAATGATAAAATTTTTATCAAACGAAGTGATGAAATTTTTTATTCGAACCAAATAAAATAAAGCAAGTAAAAAGATAGTTTTGTGGACATAAAGCACAACATAAGGTGCTTATGGACCAAAAGGTTAACTATCAACCAAAATAAGTTTTCTGGACATAAAGCACAACATAAGGTGCTTATAGACCAAAAGGATAACCATAAACCAAAACACAAATCAGAGCATATAAATTAAAGACTAAATAGAGAAGGTTCATAAAGCATACAAACAATACTTTTGACCTAGCAAAACATGAAAAAGAATAGCCTAATCTAAGAACTGTTTTTAGGCTATCAACAATATAACAACTTTAAAAAAAAAAAACAGAGTCTCAGCATAATAATGAAAATTCAAATGAAGTAAAGGAACAACTGCAACAACAAGGACAGACACAAACTCCCCCATACTTCGAACATCATCATCATACAAGCTCAACTTTGAACATCATCTTGATGTTCAACTGCATCTGGATTCAGGACATCATCAGGAATAGGTTGTGTGACCCCAACCTCATCAGCAACCACCTCAGTAACAGTGTCTGCAACTGCCTGCCTTAATATGTTGGCATCATCTTGAACAACATTTTCAGCAACAACTTCATTTCCTGGTTCTTCTGGATCTACATCAACCTCCATGTCCTGTAATTGCACTCCCCCAGAATTTATGCGTGCATCAACATCAGGAGCTACTCCCCTTGTTGGAGTGGAAAGGAGATTCTCCCAAAATGCTTTTCCAATTTTCAAATCCTTCACATTTGCCAGAAAATTATCAATTGTGGTCTATAAAGAGGAAATTTGATCAAGAATATAAGAGGGAGTTAGTTGGACAGAAAGAATGGATCCTCCAGGTGACATATTGGCATTAATGTTGCCAACACGTTCAGCAGCATGTGAGTCAGAAGGTTGGTTCTGATAAGTGTTGGCTGGATTCACACCGGGCAAAGGAACATCAATCAGCCTTGGTCCATTGAGCAAGGTGTGAGAGATTCTGAAGCTGGCTTGAAAATTGCTGATTGTTTCATTTGCTGGCCTAACAAATTCTTTATCTTCTAGCAACAATGAGATCAAACATGGGTAGGGTAGCAACCCTTTCCCAGAGATAGGACCAGTATAGCTCAGCATATTTCTGAATATTGTTTGCCCCAAATCAAACTGTTTAATATGAATTTTGTACAAAAGGACAGCTTGTTCCTTTGTCAAAATTGTAGTATTAGTTGAAGGCAACCAATTATAAACAACCAACTTATGCAGGATAGAGAACAAACTTGTCAGCTTGGAAGCACTAAGCCTATTCACCCAAGTTTATACCAAACCACCAGTCAGCACAGAAATCACACCATTCATATCTTCAATTACAGGTTCAACACAATTTCCAGATTTCAGAACACCATTAATCACTCTAGGATTCAACATTATTCTCACATTCCTAAACCAAGTAGTGCCATAGAACTTAGTGTTTTCCCTTCCAGTATGTGCATGCAAGTTAGCATAAAACTCATAAATCCACTCAACAAAATATGGTTTAGCACATGTCACAGAGTATAACAACATTCTATCTTCCAAGTATCTAACCATCCCAAGTTTTTCAAAATCAGAAACTTTGATCAACTTCTCAGTAATCAACAGCCTAGACCTAATCTCCTTAAATCTCTTGCTTTCAACTTTATGATACTCCTCATCCTGATCAGACCTAGCATCATCATCATCATTACCAGAGTTAGAATGTACCTGAACCTCTTCATCCTTATCGACTTCGTTTACCTCTAAGAACTGTCGTCTTTCCACGGCCACGACTTCGAACTTCTTGGAGCCGTTCAAAACTTTCTCAGCCGCAGCCTTGGTATATTTGCGGGCTTCATTAAACTTTTCTTTCGCGGCATCCACTTTTTTCACACATGTTCTCACCTTCTTCTCCAAACGTTTTTTTTTATAGTGCTCCTTCCTCACATTACCTTCGGCTGTTTTCTTTTCAGTTTCAGCATTGTCAAGCTGACACTTTTTTTCTTTTTCTGTCTTGCATTTCTCAATCCAAATTTTGATTAGATCTCTTAACACTTTTCTAATCTCCACATTTGTTATAATACTAAGTGTAGCTTCCAGGTCATGATCAGTGAGTTGCCCGTTAATGATAATGGATGAATGCGCAATTATTCAGTGACGGAGGTAGGATATAGGGAGAAGCAGTGATTGAGAGGGTGGGGTATACCACCTCCAGCAATATACTTTTCACATGGCATATTCCACCCCCCTCAATCACTGCATCTCCCTATATCCTACCTCTGTCGCCGAATAATTGCGCATTCATCCATTATCATTAACGGGCAACTCAATGATCATGACCTGGAAGCTGCACTTAGTGTTATAACATATGTGGAGATTAGGAAGGTGTTAAAAGATTTGATCAAAATTTGGAATGAGGAGTGCAAGACAGAAAAAGAAAAAAAGTGTCAGCTTGACACTGTTGAAACTGAAAAGAAAACAGCCGAAGGGAATGTGAAGAAGGAACACTATCAGATAGAAAAGAAACGTTTGGAGAAGAAGGTGAGAACATGTGTGAAAAAAGTGGACGCCGCGAAAGAGAAGTTCAATGAAGCCCGCAAAGTTACCAAGGCTGCGGCTGAGAATGTTTTGAAGATTACATGCGAAAATAAGATCGAGCTGGAGCTTAACTGCAGCTAGAAGAATAGCATTTAAGAGATTTCTAGTTCTTCTGGTCCATTTATACTATGTTAGGACATATAATGGTCTTTTAATTATTTCAGTGATGTTAAGACTTTCTTGCAGCTTTGGTGAACTCTTTACTTGTGTTTGTTGGTATTTCATGTGGTTGACTGCTGAAATCTTAATTTGGGTTGGATGCAAGTCTTTGTGTTGGAATGCCTTTTAACCCTATAAGTTGGGACATTTTTATTTTGTAATTCTAAAAACGATATTAATGGTAGGAAATAATGTTCAAATACAAGTATGATATCATTCATATAATTAACAATTTACAATAAAATTAAATTGGCCAACGTTTTATAAAAGCATTTATATGATTATAATTTGCTACCACTTTCAATTTTTATGTTATATGATTCATAAATAATCAAGATATGAATAACCCATCAAAATATGGTGTGTAGCATAACATTAAGCCCAAGGTCAATAAAAAACAAATTAAATTGGTTTCCTAAAATTTTAAAATAATTCCCAATTTTTAATTACTTTAATTTCTATGAAAAAATTATGAATTTTGAACTGTTATATTTAAATTTCAAATGTACCATTACGTGTTCAATAGAAATTGAATTCTCTTTTATAAATTTTTATTACACAATTTGTGATTATTAACTTAATCATTTTAGGAGAAAATGTTTTAAGTAAAACTACTCTACACAAAATTGTAATTATTATAATTATGTATAACTTATGATATGTGTTCGATGTACTTATTTTTTACACTTATCTTTTTCTTTTTATTCAAACTTCATGATGGTGCTATAGGTTTTTTAAAAACTAAAATCTAAGTTCTAAACGCTAACTCTAAATTAATTGGTTTAAATTAAAGGAACGTGTAACATTAAAAAATTGAGAATGCTATTAAGTTCAAAATTATCAAAAAAGTTCAACCATAATGGAGTTTTTTTTGGGTAAAATACTATTTATTGAACTTATATTCAATTAGCGTAAAATTTTGTGTTTAAAACAATTTAGAAAATTGTTAAACATAAAAAATGTTGGTGTTCAGAAAAGTACCATTTTTACATATAATATATTCTTATTAATTAATTAAATATATTCTTATTAAGTTCAAATTTATCAAAAAAGTTCTATTTTGATAATGCAATTTTTAGTGTAAAATACTTTTTTTTTTTATATTCAATTAGAGTTCCATTTAATGTGTAACATTTAATACCAGGTATTTGTATAACATAATAATGTGTAACATTATATTCAATTTTTAGAAATTTGTATAACATAATAATGTGTAACATTTAATACCAGGTATCTCTATAAAGTTCTATTTTATTACAAAAGTTCATGTCTTAAAATAGGGTAAAATACTATTCAATATATTTATATTCAATTAGAGTAAAATTTTGTTTTTAAATCAATTTGGAAGATTGTTTAACACAAAAATGTTAGTGTTTAGAAAAGTTTACTTTTTAAAACATAAGTTCAACTTAATTTTGGTATCTCAACTACTTTGAATCTATTTTTTTGGCTACAAAATAATGAATAGGTATTAAACATTTTTTTTTTAAAATTTGAATAACTTGGAACATTTAATAATTGATATTGCCATCAAGTTCAATTTTGTAACAAAAGTTCAATTTCACCTATATCAATTTTAATGCAAATTATGTTGGAATTTATAAAACTTAAATTCAACAATTTTTGTTAAATAAGTGGAAAATATAGTTGGAATTTATGTAGCAATTTATTATTTTCTCGATTTTTTTTTGAAACATTTATTTCACCTTATATAATTGTTTAGTTCATTGTTTATAAATAACTAATATGGTTTGCAACAATGTAGGAATTTAATAATCAATATACTGCCCTAACCATTAATTTGTTCTTAAAAATGTTGGTTTTCAGAAAAGTACAATTTTTACATATAATTTTAATTTACTTTACTAACTAGATAATTGAATAATATTAAACCCTTATCTTTTTTTAAATTAAAATAATGTGTAACATTTCATACTAGATATCTCTATAAAGTTCCATTTTATCACAAAAGTTCAAGTCTTAAAATAGGGTAAAATGCTATTTAGTATATTTATATTCAATTAGAGTAAAATTTTGTTTTTAAACCTAGAAATTTTTTATTCAAATTCAATCATGATCAATCATACAAAATTTTCCATCCTGAAATCAATTCCTTCCTATCGACTAAAATAGAAATCGCAATCATGACCAATCATACAACATTTACCATCCTGAAATCAATTACTTCCTATAGACTAAAATAGAAACCGCAATTATGATCAATCATACAAAATTTTCCATCTCGAAATCAATTCCTTCCTATCGACTAAAATAGAAACTGCTAGTAGAGCTTACTTAGTCGAGAAAATCGTTAAGGTCAATGGTGATACCTTTTGTTTTAGCGGATCTTCAAGCTTTTTTCTCCAGCCTTTTTGCATTAGCGAGCAATGTTTCAAATTTTGTGCCGGAGTATGTTGCATTCTTGCTTGCCTCGTAGGCAGCAAAGTATGCGTTCAGCCAATTTCGGAATTTCACTTCCGTATCATAGATGAGGATATTCTTAAGTTTTTTTTCTCGGGCTTCCTCGTCGACTGGTTCACCGTTAGCGGGCCACTCAATGATGAAGAACTGGAAGCAGAACTTAGTCATATACAAAATGTCGCGATTAGGGATGGGTTAAGGGATTTGATAAAAAAATAGCTATAGAAATGCAGGACAACATATGAAACAAAACTTCTGCTTAACACTGCTGAAACTAATTGGAAAACATAAAAAAGGATTGCGCGGAATGAGCATTATTGGCGTAAAAAGCTACATTTCATATACGATTTTACAAAAAGAGGCTGAGGAGGTTTTGAAGATTGCACGACAAAATGACATCGAGTTGATGCTTAACTATTACTAATAAAATGACATCGAGCAATACTTATATATAGTCATTTTTAGTAGAAGTAGTTGAGTTTCTGCTCGATGTCATTTTGTCGTGCAATCTTCAGAACTTTCTCAGCCGTTTTTTGTAAAATTGTATATGAAATGTAGCTTTTTACGCCGATAGCGCTCATTCCGCGCAATCCGTTTTGTTGTTTTCCAAATAGTTTAAGTAGTGTTGGAAGAAGTTTTTTTCATTTGATGTCCTGCATTTCTGAAGCCATTTTTTGATCAAATCTCTAAACTCATCCCTAAGTTCTGCTTCCAGTTCATCATCATTGAGTGGTCCGTTAATAGTAATGGATACATCGTCCTTGGAAGAATGCACAATTGTACGGAGACGGAGGTGGGATATACTAAAAAATTTGAACGATGCAGAGTGCCTACCATAAGTAATAGGAGTATGTTTAGAGGAATTTGGGGTATGAATGCACAAGAGTACACATTGAGCGAACAAAGAGGGTGTCTTTCTACACCAGAGGCACCCTCACTGTTCGCTTAATGTGTAATCCTGGCGTTTACCTCCCGAGAAAAGGACAGTCACGGTGAATCGGTCGACGAGGAAGCCCGAGAAAAAAAACTTAAGAATATCCCCATCTGGGATGCAGAAGTGAAAGTCCGAAATTGACTGACCGCATACTTTGCTGCCTACGAGGCAAGCAAAGATGTAGTATATTCAGGCACAAAATTTGAAACAATGCTCGCTAAAGAGTGTTCAACATAGATGGATGTATCCATTTGAGAGGTAAATGTATTTTTTAATCTTATTATTTAATTATTTAATAATTAGATCAAAATTGAATTTATAATATAATTATTCATTACATTTAACTTAGGTACATTTGAAAGTTGATAATAAGTCAAAAGAGTGTTCATAATAAGGCAGAAGTTGAAGATTCAATATGTAATGCCTATGTAGTGGAAGAGGCAAGTACTTTCTGCTTTTACTACTTTGAGGATCACGTGATGACGAGGCACAAAAAGGTACCACGAAATGACGATGGTCGTGAAGATATGCAGGAAGAACATGAGAAAAATCTTTCCATATTCATGTATCCAAGTCGTTCATTTGGTAAGAAGAAAACAAGATATTTAACTGACAAAGAGTACAATACCACACATTCTTATATCTTTTTGAATTGTGCTGAGATTCTACCATATATTGAGTAAGTTCATGATCCCAAGTCATTACAAGTAGATACTCTAAATTCTTACTATAATAACCAAACATTGATATGAAATATATGTTATAATCGTTGTTCTTTTGAAGTGTTTTAATAACCAAACATTTTCACCCAAATATCTCTGCTGCTGAGATTAATGTAAAACTTGATTCTGAATTTCCTCTGGCGGTTCGACGAATATGTGAGATATTGTATTCCTTCATATTTATAGTATAATTAACAATAATTGTTATCTAAATCAACATATTTATTTTAAATATATAGGTCCACCACCCATTCAATGAAATCCAAAATAAATTTATTAGAGATCTTGGAGTTGGCCCATTGCGCCTCGTTGCCACATATCCTGTATATTTTGTAAATGGTTTTAAGTTTCATACTTTTATGGTTCATCCAAAGCAATAAAAAATAGTGGAGTGTGCGTAAAAAGGAGAAATTACACTACTGATGAGAGTGATTTTTATGAGATTTTAGATGAAATTATGGAATTAGAGTATCCAGGTTTGCGAGTTAAGAAGATTTTGTTGTTTAAATGTGATTGGTTTGACCCTTCAAGCAATGACACAAGAGTTCATTCGGATTACAAATTGGTAGAGGTTAATCAAAAAAGAAAATTCAATTGCTATGAACCTGTTGTCTTAGCGATTCAATCTACTCAAGTGTATTATTGCACGTATCCAACCTCTAGAAAAGCAAAAAGTGATTGGCTGGCTGTTTGTAATACAAAGTCTAGATTTTTCACGAGTGTACCAAGGAAATCAACCAACACCACACAACCATCAACTACACCCTTCCAAGAGGATGACATGATTGTTCAAACTTCTGTGCTTGTTGATAACACTCATGTACAATTGGATGATGCAAGTGGAGAATTGATAGAGATTGAAAGCGAAGAAGAAGAAGAAGATGAAGCGGAAGAAGAGACCGAGGTAAAAGAGATTTAGAGTGATGAAGGGACTGAGGATGAATTAGATGAGGATGATATTCATGATGATGCTTGAAGAATAATTTTTCTAATATGTTTGCATATGTTGACTGTGACTGTTATGGAATCTATTTATTTAGTTATTATTAAACAACCAATCATTTACATGTCTTTAATTGTTACGGTTGTCTATTATTATTGTGCAAAGATTATTATTTATTCAATATAGATGCGTTCACGATGTGGTGCATCATCATCTACAACAACACGAATTTCGATCCCGACACAAATACACCATACTTCATTTGCAGAGGATAATGTCATAGCACCACAGATTTCTATCCCTTCATCTGTAGAGGAGAATGCCACTAGATTTGAGAGTGCTCCAAGTGAATCTGGAAGTGCAACAATTGGATCAGTGGCACCCTCAGAAACTGGTTTCACAACGGAGAAAGAAGATCGATTGACATTGAACGTGTTGCGGACAAGGTAATACATAATTTATTCCTTTAATTCTAAGTGAAATATTATAACTATCTAGTTTTCTTGTATTCATTTTATTTATTTGTGATTTAGCATATTTTCTTCCAATGGGGCTGCTCGAAAAATGAGATTAGCATTCTTATAACATTTAAGTCTGGGTGCAATTACTTGGAGACAAGTCCCCAAACATATAAAACAGATATACTTGGAGGAGTTTCAGGTACTTATATTACAAGAATTTTAGTATTTGATGATAAATATATTGTTAAAAAATTTGTTATATTTTTATTGTTGATAGAAACATTGCAAGTGGGATCTGTCTCTTGATCGGTTGATTTATGAGTTGTTCATGCGTAAGGGAACTAGTTGATATAGAGCATTGATCCAAGAATTGAAGAAGCTTTGGATTAAAAAGAAGCCAAAGTACACTTGTATATCCGATGTAGTGTGGAAAAGACTTGTTGCCCGTTGGAGCAATTCTGAGGTCCAAAGGAATACAGACCAGAATAGCAAAAATAGAATGAGCGAGCCATTAGGACCCGGTACAGGGATGTCAATACATCGAGGAGGCTCTAGAGCTGATGTGGATCATGCAATTGCTATTGTTAGTATTAATTTTTTGAACAATTGCTATTGTTTGTATTAATTTTTTTGAACATATTTAGTATTTATATTGTGTGTGTTGTACATTTAATATTACGTTTACTTTGTTTAGGAGAAAAAGACTGGCATGCCTGCTAGCAATTGTGATATTTTTTGTAAGATGCACCTAGAGCCGTCAAAATGGGTTGGGCCCGTTGGGCCAGCCCGCCCCGCAATAATAATTAGAGGGTTGGGCCAATGATTTCTTAGCCCGCTTGAAAGCGGGCCTAGACGGGCCGGCCCGTTTGGGTCGCGGGTTGGCGGGGCGGGCTGCGGGTTGGGGCAGGCCAACTCTCCAATATATATTTGTTATACTTATGTATAAAATGTGTAATATATGATATATTTTAATTATTTTTTAACTTTAAATTTTTCTTCCACCTCAGGTTCTAAAAGAATCTAACACGCCCCTGACTCAAATTTTTTATATTAAATTTTAAATTTTTTATATTAAATTTTTTAACTTTAAATTCTTTATATTATGTTTGATGAACTTTACTTTATGTGAATTGTGGCTCTCGTTGTGAGATTTATATTATAAATTATTTATGTGATTTTATATGATGATTTTAGTTGAAATTATAGTATTTTTTTTAAAAAAAAAGAAATGGCCCGCCAAAGCCAACAGCCCGCCATTAAATTGATTGGGTTGGGGTTTTTGCGACCCGCCATATTTTCAGCCCGTCCCGTTTTGACAGCTCTAGTCATATCCATATTTATTTTCACTGTGATTAATCAAGGGAGGGTCGAAAGAGACTCGCCAACACAGGGCAACTATGGAACTAAAAAAACGAAATCCATCACATTTTCAAACCCTGATTTAAGGAGCGTTGCCTACGTTGCCCTGTCTTCGATTCGCATATGCAGAAATGTTATGGCTAGAGATTGCATGTATCTGGCCACATTATTGGTGTGCCACAAATATTTTCCCTTGTGGATCAAGCTATTCTCCTTCACTTTTATCAATAAGTTTTTTTTTTTTTTTTCATGTTTATGTTGTAATGGGAAAACTAATTTTCAGGTTTAATATTGTTAATGTTTATTATTTTGTTCTGCTACTTTTATAACAAACTATATATATATATAATATTGTTGAGATCCGACTTTTCATCTTTAATTTGTCTCAAAAAATTTGTGAATATTATATTATGTATTCTAATTCTTAATATATATAGTTTTAAGCAACTTATGATTTTAAAATCAACTTACTTTGCAATGATGTTGACTAGGTCAGAGTGAAATTACAAAGATGATGGAATTAGTACCCAACTGCATCTGATCCTGGTTTGGAGTCCTAAGTTGACCTGCATGAAAAGAGTGAGGCCACTGCATAAAGGATCCACCATCTGCAGATGGGAGTTGGATTGGTAAACCACTAATGTCAGATCATGTTTCTGTCGAAATATATGTGATTTTAGCATGTTGGAGAATCCGCTATGCCCAAAGAGCTAGGCTGGCTGTCCTCTTGTTTTGTGGTTCTCCACCACTTGGTTGAGTTCTTTTTTCAATCAAAAGATGCATGCTCCCTTTGTGCACTTGTGAATAATGGAGATGGAACTCACAGTTTGAGAAATCGATAGTTGAATTAAGGAAAACTAGTATACTTACTACATATGTGATTTTGAAGAGCTCCTATACTATAGCCTGCAAAATATTCTTTTCCCAATTGTCAGTCTAGTAGAAGATGAATTTCCTCAACTTACTTCCTCATAGAAGAAGAAGAAGTATATATGAGGGTGAAGTTAAGTCTAGTGTAGTGATCAAGAATGAACAACCTAGCTATATAGCTCAGGAATTGGAAATAGGGAGCTTCAAATTGATAATAATGCATGATAACATCCATCCATCCATCTTATTAGCTAGCATGATTGAATTGCCAACTCAAATACAAGAGAGAATTTTGGACAATAGAGGAATTTGCTTGCTAGCTATTGTTGCTACTGGACTGGTCCACTTAATTTACAAAGGAAGGGCACGCATGCCTTAAGTTGTTTTATTCATCTCATGATTTTCCCTTAATTATATATGGACTATTGCCTCAAGCTTTTCTCCTCTACCTTCATCATCAATAAGTTTATATACCTTTTACTTTATTCACGGAATAATTGGATATATATATATATATATATATATATATATAAGGGAAAATAAATTTTTTTATTCTATAAGACTTTGGTTCGTTCTCTTAAGTTTTGAATTTTTATTTTCGTCCTTTAACTTATGAAAAATTATAGTTTTCGTCCTCTTAAGTTTTGAATTTTTGTTTTCGTCCTTTAACTTATAAAAAATTATGGTTTTCGTCCTTCAACAGCCTATAATCAATCACACAACCGGTAATACACATGTAGATCAATTTTTTCTATTTTTTTAAGCGAAATACTGACATGGCGGTATTAATTTAGAGGGAATTAGGTCTTGATGGATAAAATACATGATTGACCGTAAATTTTCTTCCAAATCAAAACCTTAGTCGATCAAATCTAGGCATGGGGACTTGAGAGAATTAGGGAAAAATAGAACAAAGATCCTCAAATGAAAACATCCAAAAGCCTAAATTCTTTTGAGCGTATATTCACAGTACGGAAAGGAAGAGGGATGTCTTCAAAATTTTCGTATGAATCAACGAGTTTCGAGCGCAATATTAAGTGTCATTGTGGTTTCGTTGCACGGTTTGTACATAATATTCTAAAATGAATCCGGACAGAAGATTCTATGGATTTAAGTATTGGACGGTATTTGAGAGGAAATTTACTGTTAAAAGTGTATTTTGTCAAGACCTAATTTCCTCCAAATACTCCCACGTTAGTATTTTGTTTAAAAAAGAAAGAAAAAATGGATCCACGTGTGTATTATCGGTTGTATGACTGGTTATAGGCGGTTGGAGGATGAAAACCATAATTTTTGGTAAGTTAAAGGATGAAAACAAAAATTCAAAATTAATTAAGAGGACGAAAACCATAATTTTTGCTAAGTTAAAGGACGAAAATAAAAATTCAAAATTTAAGAGGATGAAAACTAAAGTATTTTCCCAATATATAATTTGAAATTGGCACCAAGGATATGGTTGTTTTAATTTCTTATTAATTATAATTTGCTACTTTTGTTACAAACATCACACACATAATAATAATATTGCTATTCATATCTTATGCAGAATTAAAGCCGGGTTGGGATAGGGATGACAATGGGCCGGAAGAGCCGCATTAAATTTATACATTTTAGTTAAATTTAATATCAGCATTTCAATTAAAGGTACTCTCATGTTTCAATTAAGTTATTTGTCACCTTTTGTGCATGTATTGACTTTTAGAGATAATAATAATAAAGAAAATTGGATCATTTGTCTTCCGTTAAGTTCGGGGTTCTATGCTTATGAGCTAGGGCTGTGTTAGATGCATGTACATGCATAATACTCATCTATCTAATTATACTATATCTATTTTTTTTCATTTTAATCTATTCAATAAAATTAATTATGTTTCTTGTTTACAAAAAGGTATTCCACCCTATCAATTTACCATTCATTTCATTTTTATACATAATATATCTATTTATTTAAATTTGCACTCCCACCCACGAGAAGATACTTTTATTAAAAAAATATGTGTTTTATAAATAAAGTAGTGACATATGGGTAAATATATATATAATTTTGTGTGTATAAATATAAATTGATATTTTTTTAGTACTCAGCTCCATCGCACTATATGTTGCTCATTTACTTTTTTACCTTTTTAGAAAACTACTATTGATTTCTTTATCATTATTTTTGATATTTTTTACACTATTTCGATTATTTTTTTACTTTTTCTTTCATCACATCATATGTATTACATCAATTTTTTTTTTTAATATTAATGTCTAAAAATTATGAGCAATTTATAAAAGAACGGAGGGAATAATATATAAATTTGTGTGAGATATCTGACTAAAAAAATTACAAATTTATGCGAATAGAAGTAGGTAGATATTTGAAGGAAGAAGGTGGGGTGGGATCATTAAAAAGTGTATTATTGTGTTTTGTATGTCAGTGAGGTCGCAGGAAGTGTGCATGTGCAAACATGTGTGCTGTTACTTACAATTTGTACTTTGAAAAGGTGGTCTAAAATTATATTCCATCTCTACCTCCCAAATAGAATACAGTAATTAAAGTGAAAATATGTGGGTATCAAAATTAAATATTTCCTTCGTTTCATATTATTTTTCTTTTTTTTTATATTTTTTATTTGGAGGATATAATAAAATTAGGAAAAAGAGTTGGGACAAAGATACTAATAAAATATAAAATATATTTTATTAAATTTTGTGAGTAAAAATTAGGGTGCACTTGTGTTGTTGGTTGTGGTATGGGTGATTACCTTATTTAGGAGAAAAAATAATGTTATGTACCTCCTCCTATTCGTTTCCAAAGGGAATCGAAACCGGTCCACTCACTCAAGTGAGGAGCCTGGTGGCCAAGTGAGCCAACTCACCTGATTTTGTTCTAATTACATATAATAATTACTATGTGTATATCATATTCCCATTACCATTGAAGAATTTTTTTACCAAGAGCCCCCTTTTTTTTTAAATGTGAAAAAATTGAGATATCCCAAAATAGAAAGTGTGAAAATTATTTTGAGACAAGGAAATTATTATTACTCAATTTAGGGATGGTAATTGTGCACATCAGGACGTATATTTAAATACTCATGTCTGTCATGTACCTATATCCCGTCCTGCCCCATACCCCGTTGCGGGGCAGAATGTTGTGCTCCATGCCTACTCTGTGTGGGGGTAGATTTGTCCCACTCTGCCCCATTTTACCTCATGTTGTAAATACTAAAATATAATATTATATATATATAATTTGAATAAATAATAAATTATATTCAAATGAATAATGATGCACAAATTTTATAAAATCATATCCAATAAAAATAATTTAGATGGGACAGGGCGGGACTGACCCAAATAGAGCAGTTCAGGGCGGGGCAGCTGTGGGACGAGTCATTTTATCATTGCTAACTCTATCTGTCCCCAGATTTATTCTCATTTTCATTTTGAAAAATATTATTACTAATTATATTTATAAATAAATTATTTTATTCTCTAGTAAAATTCATAATTATTTCATAATATATATATTTTTTTAAATTCATGCTCACAAAAAAGTGAATAAATGGTTGTAGATATTAGTATTATTATATATCTCCATTCTGCTTTCCCCTTCCATCCCTTCCTTTGTAATCGTGGTAGTTAGTGGGACGGATCAAAATCCCTCATGCTGACGACGTAGCATTAGCCTGCAAGCTTGATTTTAAAAATAAATAAATAAATCATTTTCAACTCTACAATTTGGCATATGTGGACATCATCATTATAATGAGATAAATATAGAGTGAAATTTATTTATATATAAAATTATTTGAAGCATATGAATTATTTTACTGAAGAATATTTATTGTTTTTACTAAAGAGTATAAATTTTATATAAGGAATAATTAATTTGTATGAATTGTTTTACTAATTTAGTGAATTGTTTGACTTAAAAGAATGATGCTATATAAAAAAGTAATGCAGCCTAATTTCACTATGAATAATTTTCACACTATATATTTTCAAATAAGAAAAGCATTAAAATAGTTTTGGGACGAAGAGAATATATTTTTTTTTTATCACATTCAAGCATAGAAGGCCCTCGCCCTATGCGTGCCTCTCTTTTCACTGTTAAGCACTAACATTATCACCTTCACGTATATAATTATAACTGTTATAGAATAACACATTTAATGCATTAATTCTATTATGGTCATGTATTATGTCTATCTCTATCACACCTCAGAGATAATCATTACCATAACTGTAAAGTAACAAATACTATCAAAATTTTATATATATTTATCCATATATGTTATTATTGTATTTAAAAAAAATATATTTTCTTTAAATAAATATAAAATCTCATAATGGAGTACTACCTATATTGTGAGGTATGAAATGCTTAACCATTTTACCCTTCAAAAGCTTTAAGGTGAATTAAATGCATCTCAAATGAAATTATCTTTCATGAATTGTGCTCCCTCTATCTATAATCTGCACGTGATTAAATTTCTTTTAATAAAATAATAACATATAAAAAAATATATGTATAATTTCATAAATATTCATATATATATATATATGGATATGCAACGTCTAAATAAAAAAAAATCTAAATAAAAAAAAGTGTGAAAATTCTCATCAAACATATAAAGTATTATATTACACAAAACCTTGTATGAGTAGTTGTGGCAAAATCTTGCACTTACTAAGGAGGTAATTCATGCAACTGCAAATAAAGAATTAAAAGATGCAGGATAAAATGGGTATAGAAGGAAGGAAAATCAAGAAACATAATAATAGTATCACAAAATAAACCTCTAAAAGCCTAGCTAAAGAGCAAGAATGGGGGGCCTCATTTTTCAGCTCTTGCTTTGTATTATGGCGTTACACTATTTTTAACAATAGATATCAAGAAATAATCTCGTCCGCTTAAGCTGCAGTAGCAACTTCCCCCTCTTTGTGATCGCCAAAGATTCGTTGCCTGAAATCGGACACCATCATCGGAAGACCTTTACGGAGTGGCACCTTGGGCTCCCAGCCGAGCTGGTCTTTCGCCTTGGTTATGTCCGGCTTCCTCTTGTGTGGGTCGTCTTCAGTGTTGGGCCTGAACTCTATCTTGGCGTTTGGATCAATCGTCTCTTGAACAACCTGCACTCCACATAAGGCATTCGACTAAAAATACCGTCTCTTACTGAAGTACTACGTATGCACAAGTCAAAAACGAGACGAACCTGAGCAAGTTCGAGCATGGTGAATTCGCCCGGATTTCCAAGATTGAAAGGTCCCACATGCTCTCCTTCCATCAACCGCATCAGTCCCTCAACCTACCATTTTTATAACAAAATATAAAAGTAAGAGTTGGGGTCTTATTTTAAAGTGGAAAATGATATCCTAACAACTCATGTATCATTCAACAAAAATGTATATATTATAATGTGTGCAGATTTTTGCATAATGTATCCAAACAAGAAAATCTTAATTTACTCAAATCATTTTGAGTAATTCAAGATCTTTTGAAAAGGTCCATAAATCAAAAGACAACACCAAACAGAAAGCAGGACAGTTTTTTTACCAAAAAAATATTTAAGATCAAAATCCCACATTATTATATTATTCATGTAAGAACAATGTGAAAGGTCAGAATCAAAAGCCAAGAAAAACTAAATTTGAATTAGATTTCAAATTCAAATTAAATTGTCAAAATATCTCACCAAATCAGAAACAAACTGGAAACTTCTTGTTTGCTTCCCATCACCATACACAGTTAATGGCTCCTTCCTCAAAGCCTGAAACAGACAACAAATATAGTATCACGTAACCAACAAATTCAGATCACACATGCAAAAAAAATACCTCTGTTTCTCAGAATGCAAATTTACCTGAGCGACAAAGTTGCTGACGACACGACCATCATCAATGCACATACGAGGGCCATATGTGTTGAAGATCCTAGCAATCCTCACCTGCACGTTTTTTATTCACACAAACACGTTATTCATTCCTCCCTCGTGTCATGTAATTAGTTATTACGCACACGAAACATGTGACATGCTGAATTTAGGAAAACAGGTTGAGTTAAAACACTAACTCAACCCGATTAAGCTTATCTATAATTGGTGCAGAAGGGTGTCACTCATTATATAGAGAGCTTAAAATTTGTTACAATTCAATTGAAAATCCGATTTAAAAAATCGACTTGATAACTTACCAATAAATGTGATAAAAAACAATACAAAAAATATCAAAATACTTTAAATCACATAAAACTTGATAAGACTCGAAAATTATGAATCGAGAATTATTGAGCTCAACTCGATTAAGTAAAATTCAAGGGCCACTAATTTCAATTTTGTACAAAAATGAAAAAAGAAATGGAAAAAATAAAGAGTATAGTATCAATTTTGTGAACCATTTTGTAATTTTCCCAAAAATAAATATAATACTTTTTTTTCTCAAAATAAAAATCACACGCATATTAATAAATAAGATTTAGTACGAAAAAAGTTAAATAAAAAATATACTCCCTCCGTCCCGCTATATGTTGTTCGTTGCTTTTGAGCACACGAATTAAGGTAAAAGTAAAAAAGTATAAGTGATGTGATGAAGAAAAGTGAAAAAGTAATGAAAATAGTGTAAAAAATATTGAAAATAATAATAAATAAGTGAATAGTAGTTTCCAAAAAAGATAAAAAAACAAATAAGCTAACATATAGTGGGAAGGACGAAAATGACAACATGAACAACTTATAATGGGACGAAAAAGGGGTATTATTTTATAAATTTTTTAAAGTGAGTTTTTTCAAATGCAATAGTAATATTAGGACAACTAAAATATGTATAAATAATTTTGGCAGGGAGGGTGCACATTTTCTTGCAATTTGAAGGCGTGAAAAGGATATTTATGATACCTAGTCAATTACCATCAAGTTAGGTACACAAACAGAAAATTGAACACCACCTTTTAAAATAAGAGAGAGAGAGGAGAGAGAACCTCAACGCCAGCACCTCTATGATAATCCATGGTCAACGTTTCAGCTGTTCTCTTTCCCTCATCGTAGCAGCTTCGGACACCTATAAACATCAACCCCCCATTTTTTCATTATTATATTATTATTATTAATAATCAGACAAAAACGGAATTTGTCAGGAAAAAATACTGTTCAGATTCACACGGCAGAATTCAAGAAATTTGAAATGACCCATCTGCCCCCGCAGCCAACGTTTTGACTAATATAATAATCCTACGATTTTAACTTAAAAAAAAAATTAAAAATAAAAACACACGCAACACCACCACCTACCGGTGTCCACCCACCGCCGCGACTTTGGTGAGAAATCGTGGCGGAGAAAGCGTGAAAATGAAATCGAAAAGTGGGGTCCACGAGGCTTGCCAGATATTTTTCTTAATTAAAAATTCGATCTTTTTTTAAATTTAAAAAAAAAAAAATCGAATCAAGTCAAAAGGACGAAGGACAGACCCACCAACGGCTCGCACGTGGCACAACATAAGCAAAATCTCTACACAATAAACGCATGTACCTAGCTAAATCCCAGAAAGCTATTACACCCGCGCACGTTAGCCGCGACAATCGCGGCCCCCTAACGTGAACACTCCGGCAACACTAACGTGCGCCGCGGCCAAAATAATAAAAATGGGAAGAGAATTGTACCGATTGGATTAACGTTTCCCCAGTAGGTTTCAACCTGGGGGTGTTGCAATGGGTCTCCGTACACCTCACTGGTGCTCGTTAGCAAAAACCGCGCACCAACCCTCTTCGCCAGTCCCAGCATATTCAACGTGCCAACCACATTTGTCTTGTGCCCAATTCAAAATTAAGGAAATTTCGCCGGAGAATTTTCAAATTGGATCTGGAAATAATAATAATAATTAATAATAAATGCAGGATGTGAAATTACGGAAAAGGATATGATTGTCTTGACGGGATTGTGCTTGTAATGAACAGGGGAAGCAGGGCAAGCGAGATGGTAGATCTGGTCGACTTCCAAAAGGAGGGGCTCAACGACGTCGTGTCGAATCAGTTCAAATCGGGGATTCCCAAAATGTTGCGCCACGTTTTCTTTTCTGCCGGTGAAGAAATTATCCACTACGATGACACTATCGCCCCTGCTGATCAGACGGTCCACGAGATGGCTGCCCACGAACCCGGCCCCACCGGTCACCACGATTCGTAAACCCTTGCGTTTTAATCCCAGGGGGATTTTCCCCACCGAGTTGATGCCGAACCCGGTCGCCAGGTGCCCGTTCTGGTAAATGGATCGGTGGCGCTCCGGCTGAGTCCGGGTCAACTCGGGCGTGATGAAGGAGTCGGTGATCGGCGCGTGTGCGGTGGTGGTGGAGGAGGGGAGGACGGTGAAGAAGAGAGTGGCGATGGCAATGCCGATGAGGACGAAAACGAGGCGCTGCTCGCGGAGGATGTAGTGAATCGGGCGAGTCACGCTGAGCCGCGGCGGCTTCGGCGAGTAGGCGTCACTCACGGGTTGCGAGTCGTGACCGCGGAATATCAACTCGGAAGCCATTCTGATCGAGATCAAAATCCTTCTTGACCCAGTGAGAGATGAAATCGAGACGTTTGAAGAATATTCGTCGGAGGGAGGGAATTTACAACCCGCCGGCGAGTGGGGTATGGGGGGTTGTGGAACGGTGAGGGTTCAACGTGTGAGGAGGTGGAGTTTAAATGGGTGGTGTGTCTGGTTGATATTACGACATTGCCCTCTGCTTTGTAGGGTATTTTCTGGCCAAGTGTGTCTAATTAATTCGCTAATTTGTAATTAAAACGACAAAAAACATAACAGTACCGGCTGCGTACTGGTTTTTTAGGGCCCATAAGTGGCCCACGATCTTTCACGATTCTTTTTTTATTGGAAAATAATTAATTTGGTTTAAATTATTTAGAAAAATAAGTTATACTCCTCTCTCTCTCCACCATTTTTTTATTTGTGAAATGACACGAGATTTAATAAAAATTAGTATTATATTAAAATAATAGATAAAGTAAGAAAAAAATGAAAATATTGTGAAATTCAAATTTTTATTTGTGAGTGTAGGTTGTTTTTTGAATAAAAAAATAAAAAAAAGTTTTGTGGACAAACAAAAAAAGGAAGGTGAGAAATAATTTATTGTACAGAGAAATTATTATTTATTAATTCCAATATTATTCTACATTATTATGTGATTTAATAATTTTAATATTTTATTAAAAGTAAATAAAGCAAGAGAATATTTTTGTGAAATTTATATATTTGTTGTTAGTTTATTTATTTCAAAGAATGAAAATAATATTAATGGACAACAAAAAACGAAAATAACTTTTTTAAAATGTGCAAGTACACGTAAAATTAGAAAGTGATGTATTAAATTTGGTAAATTAAGTGGTAAATTTTGGTTAATTTTTATATATAAGGTAAATAATTGATTGGATAGAGTGTTTTTGTGAACAAAGAAATTGTGACATTTTGTGTAGACTAAGTAGATATCCCAACTTATTTATCTTATTAAGTCCGTTCCTTTTTTACACTGTCAATATATTTTTATCTATATCTCAATATAAAAGAAAAAAATTATTAGAATTAAATTTATAAAAAATTATGATAAATTATTATATTAATTAAAACACTTAAAAGCTATTTAAAAATAATATGTCATAAAATCTTAAATTAATTTATAAAATATAAAATATTAAAAATAATATTTAGCCGAAAATTTATATTTGCTACTTATTGTGACACACGCTTACTTCCATCGGAGAAATAATTGTTTGCGTGTATAATGCATTTTTAATAATTTAGACTCCGTAAATAATAAATTCATTAAATATTTGTATATTATTGTTAATAACTTATTTGAATATTTATTTCCAATAAACAATGGATTTTCATAACTAATCAAGTTCGCAAATAATAATTAAATGTGTAGTACTCTATTGAACTCAAGTTCCCATGAACTCGTATCAATATTATTTATAATTATTATCACTTTTATTCATACATACATACTATCATTATTATAATAATATACTTAATTTTTTAAACAATAATAATAATATATATATACATATACATAACAGTGATAATAAATATTTATAACAATGATAATATATACACAAGATAATGATAATTGATAAATTCGGATTTTCCGCAAATTCATATTCATATAAATTTTTGTGTAAGTGCATATATTATAATTATATATGTATATGTTGAAAATCAAAAGAAATAGGATAGAGGCAACTACAACAACTACCAAGAAAATCATTTTCCAGAAATGAAATATTATATATTGGTTAAAAATAATAATTGTGTTTACAAATTAGTATAAAATATTCATTCCCTATTAGCTATTTTTACAAAATTACATACAATTAAATCATTACATTTTCATCCAACTACCTATTTTTTCTCAAACTTTTATTTTACCCGTTTATTGTCTTTTTAACTTTTATTTTACACATTTATTTAATAATAAAATAATACTTCACTTATTATTACTATCACTATCACTATCACACTAATAATAATAAGATAATACAACATCATATTGATATGACATAAAGTTCCATTTAACACTATTTCTCCATCTTTAACCATACACCACTTTACTATTCACAAAATTATCCATATCCACATTTTTCTATCTCCATTTCCATCTCATCCATTATCATCCCTAAACAAACATATTTTAACGGAGTGTTTGTTTTGGGATGTGCCACTTCGGATAGGGAATAGATTTTCCTCCATCTCATTCATTTTTTTGGATTTGTACATCTCTTCTCATTAAAAATACACATTCAACCCATATTTTACATCTACACACTTATTTTACATAATTCAACACAAATCACATTAACTTTATCATACGCATCACATATATATTTTATTTATCTCTATTTTATATATCACACATATATCTATATATATCTTTATTTAGGGGGCGCTTGGTATGAAAATTCTTCAATCTTAATGAGAGCGAGGATACATATATAGTAATTATAGTAGTAATGAGAACAAATGAGGTACACAACATTGATTTTCCTCCTAAATAAGGTAATCATTACTCCCATTTGATTACCCTCATCTCATCCTATAATCATCCTCCTCAATTAATCCCTCATACCACAATCAGCAACTTTCTTTTTTATCAACTTATTCCAAGATTGGAGCACATACTAATGATGTAACAACCATGGACACAAACTCTGATTCAACATATATATGTAAGGATAAAGAAGGAAAATGAAATTTCATTCTCATTACCATTGAACAATTTGAAACAAACGCCCCCTTAATTTTCTCTTTTATATCAAATATATATTTTTATTTAATTCTCTCTTTCATAACAATTATATATTTTATTTAGACAATCAATATAAAAATATAAATTAATATTTATGATTTGGAATTAAAGATTCATATTGTATATTTAATTATTTTTTATTTAGTTATTATACATATACATAATTTATTATCAAATTATTTATTTATTATATATAAATAACTTATTATATATATACATAATTTTTATATTATTTATTATCAATTTAAATTATATAAAAAAATTATTGAACTGATATAAAACTTAATCCACTCCTACCACATTTAACCCAAACTAAACACAAATTTATTATTCATAAGATATGCTCCATATATTTTACTCTTTTTTTCCCTCATTCAAAAGTGCTTCATCCACACGTGCTCCATAAGATTTAGTTTAAGAAAGATAACAGATTTTTATCTAATTATTTCGATTTTCTATTAATTTACCGAAACGTTGATCATTTTTCTTGAGTGGTACATTATTTTGAAACAAATGAAATTAAATGTTGGAATAGGTTTGCATATGTTTCCTTTATCATTGTCAATAACTGATTGTCATTTTGGGTCATTTTTAAACGTTTATAAACACATTTAGGAAGAGTTTAAGATTTTGATAAGAATACATGAAAGCAAATAGATGAATATGGTAATTGGTAGTTTATTTTGTGATATATAGTAACTTAATTAGTTTTTCCTCTATATCAGGTGCATTTTTATAAAGTGCATTTTTGATAAATCACTCTGTATTGCTAAAAATTATCATTGTGTATACTGAAAAGTCACTAACTTTATATTAATTTTTTGGATTTTTTTTGTAATGTATGTTTACGTTTGGAGGTGGATGGAGCATATTTAGATGGAGTAAAAAAAATGTATAAGATAAATCCAGTGAATAATAAACTTGTGTTAGGTTTGGATTGGATTGGATATGATAGGGATTGATGAAACTTTATGTTCAATCAATAATTTTTAGTGGTGAAAATTTATCATTTAATTATCATTAGTTAGTGGGGTAATAATTGAATGATTGTATATTGGTTTTATTTTTTATAATATAATAAATAAAATATATATACATAATCTATATAATAAAAAGAACTTGATAATGAATAAATTAAATTGATAATAATTAATATTAAAGTTGTGTATATGTATTATAAATTATGTCTATACATAACAAATAAATAATTTGATAATAAGTTATGTATATAATAAATAATATAGAAATTATGTAAATTATATATACAATAAAAATATAATTTGATAATAAATTATATATACAATAACTAAATAATTTGAATAGTAAATAATAATTAAACAACACAATATAAAATTTTAATACCAAATCACAAATCATTAATAATAGTAGAGGTCTTGTTATATAATATTAATTCATATTTTTCTATTATTAGTGTAAATAAAATATATGTTTGATATGAAAGAGAAAATTAAATTAAAATATATATTTAAGAGAGAATTAAATAAGAATATATATTTGATATGTAAAAAGAATATAAAATAAAATATATATTTGATGAATAAGATAAAGTTGATGTGATTTATATTGAATTATGTGAAATATGTGTGTTGATGTATATTTTGGATGAGATAAGATATGTACATCCGAAAAATGGATGAGATGGAAATAAATCCATCCCTCTTTCAGATGTGTTCATCCTAAAACAAACACCCCATTTGTGACTGTATCAGTATGGAATCCAGTTCATATATGTGTGTGTATGAATAATGCATGTTTATACTTTAAAATTTGAGTAGGTCTTTTGTAAACCAGAGTTCACATGAACTCAAATCACTATTATATAATAAATATTATTTATATATGTTGATGGGCGAGCTACTCGAGGCAAATTAGAGAATCGAGATCACCTCGGAGGTCGCCCGCGAGCTCACCAGAGTGCCAAGCGTAACTCCGGGCACCAAGGCGTCGGAATTCGCCTGAGTGTCTATCTCTGAGCTCGCCCAGGTGCTCATCTCTGAGCTCGCCTGAGTGATCATCTCTGAGTTCGTCCATGAGCTCGCATGATAGTCTGTAGGACCCCGATGGTGCGCTCTTTTTCCCTCCGTCCGGTTTATCCACAAGGGTAGTTTACAGCGATGTTTTTAATGAGGCCCATCTAGTCTAAGGCATAGTAGTAGGATGAGGCACAACACAGGGAGCAGTGCAAGGGACCAGGACGAGGGTTACGGATCCTCGTCAACACCGGAAGCCATATAGGCTCGTAAGGTGCCGTCTCACACTGGCACACCTATATATAAGACCTCTCTTGTACTATTCAAAAAACTCTCTCACAATTAATACAATCCCTACTACAATATTTCTCTCTCTAAACTCTCTCCCTCCCCAAGAACACAAAATCACAAGATTATTGTTTAGTAGAATTAATCCATTGTAAAGCCACATAAACAAACATCGATTAGCAAATTCTATCAACAATTTGGCGCTAGAAGAAGGGCGGGGGTCTGAAAAATTAAAAATTTTCAAGAACAAAAATTAGGGTTTGTTGAAGATTTGAAGGTGTTCTTGATAAAACTCAAGAACACTTGAAGATACACATACATCTTCATCCCTTGAACGAAGAACCCAGATTTTCGGACAGAAACCTAAATTTTTGGATTTTATGAAATCTGCCCGGGATAAGTTTTCAAACGCGCGCGTGTACACGAATAAACCGAATTTTGGATAATTCGTCACACACTAGGCTAGACGAAAACTTGCACAGCTCCACCTAAGCTGGACGATCACCACTCCGGCGACCTCCCTCCACCTCGGCGACCTTCAGCAAGTTACCCCCTCCGAAATCCAAAAATGGCTAACACTCGAGCTGCCAAAGGACAGGCCTCCGCAGCTGCCGGAAGGTCCAAAGGGGGTGACCAAAACCAGGCCGAGGTGGAGACCTCATGCCAGGTGGTGGAGACCTCACAGCCACCTCCCCAGAAGAGCACCGCAGCTCCGCGACCTCCGCGAGTTACGATGACCCAAGAAGACTTGGCCCCCGCCCTGAGGGACCTGACCAGCAACCCCGATGAGCTCCAACGCACCATTGCGACCTTACAGAGGTTGCAGCAGAGACAGCAGGACGAGCTCGCACTGGTACCCAGGCGAGCTCCAGCTGCCGAGGCCCGAGAGCAGACCAGGCCCACCCAGGGCACCCAGATCAGGGGGGATTACAGCGCCCTCCCTACCGAGCAGGAGGCGAGTTCAGCACAAGATCGCCAGCGTAGGGAGAGGACCGGCAAGGCCAAAATGGTGGAGGAGAATCCCGCTCCTTACACCGGAAGGGAGTCGGCCTACACCGGGGCATCTGGCACCCACCAATCACAGAGGAGAGAAGTCCTCCAAGGCCGCCTGGGCCCGAGATACAAGGAGAATGAGCGGACGGCGGCCCCAGCTGCGTCTCACGGGGACTCCGACCAGCAACCGCGCAGGTCCCCCCATGAAAGGTTGAGGAGGCCCGCCACTGACCGGCTAGGCCCCCATGGCGGACGTCAATTCCAGCCCGCCACTGAGAGGTCACCCTAGAGTGAGGCACCTCGGGGACGTGCGTCCGCAAGAAGCACGACCTTTGAGCAACCTCCGCCGGAGGTGACCCGTGATGACGAGCTGGCCTCACTGAAAAAGGCCGTCGAAATGCTACAAGCTCAAGTAGCAGCCAAGTCTGGCGGACCTGACGCCACGACTTTCCACAAATCTCCATTGGAACCTGCCATCCTCCGGGCACCGGTCCAGAAGAAAATCCATTTCCCGGTGATGTCCGCATACGAGGGCGAATCTGACCCGAAAGTCCACCTGGCCAAGTACGCGGACTTCATGATTTTGGTTGGCGCCACCGATTCCACCCAGTGCCGGAACTTCCCACTGACCCTGGGGGACCGAGCTCAGCGCTGGTTCTCTTCACTAGCCCCGGGGTCAATCTCCTCATTTGGCCAACTCTCGCGGGAGTTTCTGGCCCACTTCTCTGGGTTCGGATCCTACCTTACCTAGAAGCACCGACTCGCCAACATCCATCAAGGTGAGAATGAGACTGATCAGCAGTACCTGGAAAGGTTCGATAAAATCCTGCTAGAAGATGAGCCGGTGAGCGAGGTCACTAAGGTCGTCGCAGCGATGACCGGACTCAAGAGGGGCACCGACCTCTGGAAGGAGATGCACCTCGCATGTCCCAACACTTACACCGAATTCCCTCACAAGGCGGGGGTGTTCGCGGCCATGCAGGAAGCACTGCTCAAAGAAGTTGGTGCCCACGAAGAAAGGAAGCCCTACGGGAAGAAGTCCGGGGGCACCTACAAAGCTCCTCGGAACTTAAAGGCCTTTGGCGAGGGAGACGAGCTCAAAGAAAAGCTCAATCAGGTCCTCACTGTCTCCGTTGACCACGTCTTAACTGCCGTCAAGGGCAAGGCCATGCTGGAAGAGCCAAGGCGGATCCGCCAGGACCGCACGAAGCTCAACCCCAACAAATTATGTGCCTACCATCAGGCCATCGGCCACTTCACCAGCGAATGCCGAGACCTCCTCAAACAACACAGGCTACTTGTGGACACCGGCGCATTCACCAACATTCTCTTCAAATCCACCTTAGATGCCTTAGGTGATTTTGAGTCGTATCTGGAACCTAGCAATGCTAGGATAGTGGGGTTCGGAGAAGCTGTAACCGTCCCCCTAGGTAGTGTCAGGTTGAGCGTCCAGCTTGTATCGGCTGAGGATCCCGAAAGGAGACTGACTAGGCTCATAGATTTCCTAGTTGTCGACCAGCAGTCCTCCTACAACGGGTTCCTTGGCCGCCCATTTATTAATGAATTCAAAGTGGCGTGTTCAGCCTATTACTACTGTTTAAAATTCCCAACTCCAAAAGGTTCCGGAACTATAAAAGGTGACCAGAAAAAGGCCTGAGAGTGTTTACTCCAAACCAAAGACGGCCGGGTCAAGAAGTCTGTTACACAGGTCCACATCCTCGAGGAGGACGTACAGATTCCTACAAATGAGCCAAAATCCTAGACGTCATCTCGGTCGAAACTGAGATAATGGAGGTAGGCGATTTGTCAGAAATCAACCAAGGCACTGGACCTGTGCAAGACACACAACCGACACCAATGGAGAGCTTGGATGAAACCCAAGTGTTGAGACCTGCGCAGGGGTCAGTACCTGCGCAGGGGCAGCAACCTGCTCCCATGGAGGTGGTTGATGAAGCCCAAGATGGGGGACCTGCGGGAGGTCAAGAACCAACACCAATGGACATTGACCCGACTCCCCAAGTCACCGCACCATCCCGAGTTGACAAACCACCGGAGGTGCTTACAGATGATGAGCCCGCCCAAGCTAAAAGCCAACCCGATGACCTCGAACCGCGCATAGGTCACGAGCCTGTGCAGATGTCACAAGAGGAGTGGGACGAGTTCATCAGCGACCCGAGGTGGAAAAGTCAAAAGAGAAAAGCCACCCCCATGGAAGAATTGACGGCACTCCCGGTGGACCCGGAAAGAGACTTAGAACTCTTCATCGGTTCTGAGTTACCTGAACCGTACCGGTCGAGGATGGAGCTGTTCTTAATGACCAACCTGGACGTGTTTGCCTGGTCCCACGAAGACATGACGGGGATCCCGTTAGAACATGCTTGCCACAGACTTAACATAGATCTGACGATGAGACCCGTACGCCAAAAGCGGAGGAAGTACGGACCAGACAAGTACGCAGCTCTAACTGTTGAGGTGGAGAAGTTGTTAGACAACAAGCTCATCAAGGAAGCTTTGTGTCCGCAATGGGTCGCAAACCCTGTCTTGGTGAAGAAACACAATGGGACGTGGAGACTCTGCGTTGACTTCAAGGACCTGAACAAAGCATGCCCGAAGGACAACTTCCCACTGCCTCACATCGACCAGCTGGTGGATAGCACCGCAGGCCATGAGATGATGACATTCATGGATGCTTTTGCGGGCTATCACCAGATAGCTCTGCACCCAGATGACCAGGAACATACGGCGTTCTACACCAACAAGAACATGTATTGCTGGGAAAGGATGCCGTTCGGGCTCATAAACGCCGGAGTCACCTACCAAAGATTGGTGAACAAAATGTTTGACCAACACATTGGCGAATCCATGGAGGTGTACGTATATGACATAGTTGTCAAGAGTCTGAGAAAGGAGGACCACCTGGACCACCTAAAATAGGACCTTCAACATACTGCGCCACTAATACATGAAGTTAAACCCCAAAAAGACCAGCTTCGGCGTACACTCCGGGAAGTTCCTGGGGCACCTAGTTAGCCAGTGCGGAATTGAGTTCAACCCAACACAGGTCCGATGCATAATCGAGATGGGAATACCCGATTCCGTCCAAAAAAATTCAAAGGTTGACTGGATGCATGGCAGCCCTGAACAGATTCATCTCCAGGTCCAGCGACCGAAATCGTCCGTTCTTCGAGGCAATTAAGGCAAACACACGGAGGTACAAAGAGGCGGCCAAAGCCAACAAGCTCCACCTCAAAAACCACTTCGTCTGGACAAGTGAATGCCAACGAGCCTTCGAAGACATCAAAATATACCTAGCGGATACACAGGTCCTGTCAAAACCGATACCTGGAGAGAAGCTGTATCTATAGCTTGCCGCATCGGAAGTGGCCATCAGCTCCGTCCTGGTCCGAGAAGAGGCGAAAACACACCTACCAGTGTACTACGTGAGCCAAGTCCTACAGGAAGCTGAGTTGCGATACACCCCAACAGGGAAGCTGGCTTATGCACTGGTGATGAGTGTTAGAAAATTGAGGCCCTACTTCTTTGACCACCCGGTAGAGGTGCTGACTACGTTCCCACTACGCCAAATACTACAGCGCCCAAACACCGCCGGACGCCTGCTGAAATGGTCACTAGAGATCAGCCAATACGGTATAACCTATGCACCCCGAACAGCGATCAAGGGACAAGCACTTGCCGACTTCATCATTGAGCTAACTTTCCCACAAGATCCGACGAGGGGGCGTATAGCTCCGTGGCATCTCTACGTGGATGGATCATCAACCAGCATAACAGCAGGCGCCGTCGTGCTCCTAATCAGCCCAGACAGACAAATCTTCACCTCCGCAATCCGGTTCAACTTTCGAGCAACCAACAACGAGGCGGAGTATGAAGCGTTGATAGCGGGACTTAGGCTATCATTAGCTGTGGGGGCAACCAATCTTCAAGTTTTCGGAGATTCCCAGCTAATAATATCCCAAGTCCGGGGGGAATATGAGGCAAAAGACCAGCAGATGATGACCTACCAGAAGATAGCCGCGCATTTGATATAGATGTTTACACAGGTTTACATCAATCAGATACCGCGGCTAGAAAATACACAAGCAGATGCTCTAGCCCGGCTAGCTACTAGCAACTGCGAAGCTGAATTCACGGAGGTTGTGATCACCACACTGAAAAACCCCTCGACGTCCGATTACAAGGTAAATCAAACTTCGAGTGGGGGGCAGGAGGATAGCGAGGATGGTGAAGATTGGTGCACTCCAATCCAAAAATATTTGACAGACGGAACAACCCCCGTAGACACCTGGGATGCTAGCCGACTAGCAAAGCAAGCTGCCAGATATACGCTGCTGGATGGCCAACTCTACAAACGTGGATTCTCTCTACCCCTACTCAAATGTCTAACTAGGAAGCAGGGGTCCAAAGTGTTAGAAGAAATTCACGAAGGGATTTGTGGGAGTCACGCTGGGGGGGCAAGCATTGGCATACAAGACGATCAGACAGGGCTACTACTGGCCCACTCTTCGCAAAGATGCCATCAGCTTCGCTCGAAGGTGCTGAAAGTGCCAACTTTTCGCACCTAACATCCGCTCCCCAGCCAACCAGCTGAAGTCGGTGTTCAGCCCATGACCTTTCGCGAAATGGGGAATCGACTTGATCGGCCCATTTCCACCTGGTAGAGGCGGTGTAAAGTTTGCTGTCGTAGCAGTAGACTACTCCTTTAAGTGGGCTGAGGCCGAAGCTCTCACAACTATAACCCAAGAAAGGATGATCGACTTCATCTGGAAAAACCTGATCTGCAGATTTGGGCTCCCGCAGTCGGTCATCACTGATAACGGAAGGCAATTCGACAGACAGAAGTTGAGGGACTTCTGCAGTTCATGGAACATCAAGAAGCACTACTCAACTCCATATCATCCCCAGTCGAACGGCCAGGTCGAGGGGGTGAACAAGATTCTGAAACACATATTGAAGCTCCGCCTCGAGGAAAAGAAAGGGAGCTGGGCAGACGAACTCCCGGAGATCCTATGGTCTTATAGAACTTCCTATAGGGCCAGCACCGGGGAGACCCCGTTTATCCTAGCCTTCGGGACTGAAGCCGTAGTCCCGGTTGAGGTCCAGAACAAGACTTGGAAGGTGGTGGGGTATGATGAGGAAAAGAATGATGAAGCCCTGGCGGTAGAGAAGGATCTGATCGAAGAGACCAGAGCTTCGTCAGAAATGAAGAACGCCACCTACAAGCGTAGAGCTGAAAGGTATTACAACTCTCAGGTCCGAGACCGAAAATTCAAGGTCGGAGACCTGGTGTTAAAAAAGAAATTGATGACCCCACCAGGTGTATTCGGATCAAACTGGGAAGGACCGTTCCGGGTCACCGCAGCTTGGCCAAACGGTACCTATGATCTAGAAGACGCAGAAGGCAAAGCTTCGTCATACACCTGGAGCGCTGCACATCTGAAAAAGTTCTACCAATAGACTAGAATCCTGTAATAGACTAGTCGAAGGTTTGCATCAGAAATGTCGATGGCAACCAATGTAAATTACGTTGCTATAAAAAGACGGAGAAATTCAGAAAAATTCCCAAGTGTTTGGACCTGTGCAGCCCTCCAACCAGGCGAGCTGCACCAGGTCGCCCACTGCTCCAGGGAGCTCGCCAAGCCCAGCTCGCCCGCGTACTCGAAAATCCACAATGCGCAAGGACCAAGGTCCCAAACGTTGTAATTAAATAGCAGGCAAAGGCCAAAGTGCCCAAGGTCGCGAAGGTACCCTTCTTAAAGGGTTGCTAAGCACCTACAGCCATAAGTTAGAAAAATTCGCGAAAAAGACGAAAAACGTCTAAGGCAAAGCTCATGAAACCCAATGGCCCAACGTGAGTCAATCGAAGTGCAGCTCGCTGCCCTAAGTGATCTAAGACGAGCAATTCGCAGCCCTAAGTGGCGTAAGACGAAGAATACGCACTCTCAAAACAGAGGTACAATTCGTAGTCTTATGTGACGTAAAACGAACGATTCACTTCTCAAAGTAGAATAAGACGAACAATCACGTACCAGAAAAATAAACAAGAACGAGCTATTTAGAAAATTATAACGTAAAAGCGCAAAGATATAAGGAAAAAGAGTTGGACAAAAAATGCTCGACTTATATTCAAAAGATACTTAAGGAATTTTCAAGTAAAAAATGTACTTGAAAAAATCCTAAGTATGAGTAGCAGTGCTGGCCACAAAGGCCGACCAGCTGGCCATCTTTGAACTACAAAAAGCTCCTTCTGGGCGAGCTGCACGTGCCCGGCGAGCTAAATCTACTTAAACAAAAAGCAAAAGCTACTAAAATGGAGCTCCTTCTGGGCGAGCTCCACAACCCGGCGACCTACTAAAACTGAACTACGAAAGCAAGAAAAGCAGGCCTAGACCTCGGGATTGACGACCTTTTGAACAGGGGCGACCTGGCTGATGGGAATGGCAAGCTCGACATCAGAAGTGATGTTTCCAGAGAGTCCGCTGGTGTCGAGCTCACTTATGTTAATCATCGCATCCCCGCAGACCTCATGCATCTGCTCCATCGTCGGCGGGACCTCGCCTCCAACATCCCCCTCGGCATCCCCAACCTCCTGGGCAAGGTCGGCAGTCAAGACTTGCTTCGTCTGGTTAATGTTGAATTTTTGACGAGCAGCATCAAGATTGATCCCATAGCCCGTAAGGTCCCCGATGTTTAGCTCCGTGCCGGGGGGGATCGTGGACTTCTCCAAACAGTCTTCGAACTCGCTGACAAGGGCTTCCCACTCACTATCATTATTGATCCGCGCCCATTGGAAGGAGCGGATAACTTCAGCAAAACATAGCATGTAGCCCTTGTCAGTGGCGATCACCTCAGCGAGCTCCAATGCCTCGGGCGTGAGGGCGGCATCAGAGCGACTCTTAAGCTCGGCGATCTCTAGGGCCTTGGCAGCGACCTCTTCCCGCAGCTTCTGACACTCCTATGAATTCCCCCAGCTCTGATCCCGAAGGAGCCCTACCTCAACCCGGGTCAGGGAGAGCTCCTCGTCCAGGGTAGCAAGTGTCTGACGAGCTTCCTCGAGCTCGGCTTGTTGCTGGCGGAGGTAGGCTTGAAGCTTCTCTGCCTTCTTGACGGTGAGCCGCTCCGCCTCTAGTGAGGCCTTCGCCTTGGTCTCTGCCCTCGCGAGCTCCTCGAGAGCCTTTTTCCGCTCGTCACCCACCTTAGTGAGCGCCTTCCTCGTGTCGTGGCGAGCTCTATCCGCGGTGGTGATCTCATCGGTAACGAGCTGGGCCTCCGCCATCGCTGCACAAGCATAGTGCATCGCCAACCTCACCTTATCGGTGGGCTTTTGCCTTTCTATCATGGCGAGCTCCGAGGCGGAGAGGTACTTTGGAGCCTCAGTGAATACCCGGCGAGCTGACCCCTTTGGGAGATCTCTCGACGAGCTCAGAGCCTTGCACCGCTAAGCGGTGTGAAGAGATTCAGGTCGCAGCGGGAGTTCGGCTGGAGTATACCTGCACACGCTCAAATCAGTTAACACAAATCATGAAAATCACAATGGCTTCCAACTTCAAAATAGGTCGCCCACTTACCCGAACCTATCAGGGTTGAGCCCGAGTAGGGTATCATCCCGGATAGGGACCTCGTAGGGAGATGGCGAGGGCGCACTCTGAGGAGTTGGAGGCGCTTGTGAAGGTGGAGTAATTAGAGCTCGCCCTGACCCTGCTTGGGTTGATCCGGAGCCTCCTCGGCCGTTGTGCTCGACGGAGCCACCCTCAGTCCTAACTCGCTTGGCGAGGCGAGCTTCTTCTTCTTCATTCACTCGCGAGCCATCCCCCTTGGTGGAGAGTTCGCTTCGTCTGGTGGGGCGGAGGGGGCTGGGTGCCCCGTTCAGGATTTGAACCTCGACCCGCCCCTTTCTTTGGGCCGGCGACCTTCTCTTTTGGTGGGGGAGGCACCGAGGTCCTCTGAGAGCCAGAGCCCCCAGCCTTTTCAGCGGCCTTGGCGAGCTCAAGTTTCTTTGTCGCGTCCAAAACAGCCCCCGAGGGGATACCTTCCCTTCCCGGACGAGGTTTGCCCATCCTCAGCTGCCGAGCTAAGAAGTGGTAGGCTTCAGGAACTTCAACGGGCGGGAGCTCGGTGGCGGGACCTACACCTGCATGATAAATGATAAGTAAATCCGGCGATCTCAACGTATGAGGCAGCGAGCTGTGGGAACTTTAGAATGGAAAAGTTTAAAACCTTGAGCAGCGAGGTGGTGTGGCGAGGTGATGAGGCCGGCGAGCCTACGACAGTGATGTTGGCACAAATGTTCGATCTCGTGATCTTTCTTTTCTCGCAAACAACACACTGTCCGCACGAACTCGAAGCCAATTGAAATCCCCGGCTTCCCACGGCTCGACCTATGGCGCTTCAAACCTGCAAAAAGATAGATTAGGTCAGTAATCTAATCCGACGCACACACACTAAGGTACGCCACCTACAGCTCGCCTCCCCGTAAGTCTCGGGAGTAGGGATGCGCCCCCCACGACCATCAGAAGCCCGCCAATCTCCCCCAATAAAGAAGAAGTGCTCCTTCCAGTCCCGAATTTTATTGGGGAGGTCGCCCAAGAATTTGCCCCCCTGGCGAGCTTGGAAAGAATAGTATCATTTCCCCTCCCTTACTTGCCGGATCACATTGAAGAGCTCGCTGATCTCCGCCGTACTTAGCCAATTTTCATAACCCTCGAGGCCGAAAATGGTCAGGGCTGCCAACAGGTTGCTCCATGTGTTCGGAGTGAGCTGCGTAATGGCTTGGCCCATGTCCGCCAGAAACTGCCCGATGATGGGGTGAAGGGGCAGGGTGAGCCCGGCTTTCAGTGTGTGATAGTTGATAGCTGTGAGCCCGGCAGGGGGGAGGTCAGCTCGCTCTTTCTCCTCAGCGGCATACATAAATATGTCCAACGGAATGCGGAACCGCCTCCGAATATCCGGGAGGGCAAACTCGCTGACGATGCTCTCCACCCCGTTTGCTTTGAGGTCGGATTTGCCAGCGGCCTTTCGGATCGGAGCCCGCCGGGGTAAGGGGAAGCTCGCCCTGTGGGCTCTCACATATTCGTTCCAGTCGAAGTCATTCACGACCTCGGCGGGGATTTGATGTTTCGGAAGCTGGGGAAAGGGAAAGTCGATAAAACGGAGATATTCATAAGTGACCACCGTCCCCGTATCCTCGTCGACCTCTTCGTCGACCTCGCGGGCTAGCTCGCCAGCAATGTCGCCCGGCCCCAACCCCGGCAGCCTCCCCCTGGGTTTCGGTCTCGGCGACCTCTTCTTCATCCGGGGCCATGGCTCCCCCCGAAGCTCGCTCGGAGTAATCCCAGAGTTCGCGGATTGGGGTCTGCTCGCCGGAATTGGTAGCCCGCTCGCCGGAGTCAGAACGAACCGACCTCAGGAGCTCGCCACTGTCCGGGAGAGTTTCAGAGCTCGCCCCAGAGCCCGAGGAGATGATCACAGGTGTCGCTTGGGGGTTTTGACAGTCATCAGTCATTAGTTCTTTTCCCAAATCACGATTCGGAGGGGTGCGGCTCGAGGAATTCTCAGACATGGTTTAGGCGTCGCCGGAAAGTTTCGATTTTCAACAAAAAAGAATTTGAAATAAGAAAGAAGAAAAAATCCAGATTTCTACCTTGAGGAATGCTCGGAGACACGTTGGGAGCGAAGAAACGATCGCCAGAAATGCGCTCTGAGAAGTGACGAAGCAAAGTGAAGAATTTTCTTGATTTAGCCTACTTATAGACGTTGGGTGCGGGCTCGAAATTCCTGAAAGACCAGGGGCCTCTTTGCAAAGAATTTGAAAAGTTATTATTATGGGCGCGGGAAATGACACTTGTGGGGACGTGTGCGACGCCTCGAACTCCACCCACGTCGGCTCGAGAGATCGCCTTGCAGGAGCTCGCCCGAGAGTTCGCATGCCAGCTCACCCACACAAGTCATGAGTCATGATGAAGGCGAGCTGGGGGGTAATTGTTGATGGGCGAGCTACTCGAGACAAATTAGAGAATCGAGATCACCTCGGAGGTCGCCCGCGAGCTCACCAGAGTGCCAAGCGTACCTCCGGGCACCAAGGCGTCGGAGCTCGCCTGAGTGTTTATCTCTGAGCTCGCCCAGGTGCTCATCTCTGAGCTCGCCCGAGTGATCATCTCTGAGTTCGTCCATGAGCTCGCATGATAGTCTGTAGGACCCCGATGGTGCGCTCTTTTTCCCTCCGTCCGGTTTATCCACAAGGGTGGTTTACGACGAGGTTTTTAATGAGGCCCATCTAGTCTAAGGCATAGTAGTAGGACGAGGCACAACACAGGGAGCAGTGCAAGGGACCAGGACGAGGGTTACAGATCCTCGTCAACACCGGAAGCCATATAGGCTCGTAAGGTGCCGTCTCACACTGGCACACCTATATATAAGACCTCTCTTGTACTATTCAAAAAACTCTCACAATTAATACAATCCCTACTATAATATTTCTCTCTCTAAACTCTCTCCCTCCCCAAGAACACAAAATCACAAGATTATTGTTTGGTAGAATTAATCCGTTGTAAAGCCACATAAACAAACATCGATTAGCAAATTCTATCAACAATATACATTATCACTATTATAAAAATATGTTTAATTTTTTTAATATTGATAGCAAATATAAATAATAATGATAGTTAATAAAATTGAGTTTATTGTGAACTCAGATTCATATAAGTGTTTGTTATTTTTTATAGGAACACATATAATTATAGGAATATATCGTTAAAAGAATATACATATATATATATATATATATATATATATATTAGTCTTAGTCTTGTATGCACCTGATGCACAGTGTAACTCAAATGCATTTTTAAAAAGTTACACAAAATATTACTGAAAAATTACACATGTTATTATTAAAAATTTTATTTTTAATTTAACTTTTCAGTAATAATACGTGTAAATTTTTGATAATAAATAGTGTAATTTTTTTTAAAATACAATTGAATTACAAAGTGCGCCTAGTGTACAACAGAATTACCTATATACTCCCTCTGTCCCACAGGAATTTGCACACTTTCCTTATTGGGACGTCTCACACAAATTTGCACACTACCAAAAAAGGAAACATTGATTTATGCACTCACAAACCTTTACACATATTTACTCATATGCCACTACTTTATATATAAAACAATTTTCCTTAAAAAATGTGTCGTCTCATAGGGTGCAAATTCCTACTGGACGGAAGGAGTATTAAATTGACATTACGTGAAAATTAATTCACTGTTTTTCACTAAATATAGAGTTGTACCCCACCTATTCAATAGACTGAAAGAACATAAAAAAAAAAAAACATGCTCATACCATTTTCAATAATAAATCAAAGGCATATCGTAAATATAAAATAATTTTTTTATAGTGCTTTTAGTTATTGAGACTACTTCCCAAACGAGATAAAAACAAATCCCTTTCTAATTATTAAGTTTTTGGTAAAGTATTATGTAAATGATACACACAGTAAATTTTATGGTGAAAAATAATTTATTTTAAGTATTTTGATATTTGATTTTTTTAGAGATAAATGACATAAAATACTGTATATGAACTAACACGACAATATATATGAACTAACACCACACTATATATGAATTAACACCACACATAGTATGTCACAGTGAATGAACTAAAATTATATTATATATGAACTAACACCACAGTGCATATGAACTAACACTACACTGCATATGAACTAACACTACACACCGAAATGTGTGTTATTGCGTGAAATAAAATATGTTGTTCACGAAATTATTTCCGTGAGTATTACTCACATAATACCTAATCTTAACTTTTTATATACACTGCGAATGTCGTGAGCCTAACTTTTTATTATTCTATTTAAAATTTGATTTTGAATTCGAAACTCTTGGACACACTCATGTGTAATTCAAGGAGTTTAAATAATAATCGTTCATAAAATAGATTTAGTCATAAATTTAATTTTACATCATCTTTTACCTAAATTTTTTGATAAAGTTTCATTTTTCATTTTAATATTAATTTTTTATCAGATTCAGTTTCAAACTTTTAAAATTATTTAATTTTAATTTCAAAATAAAAGTGAAAAGTGAAATGAAGATCAATTGATAATTTTTTATAAATCTATTGATATAATGTCCCTACAAATTAATACATATGGCAATTTCTTTATTTAAATAATTACAAGTGATGTTGATAATCTACAACTATTACTATTAAAAAGTCATAACTAGATATTATTCACACACTCAATATAAATTTAATATACAGACAAATTTCATGAAATTGTCAAATTGCTTACTATGTGATCCATATATCTCATCCTCACTTCCTTCTTTAAAAAATATTAATAAAAATGCAAGTGATATTGATATATCATCTTCAACTATAAACAAATTAAGTCTAACAATCTCTAAATAATTTATTATTATTTTTTAGTTGAGATTGTCGACTATATAACTCCTGTAGCATTATTGATGTCATACACCGTATTTTAGTGAATTTAATTTGTCTGTTATTTTTCTGGTTGATCAACTGAATATTTTTATTAGTTGTTTAATTTTTATTAAACGAGTAATTACATATATATATATAATTATATATACATACATATATATTGAGAATCCATTTGATCCATATTTAATTAAAATTTAGTTGGGAAAGAATAGTAGAAATTAAGGAAACATCCTTAGCTACACCCAAACAACTATGATCACAACTATTAGGAAGAAGTCAAGCCAATTTGTGGTGGTTTAATTTTCTTTTTCTTTTTTTAAATATACACATGGTTTAACTTAATCTTTGTGTATATGTGTGTGGGCCATGGATTCTCTCTTTTTTTTTTTAATGTAAATTTCTTATAAAATTTAGGGGTCTTTTCTAAATTTATAAAATCTTTAAAAAAATAAAAAGAGATTCAAGTTCTATGTGTGTTCCTTATTTCAAATTATTTATTTTTTAGGTTTGTATCCCCTTCTTAAATATTTTAATAATTTTTTAGAAAATAAATCCGCTTCTCAATTTATAACTAACAAATTAAAAAAAAT
>JAPKLY010000079.1:91416-126623 GCA_026898435.1 Prunella vulgaris | reverse complement strand
TATATAGAGACTTTCCTTTTTAGGGTTGTTAAGTATAGTAACCTAATCTATTATTATCTCTTCTCGTTTTACGTCACAATTATAAGCATATATAAAAAAATTTGAACAATCGGCTCTCAAAAAATTTACCCAAAATTACCATGAACGATAATCTATTTTACAGTAGGAATAATTAATTAGGGGGTTAAGTTATAAATTAATGTGAGCCATTATATTACGGATTAGTCTGGTATGCACCAGTTACACGGTGCAACTTAAGTTCATTTTTAAAAAGTTAAACAGTTTATTACTGAAAAGTTAAATTATGAAAGATACACTTTTCAGTAATAAACTGTTTAACTTTTCAGTTATAAACTGTTTCACTTTTTAAAAATGAATTAGAATTGCACCGTGTAGCTGATGCACATGAGACTTACTCTTATATTACTATGTATCATATGGGTCATAAAAAATTAATTTAGAACCCAATAGGAAAACGATAGTTCAATGGCTAATAAATACATTGTATATATGCATAAAGAAAGGAAAAAAATAAAAAATATCCATTTTCATAAGAAATAATTTTTTTTTACCCACTCATTTAATTTTAAATGTTTTCTACCAATTTTGAGGTACAATGATTAAATTACTCTTCTAAAATGACAAAGTTGTGTGTGGAAATTGTTTTATAATAAACTAATTATGAAAGTGATTGAAAATATTAAATAGTTGATTAAGAGTATGCAACAATCTAATAGTATAAAAAATGGAATTAATGATTTTACGTTTAATTGTTATTGATTTTTATGATCTAAAATTTTGATACATTTAATTAAATATTTGAAACTTTAAAACAGTTTCATAATAAATTTATCATGAGCCTTTTTCATATCATCATTTAACTATTTCAAACATTAATATAAATAAATCATCAACATATAATAGCTAAAGATGTTAAATGGACCGGCTTTAATCCTTGCGGTTTGTTTTTGGCGAGCCAATAATATTTGAGACCTAACTCTAACCTTAGCAGCACGAGAGTCAAACAGACCATTAACGGGTTTTAGATAAAAAAAAAATTAAAAAAAAATCAATATAAAATATAAAATCATAAATTATAAAATTAAATTATCATTGAAATAAAAAAAATTACCGACAACAAATTCAATGTTAACTTATGTTCGTAAATTTTAGTTAGATTAATAATTAATAATAGCTTAATTTAATAATTTAATAAGTCTGTTGGCTTTTTTTGTAAGTTTGCTAGATAAAATTTTACTAAGTATATTATCTTTTTTAATTTAATATAAATTATATAATTAGATAATAATTGATAAATATAAAATTTAAAAAATAAGCGGGCTAGTGGACCAGCCGGAGAAACAGGCAGGTTAGCCAATTTAGCGCGTGGATTAAACAGCAAGGGCCAAAAAAACCCGATCCTAAACAATTCATTATATATTTGAACTTACTCCTATAATTTTCAGGGCTAAACAAACAAGACTGTCAAGTGCCAGCATGCGACCTGCATGCGACCTGTTTAACATCCCTCATAATAATGCATCAATATTGGTAATTTATTTTGATTTATAACTTGTATTTTCTAACAACGTAATGCAAATTATAATAACAATAATTTTATAAATAGTTAAATACTAACTAATAACACAACATATTGTGACATTTTTTTTACTGATGTTTTCAGAAATTATGAATATATGTAAATACTTTTAGAGATAGAAGACAAATGATGTAGATATTTTGTACTTGCAAGTTGTGCGCATTATCTATAAGTGGCAGGGTCAATTTGTATAGTCTATTTACAAAGAAATATAAGCGTGCATTTTTAATATTTGTTCGTTCATTTGGAATCTTATTTTTTTGTAATTTTTAGAACAGAGTGTGTCTTTTTTATACTCCCCCAAATCAATTTGCACACTTTTTATTTTGGATTGTCCCAAACTAATTTGCACACTACTTAAAAGGGAAACATCAATTTGCGTGCATACTCACAAAACTTTCCACACATTTACATATACACCATTATTTTATTTAAAAATATATTTTTCTTAAGCCGTGTGTCATCCCAGGGGTGCAAATAGCCCTGGGACAGAGGGAGTACCTTTTATGATCTATGGTGTGCACATTAATTTTATACTTAATTTTACAAGTTATGGTGAATAAGCTCGTGCATGGACTTGAGTCAAAGTATGGTGAATCTCTCAACAATACAATGCTCCTAGTCTTTATGTACTGTTATGTGATGTTTGATTTAACAAATAATAGTAGTAAGGAGTATGTTTTAATATGATTACAGTGAAAAGTACTGTAGATTAATTGCATTAAAATTTATACTGAAAAATTAATAATAGTATAAATTTTTTAGTTCATCGATCTATATTTTTTAATATAATCAACTCACATTTTTCAGTATAAACAATTTTTAACTATTGATTGAATGTGTTTTACATCAGTTGTGTATGAAACCTCCTAAGTAATAAACATGTGTATTTATCTGAAATTTCAAATAGAATTAGATTCAACTTTATGTTCTATTAAAGTGAATAATGTTATGTTCTTACGAGGCAGTTTTCAATCTCTATTAATAGTGTAGAATTATTATTTTTAAGTCGGTAAAACTCAATTTAAAAAAAATACTTCTTACTGTTTAATAATAATATTGAAAACAGATACTACTGGTTTCAAAACCCCTTATCAAACATTACCTAAAATTTTAAAAAAAAAATCCGGTGTAGATATTTTTTTTTCAGAAAACTTTTAAGCTATATATAAAATAAAAATAAAAATTGTATCTTAAAAAATTTAGGAAAAAGAAATCTTTAAGAGCTACTCAACAGCTTAGAGATTTCCCCCCCTTTCAATTTTTTTCAAGTTAAATCTAACGCACTTTTAATTAATTTATTCATATCGGTGAATCGGCTTGAGCAAGAATAGTAAGATCTAGACATATACTACCAAACTAACTTTGACTCTTTTACAATTCGATGATGAATATATGAAATTTCCAACTAGTTATTAAAGAAAAACACTCATTAAGTATAATGTAAGCTGCAAACTTTCATTTTTTAAGTATATATATATATATAAAACTTAATAAATTTCAATTATAATTGGGGTTTGTAGTAGTGACTTATTCTTGAATTATAAAAACTCCATTCTAAATCTCTTCTTTATTAGAGATTTGTGACTGTAAAATAAAATTATGTTCTCAAATCGGAGAATAAGGAAAAGATATTCACAAATCTTGGAGATATTTTGTGTTTTACACAATATATGACACAGTTAAATTTAATAAATTTTTTGTGCTTACAGGGTTATAAATTGTTGGGATTTATAGTATTTAAACTAACAAAAAAATAAAGAAAATAAAGTACAAGAAAATATTTTCTTTAATTCTTTTTTAGTATATTGATTTAGATTATATTTGCATCAATTTGTGTTCATTTACAGATGATTTTCTAGAATTTTGTATGTAGTTGTAGTCTTGATTACTATCTTATTCGTTGCTAAACTCGTGTGCAAAGGATTGACAAGATTTGTAGGAATTTGGATGAAAATGCACCCAATATGTAGAAGTGAGGAAAGATCGATGGAAGAAACAAGCAAATAGGTATGATGATAGGTCCATTGCAAGTTCACGAGCGTGCTCGAATCAAGAAATGAGTCTAATGAAGTTTGGAGATCGATTCAAGTACGAGGAAAGAAGAAACGAGGCTCGAAAGCGACGGAAAACAAGCGAACAACTCAAGAAGAGGGGTGCGAGTGGTTTGAGCCTAGACCACTCGCCAACCCCTCTTAACCGCTCACTAACCGCCCTGTTAGCTCGTAGTACAAACTTCAAATTACGTGAGCCGCAACGCGTGTCTTACATTTCATTCCGATTTTTTCATCCGTTTCGAGAGGCATTTCGAGTATTCAAGCTAGGGACATATAAATTAAGCTTGAGGCACGAAATTAGGGCATTCTCACTTAGGCTTTGGAGCTTTTAAATATTTTCAAATTCTTGTTCTTGATTTTCTTCCATTTTATCTTTGAATTCATAAACGGAAGACAATTGGATATCTAATTGCAATTAATTTTAGACTATTTGAAGATTAATTTCAATTTCAATTTAGTTTTATACAAGTTTCTCAATTGCAATAATTCCTGGTAATATCTTTCCCATTCTTGATTTATTTAAGTTATCGTTCATGAGTCCTTTTATCTCAGTTATTTATATTCCCCAATTAGTCATGAGCTAATCCCCTAATGTTTTGGGTGAAGAAAGTTATGAGTTATTTTAGAAATTGTCTTTAATTTCTTGCGTGAAGGCATTCTGATGAGATTGTCTTTTTAGTAGGTCAATGAGACACTTGGAATTTTATTACTAAAGATTAATCTTTAAATCCCAATTACATCACATGAGAATTGAGTGAGAAGGGTAAGGGTATTAAATTGATAGTAATAATTTTTGGGTTGAGAGTTAATGTACCTAGGACATTGATAGATATCTAGTTACAGAGAACAAGATTACTAGGGTGTTGAGGTATAAATGAGAGTCTATATTTCAGCAAGATAATTGTTGATAGAATTTACTGATTGTGCTTGTTTATGTGGCTTTACAACGGATCAATTCTACCAAACAATAATCTTATGATTTTATGTTCTTGAGGAGGGAAAGTGTTTAGAGAGAGAAATATTGCAGTAGTGATTGTATTAATTGTGTGAGAATAATATGAGGATCCCTCGAATAGTACAAGAGAGGTCTTATTTATAGGTGTGCGAATGTGAGACGGCACCTTACGAGCCTATATGGCTTCCGGTGTTGACGAGGGTTCCTTACCCTCGTCTTGATCTCTCACACTGTTTCCCCTATCACGCCTCGTCCTACTACTATGCCTCAGACTAGATAGACCTCATTAAAAACCTCTCCGTAAACCACCCTTGTGGATAAACCGGACGGAGGGAAAAAGAGTGCACCACCGGGGTTCTGCTGACAAAGGGCGAGCTCCCGAGCCTTGACCAGATTCCAGAGTATCGCACAGCGAAGTACCACAGTCGGGCGAGCTCTAGGCCTTCCACAGGCGGGCGAGCTCTGGTCCTTCCCCAGCTCGGATGGGCTCTGGAGACCTGGCAAACTTTGGGGATTATTTCTGAAACCGACGTATTAGTTCGCCATATCAACATTTGCCCCCCAGCTCGCGCGCATCATGACTTTGTCCAATGTGTGGGCGAGCTGGAGAACTTGAGGTCTGGCGAACTATTTCCGGGGGTGCCGAGCTAGTAGGCGAGCTGCACCTCGGAGGTCGCCTCGGCCGACACGATGCGGGATCCCAAGCGTCACGCAAGTCTCTTGGTGTCTCGATTCCCACCCACAATAATGATAACTTTTCAAATTCTTTGCAAAAAGGTCCCTGATCTTTCGGGAATTCCGAGCTCGCGCCCAGCGTCTATAAATAGGCGGAAATGAAGAATTTCCTCACTTTTGCTTCCTCACTTCTCAGAGCACATTTCTGGCGATCATCCCTCTGCTTCAGACGCGTCTCCGAACGTCTCCCAAGGTAGAAATCCAGATTTCTCCTTTCTCTCCTTCCTTGTTCCTTGTTTCTTGTTTTCGGACGCCTACATTATGTCTGAGAACTCTTCAAGCCGTACCCCCCCGCATCGTGATCTGGGCAAAGGACAAATGACCGATGACCTTCCAAACCCCCGAGCAGCACATGTGGTCCTCTCTTCGAGCTCTGGGGCGAGCTCTGGAACCTTCCCGGACAGTAGCGAGCTCTTAGGGTCAGTTCGCTCTGACTCCAGCGAGCAAGATACTAGCTCCGGTGAGGAATCGCCCCTCCGCGAACTCTGGGATTACTCAGAGCGAGCTCACGGAGGAGCTGCGACCCCCGTTGAAGAGGAGGCCGTTGAGATTGGGGCCCGGGAGGAGGTCGCCGAGGTTGGGCCTGGCGACCTTGCTGGCGAGCTGGCCCGCGAGGTAGACGAAGAGGTCGGCGAGGATATGGGGACGGAGGTCACTTATGAATACCTCCATTTCATCGACTTTCCCTTTCCCAAGCTCCCTGAACATCAAGTTTCTACCGAGGTCGTGAATGAGTTCGACTGGGGCGAATATGTGAGAACCCATGAGGCGAGCTTCCCCCTACCCCGGCGAGCTCCGATTCGAAAAGCCGCTGGCAAGTCTGACCTTAAGGCCAACGGGGTGGAGAGTATCATGAGCGAGTTCGCCCTTCCGGATATTCGGAGGCGGTTCTGCATCCCGCTGGAGATTTTTATGTATCCCGCTGAGGAGAAAGAATGAGCCGACCTCCCCCCTGCCGGGCTCACAGCCATGAATTATCACACTTTGAAGGCGGGGCTCACCCTTCCCCTCCACCCCATCATTGGGCAGTTTTTGGCGGACACGGGCCTCGCCATTACCCAACTCACTCCGAACGCATGGAGCAATCTGTTGGCAGCCCTGACCGTCTTCGGCGTCGAGGGCTATGAAAATCGGCTGAGTACGGCGGAGATCAATTAGCTCTTCATCTTGATCAGACAAGTGAGAGAGGGGAAGGGATATTATTCTTTCCAAGCTCGCCCGGGGGGCAAATTTTTAGGCGACCTCCCCAACAAAATTTGGGATTGTAAGGAGCAGTTCTTCTTTATCGGGGGGATTGGCGAGCTTCTGATGGTCGTGGAGGGCGTATCCCTACTCCCGAGACATATGGGGAGGAGAGCTGTAGGTGGCATACCTTAGTGTGTGTGCGTCGGATTAGATTACTGATCTAATCTATCTTTTTGAAGGTTTGAAGCCCCACAAGTCGAGCTGTGGGAAACCGGAGGTTTCGATTGGCTTCGAGTTTGTGCGGACGGTGTGTTGCTTGAGGGAGAAGAAGGATCGTGAGATCGAACACTTGTGCCAACACCACTGCCGCAGGCTCGCCGGCCTCATCACTTCACCACACCACCTAGCTGCTCAAGGTTTTGCACTTCTCCATTTTGAAGTTCTGCCAGCTCGCTGCTCCGTATATTGAGGTCGCCTGACCTACTTGATCATCTTATGCAGGTGTAGGTCCTACTGCCGAGCTCCCACCTATTAAAGTTCCTGAAGCGTACTATTTCTTAGCTCGGCAGCTCAGGATGGGCAAGCCTCGCCCAGGGAGGGAAGGTATCCCCTCGGGGGCGGTCCTGGATGCCACCAAGAAGCTCGAGCTCGCCAAAGCTGCTGATAAGGCTGGGGGCTCGGGCTCTTAGAGGACCTCGGCGCCTCCCCCAACGAAGGAGAAGGTCGCCGCTGCTAAAAAGGGGACCGGCCGAGGTTCGGACCTCGAGCGGGGCGCTCAACCCCCTCCACCTCCCCAGACGAGGCGAGCTCTCCACCGTGGGGATGGCTCGCGAGTAAGTGAGGAAGAGACTCGCCCCGCCAAGCGAGTCAGGGCTTAGGGTGGCTCCGGATCAAGCCAAGCGGGGTCAGGACGAGCACTTGTTGTTCAACCTTCTCAAGCGCCTCCAACTCCTCAGAGTGCGCCCTCGCCGCCTCCCTACTGGTCCCTATTCGGGATGATACCCTGCTCGGGCTTAATCCCGATAGGTTTGGGTAAGTGGGCGACCTCTTTTGAAGTTGGAAGCCTTTGCAATTTCTATAATTTTTGCTGACTGATTTGAGTATTGTGTAGGTATACTCCCGCTGAGTTCCCGCAGCGACCTGAATCTCTCCATATCGCCGAGCGGTGTAAGGCCCTGAGCTCATCGAGGGACCTTCCTGATGGGGCAGCTCGCCGGGTTTTTACTGAGGCACCCAAGTACCTCTCCGCCTCAGAGCTCGGCATGATCGAGAGGTAAAAGCCTGCCGATCTCTGTGCGGCAATGGCGGCGGCCCAACTCGTCAGTGATGATATCGCCGTCTCTGATAGAGCTCGCCATGATACAAAGAAGACGCTCACTAAGGTGGGTGACGAGCGGAAGAAGGCCCTCGAGGAGCTCGCTAGGGCGGAGACCAAAGCGAAGGCCTCACTGGAGGCGGATCGGCTTGCTATCAAAAAAGCCGAAAAACTACAAGCAGATCTCCTCCAACAACAGGCCGAGCTGGAGGAAACCCGCCGGACACTCGCCGCTCGGGAAGAGGAGCTCGTCCTGACTCGGGTTGAGGTAGGGCTCCTTCGCGATCAGAGTCGAGGGAACTCAGAGGAGTGCAGGAAGTTGCGGGAGGAGGTTGCTGCTAAGGCTCTGGAGATCGCCGAGCTCAAGAGCAGTTCTGACACCGCCATCACTCCTGAGGCACTTGAGCTCGCCAAGGTGGTCGCCACCGACAAGGGCTTCGTGCTCTGCTTTGCTGAGGTAATCCGCTCCTTCCAATGGGCGCGGATTAATAATGACAGTGAGTGGGAAGCCCTCATCAGCGAGTTTGAGGATTGCTTGGAGAAGTCCTCGATCCCCCCCGGCACGGAGCTGAACATTGGAGATCTCGCGGGCTACGAGATCAATCTTGACGCTGCTCGTCAAAAGTTCAACATCATCCAAATGAAACAGGTCTTGACTGCCGACCTCGCCAAAGAGACTGAAGGTGCCGAGGGGGATGCTGGAGGCGAGACCCCGTCGACAATGGAGCAGATGCAGGAGGTCTGCGGGGATGCGATGATAAACATCAGCGAGCTCGGCACTAGCGGGCTCTCCGGGAATATCACTTCTGATGTCGAGCTTGCCATGCCCATCCGCCAGGTCGCCCCTACTCCAGAGGTCGCCCACCCCGAGCCCTAGGCCTTCTTTATTATTGCTTTCTTAGTTTAGTTTTTACTTTCCAAGTCACGATAGGTCACCGGGTTGCGGAGCTCGCCCAGAAGGAGCTCCATTTTTGTAGTCTTTACTTTTTGTTCAAGTAGACTTAGCTCGCCGGGCACGTGCAGCTCGCCCAGAAGGAGCTTTTTGTAGTTCAAAGATGGCCAGCTGGTCGGCCTTTGTGGCCAGCACAGCTACTCATACTTAGGATTTTTTTCAAGTATATTTTTGGCTTGAAAATCTCTTAAGTATCTTTCTGAATATAAGCCGAGCATTTTTTGTCCAACTCTTTTCCTTTATGTATTTGCGCCTTTACGTTATAATTTTCTAAATAGCTCAATTTTGTTTATTTTTCTGGTACATAATTGTTCGTCTTATTCTACTTTGAGAAACGAATCGTTCGTTTTACGTCACTTACGACTACGAATTGTACCTCTGTTTTGAGAGTGCGTATTCTTCATCTTACACCACTTAGGGCCGCGAATCGTTCGTCTTAGACCACTTAGGGCGGCGAACTGCACTTCGATTGATTCACGTTGGGCCATTGGGTTTCATGAACCTTGCCTTAGATGTTTTTTCGTCTTTTTCGCGAATTTTTCTAACTTATGGCAGTAGGTGCTTAGCAACCCTTTAAGGAGGGTACCTTCGCGACCTCGGGCACTTTGGCCTTTGCCTTCGAGCTATTTAATTACAACGTTTGGGACTTGGTCCTCTCACATTAAGGATTTTTGAGCATGTGGGCGAGTTGGGCTCGGCAAGCTATCTGGAGCAGTGGGTGACCTGGTGCAGCTCGTCTGGTTGGAGAGCTGCACAGGTCTAAACACTTGGGGAATTTTTCTGAATTTTTTCTGACTTTTCATAGCGGTGTAATTTACATTGGTTGCCATCGACATTTCTGATGCAAACCTTCGACTAGTCTATTACAGGATTCTAGTCTATTGGTAGAACTTTTTTAGATGTGCCGAGCTCCAGGTGTATGACGAAGCCTTGCCTTCTGCATCTTCTAGATCATAGGTACCGTTCGGCCAGGCTGCGGTGACCCAGAATGGTCCTTCCCAATTTGAACCGAATACACCTGGTGGGGCCATTAATTTCTTTTTTAACACCAGGTCTCCGACCTTGAACTTTCGGTCTCGGACCTGAGAGTTGTAATATTTTTCCGCTCTGCGCTTGTAGGTGGCGTTTTTCATTTCTGACGAAGCTCTGGTCTCTTCGATCAGATCTTTTTCTACTGCTAAGGCTTCATCATTCTTTTCTTCATCATACCCCACCACCTTCCAAGTCTTTTTCTGGACTTCAACCGGGACTACGGCTTCAGTCCCGAAGGCTAGGGCAAACGGGGTCTCCCCGGTGCTGGCCCTATAGGAAGTTCTATAAGACTATAGGACCTCCGGGAGTTCGTCTACCCAGCTCCCTTTCTTTTCCTCGAGGCGGAGCTTCAATATATGTTTCAAGATTTTGTTCACCGCCTTGACCTGGCCGTTCGACTGGGGATGATATGGAGTTGAGTAGTGCTTCTTGATGTTCCATGAACTGCAGAAGTCCCTCAACTTCTGTCAGTCGAACTGCCTTCCATTATTAGTGATGACCGACTGCGGGAGTCCAAATCTGCAGATCAGGTTTTTCCAAATGAAGCCGATCATCCTTTCTTGGGTTATGGTTGTGAGAGCTTCGGCCTCAGCCCACTTAGTATAGTAGTCTACTGCCACGACATCAAACTTTACACCGCCTCTACCAGGTGGAAATGGGCCGATCAAGTCGATACCCCATTTCGCGAAAGGCCATGGGCTGAAAACCGACTTAAGCTGGTTGGCTGGGGAGTGGATGTTAGGTGTGAAAAGTTGGCACTTTCGGCACCTTCGAGCGAAGCTGATGGCATCTTTACGAATAGTGGGCCAGTAATAGCCCTGCCTGATCGTCTTGTATGCCAATGCTTGCCCCCCAGCGTGACTCCCATAAATTCCTTCGTGAATTTCTTCTAACACTTCGGACCCCTGCTTCCTAGTTAGGCATTTGAGTAGGGGTAGAGAGAATCCACGTTTATAGAGTTGGCCGTCCAGCAGTGTATATCTGGCAGCTTGCTTTACTAACCGGCTAGCTTCCCAGGTGTCCACGGGGGTTGTTCCGTCTGTTAAATATTATTGGATTGGAGTGCACCAATCTTCACCACCTTCACTGTCCTCCTGCCCCCCACTCGAGGTTTGATTTATCTTGTAATCGGACGTTGAGGGGTTTTTCAGTGTGGTGATCACAACCTCCGTGAATTCGGCTTCGCCGTTGCTAGTAGCTAGCCGGGCTAAAGCATCTGCTTGTGTGTTTTCTAGCCGCGATATCTGATTGATGTAAACCTGCATAAACATCGAGATCAGATGTGCGGCTATCTTCTGGTAAGTCATCATCTGCTGGTCTTTTGCTTCATATTCCCCCCGGACTTGGGATATTATTAGCTGGGAATCTCCGAAAACTTGAAGATTGGTTGCCCCCACAGCTAATGATAGCCTAAGTCCCGCTATTAGTGCTTCATATTCCGCCTCGTTGTTGGTTGCTCGAAAGTCGAACCGGATTGCGGAGGTGAAGACTTGTCTGTCTGGGCTGATCAGGACCACGCCGGCGCCTGCTGCTACGCTGGTTGATGATCCGTCTACGTAGAGGTACCACGGAGCTATACGCCCCCTCGTCGGATCTTGTGGGAAAGTTAGCTCGACGATGAAGTAGGTGAGTGCTTGTCCCTTGATCACTGTTCGGGGTGCGTAGGTTATACCGTATTGGCTAATCTCTAGTGACCATTTCAGCAGGCGCCCGGCGGTGTCTGGGCGCTGTAGTATTTGGCGTAGTGGGAACGTTGTCAGCACCTCCACCGGGTGGTCAAAGAAATAGGGCCTCAATTTTCTAACACTCATCACCAGTGCATAAGCCAGCTTCTCTGTTGGGGTGTACCGCAACTCAGCTTCGTGTAGTACTTGGCTTACGTAGTACACTGGTAGGTGTGTTTTTGCCTCCTCTCGGACCAGGACGGAGCTGATGGCCACCTCCGATGCAACCAGGTAGAGGTATAGCTTTTCTCCAGGTATCGGCTTTGACAGGACCTGTGTATCCGCCAGGTATGTTTTGATGTCCTCAAAGGCTCGTTGGCATTCACTTGTCCAAACGAAGTGGTTTTTGAGGTGGAGCTTGTTGGCTTTGGCTGCCTCTTTGTACCTCCGTGTGTTTGCTTTAATTACCTCAAAAAATGGACGATTTCGGTCGCCGAACCTGGAGATGAATCTGTTCAGGGCTGCTATGCACCCAGTTAGTCTTTGAATTTTTTGGACGGAATCGGGTATCCCCATCTCGATTATGCATTGGACCTGTGTTGGGTTGACCTCAATTCCCCGCTGGCTAACCAGGTGCCCCAGGAACTTCCCAGAGTGTACGCCGAAGCTGGTCTTTTTGGGGTTCAACTTCATGTTGTAGTGGCGCAGTATGTCGAAGGTATGTTTTAGGTGGTCCAGGTGGTCCTCCTTTCTCAAACTCTTGACAACTATGTCATCCACGTACACCTCCATGGATTCGCCAATGTGTTGGTCAAACATTTTGTTCACCAATCTTTGGTAGGTAGCTCCGGCGTTGATGAGCCCGAACGCATCCTTTCCCAGCAATACATGTTCTTGTTGGTGTAGAACGCAGTGTGTTCCTGGTCGTCTGGGTGTAGAGCTATCTGGTGATAGCCCGCGAAAGCATCCATGAATGTCATCATCTCATGGCCTACGGTGCTATCCACCAGCTGATCGATGTGAGGCAGTGGGAAGTTGTCCTTCGGACATGCTTTGTTTAGGTCCGTGAAGTCGATGCATAGTCTCCACGTCCCATTGTGTTTTCTCACCAGGACGGGGTTTGCAACCCACTGCGGACATAAAGCCTCCTTGATGAGTTTGTTGTCTAACAACTTCTCCACCTCAACTGTTAGAGCTGCGTACTTGTCTGGTCCATACTTCCTCCGCTTTTGGCGTACAGGTCTCCTAGTCTGGTCTATGTTAAGTCTGTGGCAAGCATGTTCCAATGGGATTCCCTTCATGTCTTCGTGAGACCAGGCAAACACGTCCAGATTGGTCATTAAGAATAACTCCATCCTCGACCGATATGGTTCAGGTAACTCAGAACCGATGAAAAGTTCCAAGTCCCTTTCCGGGTCCACCGGGAGTGCCGTCAACTCTTCCATGGGGGTGGCTTTTCTCTTTTGACTTTTCCATCTCGAGTCGCTGATGAACTCGTCCTACTCTTCTTGTAACATCTGCGCGGGCTCATGGCCTATGCGAGGTTCGATGTCATCGGGTTGGCTTTCAGCTTGGGCGGGCTCGTCAGCTGTGAGCACCTCCGGTGGTTTGTCAACTTGGAATGGTGCGGCGACTTGGGGAGTTGGGTCAACGTCCATTGGTGTTGGTTCTTGACCTCCCGCAGGTCCCCCACCTTGGGCCTCATCAGCTACCTCCATGGGAGTAGGCTGCTGCCCCTGCGCAGGTACCGACCCCTGCGCAGGTCTCAACACTTGAGTTTCTTCCAGGTCCTCCACTGGTGTCGGTTGTGTGTCTTGCATAGGTCCAGTGCCTTGGTTGATTTCTGACAAATCGCCTACCTCCATCATCTCAGTTTCGACAGAGATGACGTCTAGGATGTTTGGCTCGCCTGCAGGAGGAACCCGTTGTAGGAGGACTGCTGGTCGACAATAAGGAAATCTATGAGCCTAGTTAGTCTCCTTTCGGGATCCTCAGCCGATACAAGCTGGACGCTCAACCTAACACTACCTAGGGGGACGGTTACAGCCTCTCCGAACCCCACTATCCTAGCATTGCTAGGTTCCAGATACGACTCAAAATCACCTAAGGCATCCAAGGTGGATTTGAAGAGAATATTGGTGAATGCGCCGGTGTCCACAAGTAGCCTGTGAACTCGGACGTTCATGATGTTGGCGGTTATCACCAATGAGTCGTTGTGGGGCATCAGTACCCCCTCCAGGTCCGCTGAAGAAAATGTCAGCTCGTCAGTAAGCTGTGAGACGGACCTGGAGCCGGAGCTGCCTTCCTGGACTTGGTTTATGGCCCGGATTTCAGCCTTCCTCTTTCTCCTGGATATGGAGGATCCCCCGTCCTGGAGACCTCCGGCAGCTCCGATTTCCTCCTCGAGAACTAGGAGCTCTCGGGTGGGCTCCAAATTTTGCTGAGGCTGAGGAGGTGCTCTCCGTCTGTTGTGGGGACCAGGTTGGTCTGTTTCCTCTTCCTCGTCATTGGAGGTAGCCCTCCTCTCGAACCTCGGTCTCTTAGCTGGGGCCTTCTTCACGAACTCGGCCAATTTTCCCTCCTCGTAAAATTTCCAGAGTTGCTTGAGGAGGTCTCGGCACTCGCTGGTGAAGTGGCTGATGGCCTGATGGTAGGCATAGAATTTATTGGGGTTGAGCTTCGTGCGGTCCTGGCGGATCCGCCTTGGCTCCTCCAGCATGGCCTTGCCTTTGACGGCAGTGAAGACGTGGTCAACGGAGACAGTGAGGACCTGATTGAGCTTTTCTTTGAGCTCGTCTCCCTCGCCAAAGGCCTTTAAGTTCCGGGGAGCTTTGTAGGTGCCCCCGGACTTCTTCCCGTAGGGCTTCCTTTCCTCGTGGGCACCAACTTCTTTCAGTAGTGCCTCCTGCATAGCCACAAACACCCCCGCCTTGTGGCGGAATTCGCTGTAAGTGTTGGGACATGCGAGGTGCATCTCCTTCCAGAGATCGGTGCCCCTCCTGAGTCCGGCCATCGCTGCGACGACCTTGGTGTCCTCACTCACTGGCTCGCCTTCCAGCAGGATTTTGTCGAACCTTTTCAGGTATTGATGGTCGGTCTCGCTCTCGTCTTGGTGGATGTTGGCGAGTTGGTACTTCTGGGTAAGGTAGGAACCGAACCCAGAGAAGTGGGCCAGGAACTCCCGTGAGAGTTGGCCAAATGAGCAGATTGACCCCGGGGCGAGTGAAGAGAACCATCGGTGAGCTCGATCCCCTAGGGTCAGCGGGAAGTTCCGGCACTGGGTGGAGTCGGTGGCGCCGACCGAAATCATGAAGTCCACGTACTTGGTCAGGTGGACTTTTGGGTCCGATTCGCCTTCGTATGCGGACATCACCGGGAATTGAATTTTCTTCTGGACCGGTGCGCGGAGGATGGCAGGTGCCAATGGAGAAGTGGGGAGAGTCGTGGCGTCAGGTCCGCCAGACTTGGCTGCTACTTGTGCTTGTAGCATTTCGATGACCTTTTTCAGTGAGGCTAGCTCGTCATCTCGGGTCACCTCCGGCGGAGGATGCTCAAAGGTCGTGCTTCTCGCGGATGCACATCCCCGAGGTGCCTCACTCTGGGGTGACCTCTTAGTGGCGGGCTGGAATTGGCGTCCGCCGTGGGGGCCTAGTCGGTCAGTGGCGGGCCTCCTCAGCCTTTCGTGGGCTGATCTACGTGGCTGCTGGTCGGAGTCCCCGTGGGACGCAGCTGGGGCCGTCGTATGCTCATTCTCTTCGTATCTCGGGCCCAGGCGGCCTTGGAGGACTTCCCTCCTTTGTGATTGGTGGGTGCCAGATGCCCCGGTGTATGCCGACTCCCTTCCCGTGTAGGGAGCAGGACCCTCCTCCACCATTTTGGCCTTACCAGTCCTCTCCCTACGCTTGCGGGCTTGTGCCGAACTCGCCTCCTGTTCGGTGGGGAGTAGGCTGTAGTCCCCTCTGGTCTGGGTGCACTGAGTGGGCCTGGTCTGCTCTCGGGCTTTGGCATCTGGAACTCGTCTGGGTACCAGGGCGAGTTCGTCCTGCTGTCGTTGCTGCAACCTCTGTAGGGTTGCGATGGTGCGTTGGAGCTCGTCAGGATTGCTGACCAGATCCCTCAGAGCGGGGGCCAAGTCTTCCTGGGTCACCGCAACTCGCGGAGGTCGCGGAGCTACGGTGCTCTTCTGGGGAGGTGGTTGCGATGTCTCCACCACCTGGCGTGAGGTCTCCACCTCGGCCTGGTTTTGATCACCCCCTTTAGACCTTCCAGCAGCTGCGGAGGCCTGTCCCTTGGCGGCTCGAGTGTTAGCCATTTTTGGGTTTCGGATGGGGTAGCTTGCTGAAGGTCGTCGGAGTGGAGGGAGGTCGCCGGAGTGGTGGAGGTCGCCGGTGTGGTGGTCGTCCAGCTTAGGTGGAGCTGTGCAAGTTTTCGTCTAGCCTCGCGTGTGACAAATTATCCGAAATTCAGTTTATTCGTGTGCACGCGCGCGTTTGAAAACTTGTTCCGGGCCGATTTTGTGAAATCCAAAAACTCGGGTTTTTGTCCGGAAATCTGGGTTCTTCGTTCAAGGGATGAAGGTGTATGTGTATCTTCAAGTGTTCTTGAGTTTTATCAAGAACACCTTCAAATCTTCAAATCTTCAAGCAAACTCTAATGTTTCGTTCTTGAGATTTTTAATTTTCAGGTTCGAGGCCCCTCCTTCAAGCGCCAAATTGTTGATAGAATTTACTGATTGTGCTTGTTTATGTGGCTTTACAACGGATCAATTCTACCAAATAATAATCTTATGATTTTATGTTCTTGAGGAGGGAGAGTGTTTAGAGAGAGAAATATTGCAGTAGTGATTGTATTAATTGTGTGAGAATAATATGATGATCCCTCGAATAGTACAAGAGAGGTCTTATTTATAGGTGTGCGAATGTGAGACGGCACCTTACGAGCCTATATGGCTTCCGGTGTTGACGAGGGTTCCTTACCCTCGTCTTGATCTCTCACACTGTTTCCCATATCACGCCTCGTTCTACTACTATGCCTCAGACTAGATGGGCCTCATTAAAAACCTCGCCGTAAACCACCCTTGTGGATAAACCGGACGGAGGGAAAAAGAGTGTTCTGCTGACAAAGGGCGAGCTCCCGAGCCTTGACCAGATTCCAGAGTATCGCACAGTGAAGTACCACAGTCGGGCGAGCTCTAGGACTTCCACAGGCGGGCGAGCTCTGGTCCTTCCCCAGCTCGGATGGGCTCTGGAGACCTGGCAAACTTTGGGGATTATTTCTGAAACAGACGTATTAGTTCTCCATATCAACAATAATAATGTCTGGTTCATTCATCAGATGACCTTTACGAAGGAAATTTTAGGAAATTGACTGTGATTGACATATAACATATTTCACCCGAAGTATATCTCCACTCATGCACACATCAGTGTTAGTTAGCAATTTCTTGATTCTTCATATTTAGTTTTTTTTTTTTACTCTCCGTGTTCACTTAGTAATTAGTCAAACAACCAAACTTGCAATTTCATTATTATATATTTAATTCCAAAAACTCATACAAATTATATGATAGAGTTGTCTCAATTGTTACCCTAAGGTTCAATATTAAGTAACACTTGTTCTATCTTATTATTACACGATCATATACACTTGTAGGAAAGTGCATTTGTGTGCAAACATAAATCACTAGTCATATATCCACTCTAAGTCATGAACACAGGAATGAGAAACCTTCTTTTCGAAAACACGAGCATATCAATTTATATTCTTCTTACACTTGTTTAATCGAGTCAAGGAATAACCATTTGTCGTAAAATGAATATGCGTCAATTATGTGCTATTGAAAGTGATGTAATATTCTCAAAGGTAAAATAACTCACATCTATTTTAGATGTAGCACCACATGCAAAACGATTCTAACAAACTAAAAACATCAAGAAGAAGGATAACACTTCTATACGTAAATGCAAGATGCATAGTATTTTTGTTTTCTTGAAACAATGAAACACATGGTTTTATAGACTAGCTATATTCAAACCATGTAGAGGAAAGAACTTGATTTGCGGTTTGATGGTCAACTATTTGACGAGCTGGACATTCTACAGTTTATGCTTATTGTATTCAATGAACATCGAACGCTGTTGCTGATTTATGGGACATGTGTCATGATGTCATCCCTAAGATTGAAGTTTTGACTATTCCTTCATTCATAATAATTGTCGGGATATTTGTTCAAGTGTTGATGATAAAGTTAAAAACATGCATGTAATTAGAAGTTATGTACGTTTTGATAGTTTTGTAATAATTCAATTGGACCAGTTAGCAATTGGTCTAGACTAGCTTTTCTAAGTAATACACGTTAATGGGGAATCTAATTACATGTCCAAGTTGTGTAAAGAAGATTGAAGACTTGAAGATCAACTGAAAACTAAAAAGAGTTATTTCCATCATAGCTAAGATTATTTAGTTCTAAACCTAAGTTAACCAATGCTCAACTGAGATCAGAAGACATTACAAGTAGGTGAACCTGGTGAAGTATCCTTTGGATGTTAAAAGACGGTCAAGAAAGAATAAAAAGAATATACATTAAGTGTATGTTTGGTTTAGGGGACTAAATTGTCAATCCCCCAAACACAGGACTATTTCGGCCAAATCATGCATGCTTTGGTCGGAATAATCCTGTATTTGGGGGATTGACTATTTAGTCCCATAAACCAAACATACACTAAATGTCAGAGTTTACAATACACAAGCTGAGAAGACAAGAAGAGACTTTATGAGAAAATGTCTCTTATATTTGTCCTTAATTATACTTGTTCGACAAAAGTGTCTGTTAGACAGATTCGAGCTTAATTAGTCCAATAAAAAATGCACAATTAATTTACGTGAACTAACATAAAACCCGCGCAATAGTGTCAACAAATATAGAAGTTAATGACATACCCTAATCTAGTAAATGGCTTAATACTTACCAATACATACTTATAAGACATATATGCATCATATTACATTTTTGTTTTGATATTTGCAAATTAATACTTTTTTCGTCCATGAAGTTATTTTTCACTTTTTTTTTCATAAAAAAATTCTCTTCCTTATTTGAAAAGTTTACACTGACAAACAAAGTTTAAGCCCCACAATATCCCAATTTCTCTTACTTTATCTATCATTTTAATATAATACTAATTTTTATTAAATCTCATGTCACTTCTTTAAGAAAAAATAATTTTTTAGACAGAGGGAGTACATTTCAATTGTTCAAAAGATTGAAATGCCCCAATTTGACAGTGATTTGATAGTTTGTGATTACACTATATTGTAATTTGTTAAGTCTATATTATATTTGTTTGCACTATATTGATATTGGTTGCATTAACCTATAAATATTTGTACTATATAGTGATTGTTTGCACTATATTGTTATGATATAAAAAATAATAATATTGCATTTTTAATCATATTAATAATTGGTTGAATGAAATTTATAGAATTCAACATAACTGCACAATTTAAGCCATTACGTAATTATTACGATATAATTATATGTTACAAGATATTAATATGAAAACAATTTTTAGTATATTACTAATGGTATTTTATAGTATTAACCTTATATGCATCATGTGCATCGTGCAATTCAAGTGTATTTTTAAAAAATTATATAAAATACTATTGAAAAGTCACATATGTTATAATTGAAAAGTTTATTTTTAATGGTGTAATTTTTTAGTAATAATATGTATGATTTTTCAATAATAGATGGTCTAACTTTTTAAAGATACATTTGAATTGCATGAGTCACCTTGTGTGCAAGAGACTTACTCTATTTTTTTTTAATCCAAATATACATTTAGCGTTCCCAAACTAAAAGTCAAAAATAATTTTTTTCTATGGTCGGGTAGTATATTCCCAAGTCAGTTTTGTTAAGGCAAAAACTTATGTGAAACTTATTAAACTACATAAATCAATATATAGCTACTATATAATTAGTTATTTTTTTATTATGACTATTGCTATTTGTGAGAAAATTAAGCTTTTTACATATATAGTTTATTATTGTAAATCTTGCATTAAAAAAAAAAAAAAGCAAATGTATTAGGTGGAGCCAAAATATGCACAAATAATTATTTAAGGGGGTTTCTATTTCTTGGTCAAATAAACTTATGTTTGAAGGGAAATTGTCGAATTGGACATTTTAGTTAGTTACCACCTACCACTCTACCGGTCTACCACCATTGTTTATTCATTCAAACCCCTCGTCTCAATAATACTTGAGTTTTCTCGCCACTTTACAACATCTTAGGATGGGCTTCTTTTTAAATTTAGGAGATGGTGTGAAATCATGATTTTAAATTTATTTGATATTTTCTTTGTTTAGATATATGTTTTTTTTTTTTGTTTTTTAGGATAAAAAATAAAAAAATAAAAGTGATGTGATGAAAAAATATAAAAAGTAATAAGAATAGTAAAAATAAAAATAAAAAAGTGAATAATAGTTTTCAAAAAAGGTAAAAAAAAAATTATATAGTGAGATAGACTCAAATGGCAAGATGGAAATATATAGAGGGATAGGGGGAGTATTGATTTTTTAGTGAACTATAAAATATGTATATTTGTTTTGAAAGTTTGGTAGTTTGATTTTAATTTATGTCAATCAATATTTTAATTATGATTAATGTTGTTATTTTTAAATATGCTTCTACTATTCTACAAGAACTTGAACACTTTTTTTACCGGAAGTCCCACAACACCTTGTAGACTCCAAAAGAAAAAAAAAACTTTCATAAATTTTACTTTTAAAATATTTACATTTTACACAAAATGTTAAAAAAAATTTGGCTCACAGAAACTAGTACACACTTTACCAGATTACTCCTTAAAACTAGTACTTTCCCCTCCCCATAAGAAATTACACACTTTTTTTATTTGTATGTCCCGATCAAATTTGCACATTACTAGAAAAAAATAATATTAAACAGCGTGCATACTCACAAATCTATACACATATTTATATATATAGCACAATTTTATAAAATACAAATTTCTTAATATATGGTATAATATATTTATAAATATTTTAGATATAAAAGGAGTACGAGATATAAAAATGAGATTTTAAATTTCTAACTTAAATAAAAAAATCCTAATTTTCTCTATTTGCCCATAATAACATGGATTAGTCTTGTATGCACCAGTTACACGGTGCAACTCAAGTTCATTTTTAAAAAGTTAAACAGTTTATAACTGAAAAGTTAAACAGTTTATTATTGAAAAGTTAAACTATGAAAGATACACTTTTCAGTAATAAACTGTTTAACTTTTCAAAAATGAATTAGAGTTACACCGTGTAACTGGTGGACAAGAAACTTCCTCTAATAACATTATTCAATTAAACTGCCTTTAAAAAGGAAAAATCACGTGCCCATAGTGACATTTCACTGTGGCCCATCAAGAATGATATTCTGAATAGACTCCAAAATTTCTTTTCGATACATAATGTCAAAAACAACGTTCCATTACACATAATTTTTAACATCCAAATTGATACATTATTACTATAAATATCACTCATTCCATTCATTTCTCAACAGTATTTATTATTTTACTATAAAAATTAATATATGGCTCACTATATATTAAAAATAAATACACCCTTTTAAATAAAAAAACAAAAATAAAGAGAACTTATTGGATGGAGTATTTTGTAAAATTAATTTGTATGAGTTAAAAAGGTTAATCGCTAAAACACAAGCAATGTAATTATCATTTATATCGATTTTTTTTTTCTCAATCAACAATTATTTCGTATTTTCACTTATTCAAAGATTAGAATAAAACACAAGTAATGTAATCATTATTTTTATTATAATTCTCTTTTTTATAATTTGGATAAAGAATTTAAATTCGAATCTAACACTCTTGTAAGTTTGTATGCTGACTATTATTAGCATTTTTCAGTACACAAATTGTTTCAACGAAAAAAAAAAATGTTGAAATTTGTAGCTAAAAAATTAAGTCAGAGTTACACATGGGTTAAAGTTCGTATTTCATATTTCTATGTTATACTAGTTTATCATATACTCCCCCGTTTCACCAATTATATACATTTTTCTTTGTATGTGATTTAATACAATATGTCGAATGATATTTTGAGGGTATTGTGAGATATGTTTATAAATAAAATGAATATTTTTGAAAAAGTAATGAGTATGTATATCCAACAACATGAGGTAAATGTATATCCAACAACATGAGGTAAACTAATTATATTGTACAATTTAGATATATTTTAAAAAAAAAATCTATTTATTATTAAAATACCATCTTTATTTACTAAACATCCGTGTCTATTAAATTGTAATAGAGATGACTTTTTCATTATATGTAGGGATGACTTCTTTATAATAACATAAATAATTTTTAAAAGATACATTTAAATTGTATGTTACACTTAATGCACACCAAACTCAGATATATGATTATATTCCAAGCAAAAAAAACATCTCCATTGTGCAATTTATTATTATTATTATTATTATTATTATTATTATTATTATTATTATTCATGTTGTGAATTAGCAAAGGCTTAGTGTGTTAATTGGTCATAGCTTGCACCAAACGTCCTAGCAACCTCGTCCAAATCAGTTCGTTCAACTAATCGAAAATTCAAAACTAATCGCATCAATCAAATTTAATAATATACCAAATTGTTTTTAATGATTATTTGTGAAATTGTTAAATAACTATCTTTATTTGTATTACTTAATCACACATAATATTCGTATTATACAAATTTACACCATATAATTACAAAAAAATTGTCAACTTCTAATAATCTTCGCGTCGCAGATTTTAGACCACAAGGCACAGTATTTTATTTTTAGTCAACTAAATGAAAGTGCAATTTCTTATATATCATAAATTCTTATTTATTGGTTTACCTAACTCATAAGTTATAAATATTTTTACTCTTATCATGGTAAAATATTGTATGAAAATGTACCATGATAAACTTACCATTAACCAGCTTTACAGTATCAAATATTTAACCTGTAAAATCAAGAATTTCATCAGATGTATAAAAAATTTTGGTCAATGATAATATATTATACTGTAATTGTTATAGGTTTTATTGCGACCAACTTTGACACTCCTGATGAATATTTTGATACACTTAACCAAATATTTGATACTTTAAAACAATTTAATGATAAGCTAATCATGAACTATTTTTATATAAAGTTTACTCTTTTATCATAAGAATAATTATAGAAAATCGAATCTTAAATTAATGGCTTAATGGTAAAATAAATCATCACTTTTTTGCGAATTACAATTTAATCTAAACTTTTGAATTTTGGCAAAATAAATTATCACCTTTCATATGTTTTGCAATTTAAACTTCGAACAACTTGCCCCTTGCCCAAAAGATGATGTAGACAAAAATATCATTAAATATCTAAAAATATAAAAAATTATTAACATTATAAATATAAAAATAAATAGAATAAACACATATAATTATAATAGAAATGGTCATATTTTTTAAAATTAAAAAGTTTGAATGTATTTCAAAAATAAATTAAAAATAAAACTAAAAAATTAAAAGTTATATTGTCTTAAAAGTAAATTAATATATTATTACATTAAAATACATAAGTAAACTATATATATTTATATCTTTATATAATATAAAGACGAAATTATGAAATCAATCAGAATACTCGATTTGAAAATTTCTCTATTCTCATTAACTCTGGCATAAAAAATTAATCTCGACTATATTTTAAGTATTTTAATCTTGACTGTAGATTTTAATATCATATATATATATATATATATATCTTATATAAATCTTATAAATATATTTATAATATCAAATCCTATATTATACAAAGACGAAGTTATAAAATCAACCAGAATGCTCGATTTGAAAATTTATCCATTCTCATTACCTATGACAAAAAAATCTCGACTATATTTTAAGTATTTTAATCTTGACCATAGATTTTAATATTGTTAGAACCTTGTTTTGATTAGATTTTGATGTATGCAAAACATATATTTTATTGAATTGTTACTAATGTATTTTGTAAGTTTGATGGCTAAGGAAGTTATAGTTGTAAAATGAAAGTCTACAACTGTATAGTTGCTTAACATACAACTAGACAAGATCTTACAGCTGTAATATTATTCCTACAGCTAGAATTGAATTTGCAGGTTTTGAAGTTGTAATGTTCAAGGAAACCTACAGCTGAGTAGACCGTTTGAAGAATGAAGTACAAGATTAAGATTAAAGAGGATTATCAGACCCTTATTACTCAAATTAGTGAAGCAATTATGCACTCACTAGAGAGTACTTAAGGATGTATTTATTACTCAAATAGTACAATCAGTACTATTCTGTGTGACGAAGGAGGACCACTTCACACATGCAAGATTTATAGAGAGAAAGAGGAGCCTTATCCAGAATTCAAATTTGAATTCTCCAACCGATAAGACACACCTCTTCATCTATAAATAGAGGAAGAACTCAGAGGAAACAATAACAACAACCAGAGAATTCAAGCATTCAATCTGAGCAAGTCTACAGCCAACAATTCTCAGAAATGGAGCTTTTCTATTTTTCATTCTTTGTGATTCATAGGAAAGTTGGTTAGGATTTCTTAGAAAGAATCACATTTGTTGTTGTTCCCTCACACACTTTAAATTTCTACCTAGTGTAGATATATCTTTGTGAGGTTTTTATCTTTGAAACTCTCTGTGAGTTTGTATTTTGTGTGAATAGGTTAGAGTATTCTCTTACTTAGAATTGAAATCTGAGTGAATCTAGTTTTGAGGGGAAATTACTTGTATTGATCTTAGTGAATTTGGCACCTGAGTGGTGTAACAGTAAAGTAGGATGTCTGATTCATAGACTCTGAACCACTATAATTCTTGTTTATTTACTGCTTTATTCATTTATTTGCTTTGTATTTTGCATATTTAAATTCTTGTTACATTCACCATTCGTTTTAAAATACTGCATAAAACTTTGTGTCTTTCACAAAGAAACTAAACACTACAGTTGTAGACTTCTTAAGTCACTCAGTTGTTAAGTTGTAATAGTTCATATTGTTTTTTATTAACACACACTTTTATTTCTGCTGCACATTAGAGGGTTTTCAATACACTTTCAAGTGTGAAAACCCATCTGATCTTGTCTACAAGTTGATAGTTTTATTTTGAAAAGTTTTTCTAACTTTGTAGCTGTAAACTTCTATAGTCTACAGTTGAAACTTTTGTGGTCCAAACTCTTGTAAACTACTTATTTAAACTTATAAAAATGCTACTGTAATGTTCTAGATCCCCTTTTGAAAAAGTTTAGAATTTATTTTAAAGGTCTATTCAACCCCCCCTCTAGACCTTTACCACTTAAGGGACCAACAAGTGGTAATAAAGCAGTTGACTTGCCACTGCTTTGATCAGTACCTAACTAGATTCTTTTTTTTTTCTTTGAAAAACACACTTACATACTTGCATGGCTTCAAAAATGGTGAAATCTAAGGTTCCTATGTTCTCCACAGAAGACTATGATGAATGGAAGATTAGGATGCAAGCAAATTATTAAAAAAAATGTTTACTACTAAAAAAAATACTCCATCAATCCTCTAAATTTGTGCATTATTTCATTTTCCATCCGTCATAGTAACTATCATCTTTATTATTACTCTCACTATTAATTATTTTATTCATAAGTGTCCACAATGCACTCCACAATTTTTTTTTTAAAACTCGTGGAAATACAATGTTGTACAAATTTAATGGATTGAGAGAGTAATATTCTACTCCCCTGTCCACCAAATTATTTTTCACTTTTCTTTTTTATTTGTCCACAAAATTTTTTCACTTTTTTTTAATTTGGAAACAACTCACAATAAAAGTTTGAGCTTCATAATATTTATTTTTTTTACTTTATTTATTATTTCAAAACAATACTATTATTTAATAATACTAATTATAAAATGCAAAAAAAATTCATGAACGATATAATTAATTCACATGTTAGAATGAGTATATCGGAATGCATATAAGTTTTATTCTCTCCATCCACGATAATTGAAACATTGCTTTAAACGGTTGTTCACATAATAAATAGTCAATTTATTTAAAATAGAAATATTACAATCACTATTTTTACTTTAAATATACATACACTTATTTTTACACATTAAATTAAATATTTTTTAATAAATAAATATTTTTTAATGCTAATACTTTTATTTTTACATATTACTCCCTCCGTCCACCATAAATGGTCCACGTTGCCTTAAATGGTCGTCCACAATAAATGATATACTTACCTAAAATGGAAAACTTACAATCATTATTTTCATTTTTTATACACATATACTCACTTTTACACATCACATCAAGTACTTTTTTAATAATTAAATATTTTTTATACTAATACACTCACTTTTACATATCAACATCTATTTTTTTTTAATAACCGTGCACAACAAGAGTAATCCAATTTTCATGGACGGAGGAAGTACATCTTATTTTTTTTTAATAAATGTGGTTAACTAAACTGGTCCAAGAGGGAGTATAATTTTTGGTGTACAAGTACAAAACTGAACAACGCACTCATAGGGGAGGTGAGATCTGAAACTGAGGGGGCCCACATGACAGGACTTCGTTTGCACGTCGCACTGAATTCTAACCCAAGCGATTGATGTTGACTCTTCCTCATACACGTGGCTTATCCTCACAATTTATCAACTTATTTTTTTATTCATTATTTTAATTTAATTTTTGTCCTTCCCCTCTCTCTAGTCTCTATATATATTTGGGCCTTCCGAAAATGTTTTGCATCCGTTGTTTTATTCTGACTTTTAATATTACTTTCACATTTATAAAAATAAAATATCAATTTACAATATATATATATATATTTTTTTCACATATATTATCATTGTACTCTAAAAATGTAAGTAAATTCCAAGAAGGTGGGAGTATATCTTAATCTTAATTATCATACTCCCTCCATCCCTCTATATATGTCGTTCGTTGCTTTTGAGCACCCGAATTAAGGTAAAAATGAAAAAGTATAAGTGATGTGATGAAAAAAGTAAAAAAGTATAAGTAATGTGATGAAGAAAAATGAAAAAGTAATGGAAATAGTGTAAAAAGTATTGAAAATAATAATAAATAAGTGAATATTAATTTTCAAAAAAAGATAAAAAAACAAATGAGCAACATATGGTGAGACGGACGAAAATGACAATATGAGCAACTTATAGTGGGACGGAGGAAGTATAAGACAAACCTATAAAATCTTTAAGGCATACTTTTCTGGAGATATTGTAAGGTTTAACCACTTTTTAACAAGACAAAAAAAATCATAAATATAAACCTTATATAAAAAGGTGGTTTATATCATGTAAAATTATACATATCCGTCCCCAAAAAATTTACATCACTTTTAGAACATGATTTTTTAAAACAAATATAATGAGTAGATGAAGATTGTGAGGTAGAAATTTTTAGGGTGGAGATTTAACGAAATATTTTTATTTTTGGAATATACAAATTTTTATGGGACAAACAAAAAAGAAAAATATGCAAACTTATGTGGGATTGAGGTAGTGCGTACCATGAAAGAGGAGGATGTCAACCCATTTTGCTTTGTCAATAAGTAAACAATTGATCAATTTTTTATGAATTAGTGTTGTTTGAGACCGTTTCATGACATTAGACAAGTAAATAAAATATAAAATAAGTATAAATAATTATCACTTTAATAGAAAATGAATGTTAATTTGTATAATCTCATATCATGAGATGGTCTCACATAAATATTTTTTATTTTTTATGAATTTTGTTTAATAATGTCGGAGAATGAAAAGGTGGTGATCGAAACTGAGGATTTGCTATCCTATTAAATCAAGGACTCATAGTGATATGTCATTTGAAAACTATATTGCTAATATGTATAAAAATTATGTTCTCAAATTAAATCCATTTATCATTGTTTCTAATTTTCTTTTGGTTTCTAAATAAAATATAGAAATTTTTGTGACGAAACCAGAATTTTTTATTTTAAAATTTTCTATTCTAAGAGTTAATCCACGTCTTACATATATATATAAATATTTAAATGTTCAAACTCAACCCTACATTTTTAGTCTTATAAAAAAATCTTATTAACCCTCAACTAGTTAAAGATTTAATCTCAATCCTACATCCAAATGATTAGATTTCGATAAATTTCAACAAATTCATATTTCATCTCTTTCTTTCTCATCATCAACATCCCCCTTAGGCATTTTAATTCCATATACATACCATCTCAATTATAGATAATAGAGTTCCAACCACTTGATTATACTACTTTGTCTTAACCTGATATATTTATTATATAACTACAAAATATTACTCCCTCCGTCCCACTATAAGTTGCTAATTTCACCATTTTCGTCTGTTCTACTATATGTTGCTCATTTGCTTTTTTACATTTTTTTTGAAAATTGTTATTCACTTCTTTATTATTATTTTTAATATTTTTACACTATTTTTATTATTTTTTCACTTTTTTCTATTAAATCGCTTTTACTTTTTCACATTTTCCATTACATCACTTATACTTTTTTCATTTTTACCTTAATCAGTGTGCCCAAAAGCAATGAGTAACTTATACCGGGACGGAGGGAATATTATAAAGTCTTGTATATTTAAAATGCACCGTGCAATATAAGTGCACTCTTATCTCAAACAATATCATTTATTTTCACTAAATAATTAAATATACAATGAAATGATGTAATCGTTCAGTAAAGAATAATAGTTATTATTTAAAAGAATACTTTATAATTTATTTGTGTAAAAGAGACTACCCCAGTAGAACCATACTTACCATTATTTTAATGTTTTCGTTTGATTCAAAATGATTGGCGGTGCCTTCTTAGCAAACATCCCAAGTCAATTCGTAGTTAAATATGGGCTACACTCATCTATCCCACATACTTTCTTAAATCTCTCTATTGATAATTTTATTTACTTCAAATTATACTGACACGTGGCAATGAAAAAATAAAATGATTTTTTATTTTTTATTTTTTGCTTGAAAAACAAAAATTGTTTATTTAAAGAGGACGTTTGTGAAAAGATATGCAGTATATTTTAATAGTGACAGATTTTTACTTAATACTGCTCACATTGAAAAGGGGATGAAATTATGGCCGGTGATCGAAAGTGAACGATTCAAACCAGTGCTAAAAAGGATAAAGCATTCACTTTGCGTATAATCTCTATTTATATGACTTTTATTGATCGAATAACCGTTGCACACATGGTCAAAACCCAAAAAACTCAATTTGGAATATCTCTTTTATGATATTTGTTTATGAAACTTTTCAATGTTCTTGTGTTATATGCTACTTTTCTTTTGAATTCTTTTCTGGGGGCGACTATTCATATCCCAAATTCCTCTAAACATACCCCAATTATTAAATATATTCAATTTAAAATAAAAAATTAATTTAAATTACTAAACATATCCCATTTTTATTAAATTTTTTTTTTCATTTTTGACCTATTATTCTTCTCTCTTAATTCATGTTAATGATCCACAGTACATCGCCATTTTTAAGAAATGAGAACTAAAACTTTGCATCGTCATTTTATCTGTTGCAACCGATTAAAATTTTAAAAGCATTCACTAGACGAACGCCATGTCTTCTTCTCCACGCTCTTCAGATCTCACGGAGCTTTATTTTTTTCCGCCTAAAAATCACCATTTTCCACATAAAAAATTTCATAATATCAAATTTTTATGTATCGTCGTGGAAAATATATAATTTAGATTAGTTTGATGTCACTAACAAAGCATAAAAAATGAGATTGAATTGATTGTAGAACTGTAGAATATTTTCAAAGATGATTGAACTCCATGAATTTAGCAGTTAGTAACTTAGTACGTGAGAGAGATGAAGACTATGTCAAAATTGAAAACAAAATTTTAATAAAAAATGGGGTATGTTTAGCAATTTAAATAATTTTTTTTAAATTAAATATATTTAATAATTGAGGATGTTTAGAGGAATTTGGGGTATGAATAGTCGCACCCTTCTTTTCTTCCATTCTATATATCTTTTAAATGCTATCAATAACTTTTATATTTGTGTAAATATTATTGAAGAATATTTGCATCTTCGTTGGAACATTATAAATTTTCAGAAGACATTTTTTAATTAAAAATATCATCTCAAGTAATTAACTAATTAATTAATTAGTACTATTTAAGAAGGTGTATTGTATATGATTGACACCTATATTTTATATCAGAGTCTTGATACTTTTATTTTATTTAATTTGAATTTTTATATTGGTGATTATAATTCAAATTAACTTATTAGAGGACTATTGGATTATTTGTTTAGAGTTATTTTTATGAATTTGAGAATTATTAGATTATTGTTGTTTGAGTTTATTTTGGTGAATGAGTTAAAGATTGTTGAATTACTGTTGTTTAAATATTATTTAAAATTTTGAATTTAATTGTTGAATTGTCATTGAAAATTAAATAAAATATTATGACTATTTGACTGGTATTTGTATACCAAATTACCAATCAATGAGGTCAATATAAAAATAGAATACAATAACAATATATTTAAAAAATTAAAAAATATATTGAATCGGATCAGTTTGGTCTGATAGCCCGTTCAGGTTAAGTTGAGCTTACAAATACGTGGCTCAGAGACAATGGACCCGGCCTGGAAAAACATCGCAGTCCTGTGGCACAGTACTGAGCTGGCCCGGCCAAGCCTATTTTACAGCTCTAGTTGCACACATTACTTTACTACTATGATTTATTTAAATTGTTACTATTATAAATTATTTATTATTATTTTAAATTATCTAAAATTTATGTTACTCGAAACGTGGATGTGAATCAAAAACTCGAATACTAGCTATGGGATAATATATCCAAAATCTTTAACTTTTAGAGGGTGTAAAATTAATTTGAAAGGTATTAGTTGTTTATACAAAGATATTAGGTTTAAATCGTATTAGTTATTTTATTAAAATGTAATATATTAATTTAAAGCTAGTTATTTTATTATAAAATATCAGTTGTGAATTAATATCATGGTGTAATTGGTTAACATAATTGGAGGTATTTATATTAATTCACTAACACAAAAAAAAAAAAAAAAAACTGTACATATATTATTGAAATGGTTTAGTTAGGAATTGTGTCACCAACTCCACCATGATATTGGGTTATAAACAGCTTCGATTATCATGTTTCGTCCAATATGTAGGCAACGAATTAATACCCCATTCCCTATCGATAAAATATTATATAAATCATTTTCATGCTATAAACCACTTTATGATACAAAATTTATATTTATAAATTTATTTTATTTGTCTGATTAAAATATGATATGAACTATTTTCACACAATACCTACCTTTCACTCTTCTCCTTCCATCTCATCTTGATCTCTGTAATACTCACAAAAAAATAGATTTTCATGCCACACTTCTTAAGAGCAACCTTCGAACCATATACGTAGAAACCTAATTGATTCTCAATCAATCCCGATCCACTGTCATGAGATCAGGATGAGATTATCAATCAATCATGAACGTTTCTGCCATGAAATTTGGGATAAGTCAACACTACTTTGATACTGATGATTCTTGCATTATTGAGATAGATAGAGTATTAGAAAGAGGATGAAAGAGCATGCATAACATGCTTTAGGAATTACTCTTGATCTATACCTAATTACTTAATTTCTTCGTTCCAACAGAACGTTCTTTAAATTTTTTTTAAATAAAATAGTAACATTCATATATGTGTAAAATTTTATGAGTACACGCGCAAATAAATAATATCTTTTTTAGTAGCGTGTAAATTGATATGAAGCATCCAAATTCCTCTAACAGGCAGAAAGTACTCCTTCCTTCCGTCCTATAGCAACTTGGAAGAAGAGAGAAACATGCATATTAAGAAAAAAGTGGAGTAAAATAAAATAAAAAAAATAGTATTTTGAGGCGTAATTTGATAAAATATTATTGTTGATGAAATAATCTAATCCAGGAGTTTAAGGAAGTAATCAGCAGAATAACGAATGACGTGTCCCAAAACAACTAATCAAACATGATGATTATGAGCAAAATCAAAGAAGATCAATACGAGATAAGAAGGATCATTGAACAAACAAGAAATGGTCGAGCAGCAGTGCCAGAAAGGAAAGGGCGAGCAGCTCACCTGCTCGCCCAATCACCTGCCAATACCCCTGCTCGCCTATTTTGCCCAAAATAGGCGAGCAGGTCTTGCAATTCTTGAAATGGGCGAGCAGCTCACCTGCTCGCCTAATGAGCTGATCGCCAGGGATGAAGTGATGCTCGCCTGATTTGGGAATGATCACCAAGACCTTGTTTTCATCATTTTTAGTCAATTTTCCGTTGTAATTATCTTATTTAAGCGGTTAGGGACACTTGTAAGCCTCAGGAAAAGCGTGGCAAAGTGTATGTCACCACCTGCTTGTAGAAATGCCTATAAATAGGCTCCCATTTTCATTTTAATACAAGTTTTCTTAGCCTCAGAGAAGCTCTGCCGAAATCTTCACATAATCAAGCGCTTTGCAGTTCCATTAAACTGTTTTTGATTGATTGTTAGTAAAATCGCATCTAAAAGCCACATAAACGCTTCCGTTGCGGAGATTGCATTAACAATTATGTATAAAGTAAATAGTTAGTTGGATTGAGTATAATGTGAGTCCAAATAATGAAAAAGTAATGACATTTGTATAAATATGTAAATATTATAAAGATGAAATTTATAAAAAGATTTTCTCTTTTTAAGTCTATAAATTTTTATGAAATGTCTAAAGAGGATAGTTTATAAGTTTTTTTTTTTTTTTTTTGGATGGAGAAAGTATCTAATGACATTAGTCCATCACATCACTAATTTTCAAAAGTCATTTAATATATTCTCTTCCCTTTTATTGAAAACGGGTTTTATTGTTGAACTTTTCATGTGATTTGTTGCCTCCATTGTAGAAAGAATGTTGGACAGCATCGTCTTTGTATATGTGCAATGCCTTAAAGAGTACTCCCAAGGGAAAAAGTAAAAAGAAAAACCCCTCTATAGAAATCAACTTTGTGTGTCTAAATAAAGCAAAGGAAATATAAATTGGGCTATAAACCTATGTTTTACATAATTATTTGTAATATTTTCCTAATGGGCCAAAGGCCCATCATTATATAACTTAAATCTTTTTAAAATGCATTTATATGATGCATCGTGCACATATTTGTCTTCTTTCTTGTCACTATTGTTAGCTTGTTATATTATTATTTCACAGGTTGGAGATAATTAAAATCCCTATTTTAGGTGTTTTGCCATACAATTCAAAGCCCATAGCAATATGACTTGCCAAATAAAAGGCTACAACTTTTACTTTGGGCCTCGGTCTATTATTTTATAGGCCCAGTTATTTGCATTAGCCTCTTCAATAAATACAGTATCGAATAAGTGTACTATCTCCTATTCGAAATTTTTTCACCTTTTTTTTTTTTTTTTTTCAATTTCACTATGTTCGAAAAGGAAAGTGAGAAAATTTAAAAATAAATACATTATTCATTTAGTGTATTTATAAAAAGACGGGTGCAAATAACCTGGGCCTAATTCATATGTGATGACATGAAATGATAATTATATGACTCACCATCGAGAAATTTTTTTTGAAGCAAATATATATATATATATAAAATAAATTAGTAATTACATTCCTTTCAATTACACAAAAACTTCTAATTACATTTATTACCTTCTAATTGTAACCCCTAGCTAGTTACTCTTGTGGTCCAGTCCAGCTATAGCAAGTTTGTTAACAAGTGCCAATGCGTTACTTGTGAAGTATGAAGCATTCATGACACGATTTATAAGATCCCTTTCACGATATACGACCCTCCGGTCTTGGAACCCGTCTAGACAAGTATCTTCATCGGTAAGAGCAGCACTGACCCAAGTAGTAACATCCTCCACTTGAGAACTGAATTCGTCAGCGCTAAGCTTCCGGAGTACATCAAGAGACATGTGCAAATTATCGAGAGTACTTTGAAAACACTCAATACAATCGGACAGAGCAATTATATTCCGTCCTTTTTTGCGACCAGTCACTGTTTTCAAGTATCGTGCAACTCTCTTGGCCTCCCCGATGGTCACGGACACCCCTGCACGTGCCCATATATTAGGGTTGTCCTTGGCTATTTTTGCAAACGGTGTAAGAGAGTAGACACACAAATCTTGGTAGCGAGTCGCACTGCATGCTTCTTCGACATAGCCGTTAATTCCATCTTGATCACTTCCAGATATGGAAGAGCATGAAAACATGATTGTACATCCTAGAAGCAACAATAGTGAGACAAAGTTCACTAGTGCCATCTAGAAGAAAAAGGGAAGGTTGAGGGATTTGTATGTTAAGACATCTTTGATGAAGAGATGTTATAAAACCATGAGGGCTTCACAAAATTGGTCTTTTAAAGGGGATTGAAGTTGGGTTAGTTGGAAAAAGTTTGTAAGAAGAGCAAGAAAGTGATGAATGCAATCAATGTGAGTTAGATTTAGGATGATTAATAGTCATGTGAATAGGTATGGTAGGTGGCATATAGAAGACTACTTTTTATATCTAAACATATATATGCTTCATGGCTATTCTTGTTTCAAAGTAGTATGTCGACCAACCTTCAATTAGTACACCGTATTTAACTTATTGTTTTGTAAAAACATTGACTAACATAATTTTCCTTCATTTAAGTCTCACAAATTAAACTAGCTCCTCGTGCAAATTTTAAATAGACATTTACATGTTGATTAAAAAAATAATTATATTTATAGATTAGTTTAAAATAATTGTACAGACACGTATTTTTTTTTCACAGAAATATAATTTTTATTTACACTAAACTAATTTATAATTACTGTCATTTTTATAAATCATTTTATAATTTTTTATAAATTTTTTATTTGTAAAAGTTTCATGGTTTCAGGAGCTTGAATCTTAGGACGAGCTAGTAGGAATGAAATCACTATTCATGAATTTATTCCTGTTTTTATGTTGGTAACTTTGTTAATTGAAATCATTATTCCATAAGAAATGATAATTTTCAAAATTGGAAAAAACCAAATAAATTCATCAACGGAAACGGAAAGAGAGGGATTAATTCGAACAATTGTATTAGCTATCCCATTTTTTGAGGAATTACTTTTTTATTTAACAATATTAATATAATAATTTCAACATTGTGAATAATAATAATATAATAATAAATTTCAATAATAATAATAATACACACTCCTTTTCAATTTAGATTGTTCAAATAAAAATGACACAAATTTTAATGAGAAAGTTATTTATTAGTATTAAAATGTGTGAAGTTGAGAGTATATTGGTCCTTTCAACTTTATGAATGGAAGTTAGTGTGTTGTGTGAGGGTGCATTGAATTTGAGAAATGTAGTGACATAAGGTGTAAATAAAAGATATTTGTAAAGGAATTAGTATAGGGAATATAATTACTTTATTGCTATTTTTTTTAATTAAAAATTAAAAGAATTTTATGTACTTTTGAATAATCTGTTGGCCTGGCGAACTAACACAATTACCATGTGAATAATTACCAAGGTTTGGCAGGTCGCCAGGGCTCACCCTG
>JAPKLY010000079.1:0-91406 GCA_026898435.1 Prunella vulgaris | reverse complement strand
GACGATTAGTAAATTCTATCAACACAATCTAAAAAGGATTATGTTTAAAAAAATATTAAAAACAATATTAATAATAGAAAATAATAAAGAACAATAAATATATGTAATAATTTTAAAAAATAATATTATTACTAATAAATCATAGTATACACTTTTCAATAATAAAATTATTTTTATAATATAAACAACAATATTATCTAATAATATATTAAAACTTTTTAATCACTAAAATTGTTTAATTACATTATTTAAAAATAAATTTTTATATAAATTATATATTTACATTATAAATAATAAAAATAATATGATCAACAATGGTTCGAATATACTAATAATAATATACATAATAATAATCAATAACAGTATTATTGTTTAATAATAATAATAATAATAATAATAATTACTCCATATTTCTTTTCTTATCAATATCAACCGTAAGAATAATCATTCTTATTTATTCCGTTCAACCATATCAATCAGATCTTAGAAATATCTATACTATATTAAAAGTCTCTTGCTTATGAGAAACATTTTTGGACAACTATACCCCTCAACATATTTCCCTTCTGCAGTTTACTCCCTCCAAGACACTTTCATAAATTACCCTTTCTCGACCCTCCTATGTTTCGGCGCTTTACCTCCCCACCCTTTCCACTACCTTCCACCCGCTATTTCCAACATCGCCTTCTCCAGTCAGCAGACGACCACTTTTACGAATGATCCAAACCCTAACTAACCGAATTGCCTTCAGAAGGAGACGATAGTGATATCTGCCGCCTTGTGCGGACAACCATGCACCAACCCTTTAACTTCTTTCAGTAAGGTACAATATAGATTCTAACATGATTTTTTATTATTATTTTTAGATTGGTTTTTGTAAATGGGCGTTGTTTCTTTCTTTTCCCTGGTGAATTTTAATCAATTTTACTATACTTGTCGTTAATCGAGGCTTTGATAAACGATGCGGATTTATCCGAAATCAATTCTCATCTCAACCTAACCGAATTCTGTTTTGTCACAATTTGGAGGTTTTATGCATAGATATCAAAGTTATTCCATGGAATTTGAGGCCTAAGAAAATATATATATATATATATATATATATATATACAGGAGACAAACATTCATTGCGATATTTTTGTTACTTTATTTTGTGTGCAAATATTTATCAATGACCGGTGGATCAAATTGGTTGTAGCGCTGACGCGTGTGGTGGAGAAACAAGCGAGGGAATGATCTACATCATGCCTCCAGATCTCATTCTTCATTTGAAAATTTAGGTATGTTCTTCATGCACGAAAAGCTATTGGCAATAGAAGGTCATTATGGTTAAAGCAATACCACAAGTGGATGGGATGATATTTGTAAGTCTTAATTTTTTTTTTCTAATTCTATATATTAGATTTGTACTTTTTAAAATCGAATCTTTAGCCACTTCTTCATCCACCACTTGATGTACCTTCAATTTTCAAATGTGCTGGTTTGATGTCTCCTCATTGTAGAATCATGCTATTGGTATTACTACGAAGTACCATTTGAAGTTGAAATTCTTTATCAAAATTAGGAATTTGAGGTATTTAGGAAATCTATTTTCAGGTGAGATGATGGTTGGGAAGAGAGAAAATCGAATAGGTTCAAACTATTTTACTTTTCTCTTGGTTATGTATGTATGAGGTGTGTAATCATTGTATATTTCCGGTGCTAGATACCTGAAGTAGAACTTTAATTAAGGATTCCAATGGTGCTTCATCTTGCCACTATTGATTGATTTTTTCTGATGCTCTGCAAAGAAATGGACTACAATGAGTAGCTTAGAAAAAAACCAACGTGTGTTATGCAGAAGCAGCTACAAACTCTTATGACCAAGTGAAGCTTAATTGATTTCTCTATTTTTTTTCTTTTTACATATCTAAGAAATGATGGCATGATTAAACTGTGTAATGAAATATGGAGATAATGATATCTGGAACCTTTATCATTTTAATTCGTTAAAATATGTACCATTTATTTCCACTTATATTTCTTATTTTGATGTCCGAAGAGTGAAACTTTGATGGATCCAAACCATTCTACTATTCCTTGGTTGTGTGCATATTAGATGAGTACTCATTGTGTTTATTGACTGCTAAATAATTGAAGAACGGAACTCTTGCTTCCAAGTTTCTTTTGTTATTCCTCCTGTTTAGTGTTAATTTGGCTATGTTTAGGGGGGAGGGGGAAGAAATTGTGAAGTTTGTCAAAGAGATCACAGACAAGGTGACGATGCTAATATCTGTGAGGTATATATAACTATATGCTTAACATTTATAAGATTTCTTGTGTTTATTCAATTGTTTATCATTCTAAAATTTGTGGACATTGTTTGGTTTGATTCTGTACAATTGGAGTTAATCATCAAAATTAATTGGAGGTAGTAAAGAGCTACTTGAAAATAATTTAGGAAGCATGCAATGCAGAGAAGATTGTTGCTGGAATTTCGGAAACTTCTGGAGAGGGTACTGCTAGCAGATGTGCATAAATCAGATGTTAAGAAGAATTGCATGGTTTCTAATCAGGTTTTGTTAAAAGAACTGATGCATTATGTTTGGGTGGAGGAGGGGACGAAGAAATTGTGAAGTTTGTCGAGGCTAACAAAGAGGTCATAGATAAAAGGTTAAATGCTATATATGTGAGGTATATATATATATATATCTATATATATATATGCTTATCATTTATAAGATTTATTCAATTGTTTATCATTCTAAAATTTGTGGCAATAGTTTGGTTTTAATTCTATACAATTGAAGTTAATCATCAAAATATTGGAGGCAGTAAAAAGCTCCTTGAAAATAATTTTGGAAAGCAAGCAATGCAGAGAAAGTTGTTGCTGGAATTTTAGAAAGATAGAGAAAGGGTAGCAGATGCTCATGAACCAGATGTTAAGAAGAATTGGATGGTTTCTAATCAGGTTTTGTTAAAAGAACTAATGCATTATGTGGGTTAGATTACTAGGTATTTCATGTTTGTCTTTTGTGTACTTAACTAGCACATTAAGGACGTGGTCTATCAATTATCTTGAATTTGCTCATTATTAGTAGAATGTTGTCACAACATTTGTTAAGCCACAATAAGTTACTTTTATTGTTCTACGTATAAAAAAATCTTGATCGCACGTAGATTTCATACTTTCTTCAAGAAGTTCAAGATAATTTGTTCTGTTATTCATGGACTTTTGAGTTGACTGGAAGTTCACTGCAAATCTATTAGCTACATAGATGACTTGCTTTTCACTGTTGGGACTCTACTCGAGCTTGCATAGATTGAGTCTGTCAAAAGTTTGAAATTAATAAGTTAATGACAGCGGAGGCAATCATGGAACCTTTTGCACTATTATTTTTACATTTAAATGTCCTCTAATGACATAAGTTCATTTTAACAGAGAGGAATATTGTAATAAGACTGCTTATGGAGAACTTGTCATTCAACAACGCTTATGCACAGTTAGTTAACTGGATAATTAAGGTCAGGGAAGATTACTTCTGACTTTTGGTTCCTTTTTATCTTATTTACCTTTTAAATTACTAGAATTTAGATTCAAAATATATTTTGAAGGAAAAGGAATATACAATTATGTGGATATAGCAATAGGTATGTCTTGGTATTTAAATTTTTATGCATGAGGTTTCGATTATAATAGCAGCGTGTGAGTTTCTGTTTATACTACATATTGTATGACCCATAAAGATGCCTAATAGTTGATTTTAACAATATAGCAAGACTGTGCATGTTGATATACGTACTGACAATTGCTTGCAAACCATTACAACAGATTATCTTAGAAACTTATTCTTTTTGAAGAATAAATAATTAGATAAAATAATGCATGTTGTTTCCTGACCAAAGAAAAGAAAAATGAATTCTACCCCATTAGCTGGTAGAAGGGGTATAACTGATAATACTCATCTTTTACAATTTATACCAAAAATAGGATAATCTTATATTTTACATATTTTGTCTACTATCCACCCCCATTCTTTTTTCTAAATTTACTATTAAATAGTGGATAATTTTGACTTTAGGCTTGGATTCATGTTGTAGATTGTTGAAGTTGTTGTCAATCCCCACAATTTTTTAGAGAGTTCTCTTTAATCGGAATGTGCATGAGTGTTGCGGCTCTATTATCGTTACATTGTAGCATGATCTAATCCCAAGTGAAGAGTTGTGTTCAAAATTTATAAGTGAATTGATGATATACCTTTGAAACATATAATATGCTTTGTTTAATTAATGCTTCAAAAAATCTTTATTTCTTAATCAATAAAACCGCAAGTTTTCTTTGAACTGATGATATTAGTAGAACAAAGTATATACCGATATTTACTTATTGAAGATTCTCATTGTGCATCACCTGAGTTATTGTAATAAACTGAGGAAGAGGAATTATGTCTAGTATGGATGTGGAATTACCTGAAGAAGAAATTGATAAGTCACTTGATTTGTAAGATTTAATGTATCCCAACTCACAGCTAGCATGAATTCATGTGCAATTCAGTTAACAAATAGAAGTGATAATATGTACTCCCTTCGTCCTATAGGAATTTGCACACTACTAAAAAGAGAAATATTGATTTGCGTGTACACTCACAAATATATACACTTATTTACCCATATGTCACTACTCTATATATGAAACACATTTTTCTTAAAAATGTGCCGTCCTGTAGGGTGCAAAATCCTACGGGGACGGAGGGAGTAGAAGATTGGCTTTCAGATTCATATAAAAAATAAAACTTTTGGTTTTGCTCGTCACTTTTATAGATTTATTTATAGGTATGTGCTCACTTCTATCTGAAAACATGATGCATATAATTTTACAAAATATTGAGAATTGTTTCATGTTATAATCAAACTCTATCTCCCTTTTAGATTCAATTAGTTAGTAGCATGATTAATGGGAAATAATTTGATCATAGAGATGAGACTTGTGGGGTAGTTGCCAATGTTCGAGCATGATAAATTTTGTAACTGAACAAAAATGCTAAAAATGGATTTGCTCAAGTTTACTTTAGAAAAATAAGCATGAAATATTTCTATGAAGATTATTCAGCATGTGTGTATGTGACATGTCATCTCTATATAAGCCGTAGATAGTATTGGCTTCCTTGCGCCAAAATTCTTTGGTGGCACAAACAACCATGTAGATTTTGTCATTATTTTCAGTATATTATTGGATGATACAAAGATCAAAGCATTCAAGAGAAGCACATGTCTATACTTGTAGGGTCATTGTAACAACATATCCTCAATATATTTTGTTTTCCACTGCTTTATACAATAATAGGATTAGTCTTGTATGCACCAGTTACACGGTGCAACTCAAGTTCATTTTTAAAAAAGTTAAACAGTTTATAAATGAAAAGTTAAACAGTTTATTACTAAAAAGTTAAACTATGAAAGATACATTTTTCAGTAATAAACTGTTTAACTTTTCAGTTATAAACTGTTTAACTTTTTTAAAATGAACTAGAGTTGCACCGTGTAACTGGTGCACAGGAGACTTACTCACAATAATAATGATGAGCAACATGTTTCTTTTTTATTAGTTAATGCTTCCCAGGATAATATAGAAGCTAAATACGTCTTTCGTAATTGGGCTTTTGGATTGGCTTGCTTATGAACTTTTTGGCAATTTTGAAAGATCTTTACAGAAAATTATAGTTAGCAACATTCTTTCTAGGATAATGGTGGACTTCTTTTTAAGGGTTCTTATTAGACCTTAACACGGCTTTTAAAATGGGAATTTCGATTGACTTGCTTCACGTTCCATGTTATTATGGGCTTGTGTTGTATACAAATATAACTGTTAACTGTTTGATATTTAGTGGGATAAATACGAGGTGTCGGAAAATATAATTATTAATTTTATAAATTAGGAAAAAACTTTGTTTACCCATCTAATATAAAAAAAATATTAAAACCTGCATTATTAATCCTTACATCTAATGTATTACCCTTAATTATTTCTTATTGAGTTCTCCCAAATTCAAAAGGCAACTATTCCCATAACACAAAATTAAAGTATTTATTTCCATGAAATCAAAATATTTTAAATTTTCTTTTTTCACACTGTCACACTATCTCTTAAACCTTATATGCATAGTTAGTGATGTTTCCATGCTAATTAAAGCACGAGCTGGAAATGATGGCATGGGGATATGTTAGTATGTAACAATATCTTTGAATAATATAATTAAATTAATAAAGAATGTATTTATTACATAAATATATTCTTACATCAATTTCTAAATAGATAACTGTATAGGTATGAATTTCACGAGTTTGTCGGAGTTTATCTTCCAAAACACGCATGGATTCTTTCATGGCCAATTATATATGTAGCACTCATCACAGGAATTTCAAAATATGATATGAGAGTATTGATCAATGGAAGGAAGAATCATTTAACAAATATATTATATATAAGGGAATTAGATCTAATATATAAAAAAGATAGAAATACATTATACTCATTTGTTTCATTATACTTCCACATGTATCAATTAATTTTGAATTAGGCTACTTCAACAAAATAAAACAACAAAAATTTGACACAAAACTTCTCAACAAGTACATATATAAAATGTGCACAGCGATGAACAACGTGCGAAACACATGCTAAGCAACTAGTATAGTTAAAAAAAACATCACAGTCTCAATTTTGTTCATTTTGTTTTATTGAATTAAAATAAGGACTAATATATTTTTTCTGAGTAAGTCTCATGTGCATCATTTACACGGTGCAACTCTAGTTCATTTTTAAAAAGTTAAACAGTTTATTACTGAAAAATGTATCTTTCATAGTTTAACTTTTCAGTAATAAACTGTTTAACTTTTCAGTTATAAATTGTTTAACTTTTTAAAAATGAACTTGAGTTGCACCGTGTAACTGGTGCATACAAGACTAATTCATTTTTTCTAACTTTTTTTTACTTCACCCCTTCTTCATTCTTCATTCTAATAATAAGTTTTAAAAGTAAAATTACACATTAAGTATATTTTACAATTACAAAAAATTCAATTCACCCCCTCTTTCAAAATTCAGAATTTGATTGGTGGGACTCCACAATATTTTAACCATATTTTCCAAACAAAAAGATTAAAAAAATTTGTATTTTGTCAATATTGTTTCGACACAAGACAATAATAGTTCTCAATATGTGTAAGTTTAAAAAAAACTTATCGTTGAAATCTAGGATTTTCAAAAATATGATTTCGTGCATTTTTATATATTTTGTTCGACACTTGTTGGTGGAATAAATGCATAATTTTTTTAAAAAAAAATCGACAATTGACAATTGTTCAAAGTAAAAAAAAAAACGAGCGTACACTCAAAGTTTGGAAAAAAAGAAAACAGAACTTTTTACATATTATCGAAAAAATGAGTCGAACAAATGCCTACTGTTCAAAATCTAGGATTAAAAAAAAAAGTCTTTTGTTCGGCCAATAAATTGGAACAATTATCACAAGTTCGAAAAACCAGTATCAAACACAATATTTTGACCAAAATTTAAAAATCCATTGATCTTCAAGGACACGTATGATAGAATAATGCAATTACCATTTATTTAGTTATGTATTCATGAATTATTTGTAAAAAGGACACTATAAACATGATAGAATTAGTTAGAGTCAAGTCAAATTTTCGAACTGTATAAAGCTTTATCCAATTTTCTTAAAACAATTTCTTGTTGGCCAAGGTTATTACCACTAAGCCTTTTTTTTTTTTTTCCTTTTAAAAAATATACACCCTTTGTTCATCATTTTTTCCCGAAATTTTTTATTTTTTTGACATTTTTTCCCGAACACACTAAAAAAATGAACAAAATTTCCCGAAAATTTTAAAGGATAGTGTATTTCTAGTGTCAATAACCTGGGCCTTCCTTGTTAGCCTAGGCCCAATTCAAAGCATCATTGTGTCGGCCCAGTAACATCTTGAAATCCGGCCCAATACAATATGCTTTCCTTTGGGCAATAAATCCCAATTTCTTTTCCAAATACGACGCCGTGTGATTCGAGACTGTACAGAAAAGAAGACCTAAACCCTTTCTAAACCTCCTTCTATTGGGTCGCAGCAAAAAAAGCAACTTCGTTTCTTCATCTCTCTGTTGAATTTCTTACCCGATGGCTCGATTTCGCAAAGTAAGCATTTAATTTGTTTTTAATTTTGAGCTTTTTCGAAATTTCTGGAGTTCTTTTGTTTGGTAATTTGTTCCTGTTTGTAATTCTCGAAAAATTGCAGAACAAGAGGAAACCCTTCGTTAAACCGATTGGTAGGAAGCAGCCCACCGTAGACCACGTAACAGGAGACAAAATTCCCAAGAGTTTCGTATTTTGTCGGGGGAAGTTGCCTGGCGTCCTCAAACAATTGCAGATGGATTTAAGAAAATTAATGCTTCCATATACTGCTCTAAAGCTCAAGGTTCGTTTTGTTTTGTTTGATTGTTGTTGTTTGTGATGAATTTTAGTTCTTTATTTGGAATGTTGTTTCAAATTGAAATTATAAGCCCTGTTCTTGCAACCAGGTTTAGTTGAAATGAATCAAATAAATTGCCAGATTGAATTGGTTTTTTCTACTTCAGCCTTTTGTGAATCAACTTTATTTGCTGTTGAATTGGGTTTCGTTTGATTTTATAGGAAAAAAAACGTAACAATCTAAAAGACTTCTTGAATGTTGCGGGTCCGATGGGTGTTACTCATTTCCTCATTTTGTCGAAAACCGACACTGCACCATACTTAAGGGTGGGTAGGACGCCCCAGGGTCCTACTCTCACTTTCAAAATTCAGGATTATTCATTGGCCATTGACGTTGCTCAGTCTCAATCGCGCCCAAGGTGTCATAAAGATCTTTTCCAAAACCCACCTTTGGTAATTCTAATTCTACTTATCCTTTATGTGGATTATAATTCCTGTAGTATTTGTGGAAATGGCTCGGGTTGATGTTAAACTTTTGTTTCTGGTTGTAACTTCCATTAAGTATGAACCGTAGCTCCCTTGATTGAATTGTAGATTGTGCTGTCTGGGTTTGGGACTGGAGAGCAACATTTGAAGCTTACTACCATAATGTTTCAGAACATATTTCCCGCTATTGATATTAACTCCGTAAGTCTTTGAATTCGTAACCTGAATCATGTTTCAGCATGAGCATTTGATGTTCTAATTTACCATTAATGCATTGCAGGTTAAGCTTTCATCATGCCAAAGGATTGTGTTGCTTAATTACAACAAAGATACAAAGCTTATTGATTTCCGGCATTACTCAATCAGACTACAGCCTGTTGGAGTGTCCCGAAGATTAAGGAAGATTGTGCAGAGTCGCCAGGTCCCTGATTTGAAAAGTCTTCAGGATGTGAGTGATTTTGTGACAAGGTATGCTTGAGTTCCTGCATCAGATTTCCTTGTGATTGTTATCTTTTAATGAACAATAAGCTTAAGTAGTTGAGAAAGGTCCATTTTGCTTAGATCTGTTCTCTTGCTATTCAAGCATTGTTTATGTAACTTTATTCTAAATATGTTTTGTATCTATTTACCTGAAGAGCTGGTTATGGATCAGAAAGTGAAGCTGATGATGAAGCAGCTACTGTTAGTCTACCTGAGGATCTTGGTAGATTTAATCGGGCATCGAATAAGAGCGCTGTCAAGCTTCAAGAGATTGGGCCCAGGATGACGCTTAAGCTCATGAAGATTGAGGAAGGATTGTGCACTGGTGGAGTCATATACAGTGAATCTGGTAAATGTTCTGTTTTAGTTGTTAGATTCGCTGTATTATAATTGTTCTGATCATTGTTACTAATCTTTATTTGCAGTCTCATCAAATCAGTGTAATTTATGGTATAAATTAAATACTACACATTTAATTTGTGATATGATGAATCATTGGTTCTTATAAATGAAAACTGTTGTGAGAAAACTGGGAATCTACAATGGCTGCAGTTTCCTGGTCAATTATACACAAATCTTTTCAGGACTTTCTTCCTATTTCTTCATTTACATATGAGAGAAACTAATATCATATCGTCAATTACATTGCTGTGTTGGTTTCAGGAGACGGTGGATCAATCAAGAACCAGAAAAGTCAGAAGGAAGAGCAAAATCACGATGATGAAGAAGAGGAAGAAGTGGAGGAGGAGGAGGAGGCAGAAGAAGAAGACGACGATGAAGAAGAAGATGGAGAAGATGAGGAATAGCTTCTGAGCACATCTTCATCAGCCTGTTGTAACTTGCTTTTTATTGATAGCTCAATAGTCAGTCCATTGGGGCTAATTTTGCTGAGGATTTGGAGAAGAGAGGGGTTTCGGTTTCGATCTCATGTTTCTTGACATTTAATTATAATCAACGGTTAATTGCATTATGTCACGAAGATATGAAGTGTTGTGTGAAATCAGAGATTGATCCCGTATTGTGCTTTGGCAATGCTGTCATCATTCCGAGTGACGATCATTTAGGCCAGAAATCCTGATTTCCAAATGTGAAAACACTGCCAAAGTAGTTAAATTGATTTAGCTAAATTTTATCCGGAATTTAGGAGTGCGGGGAAAATTAAGATTTTAATACTACTATCATTTGAAATTTGCACTTTACGATACATTTTTTAGGAAAGATGTGCTTTATAAATAAAATAAGGTTTAATTATAAATTAAATCATGATTTTTTTCAATTTTGCATTTTAAGTTAAACTTTTGAATCTTGTTAAAAAAAATATAGTTAATTTATTTTTGCAATTAAGACTTACGCTCAGATTTGCTTCTGCCCGAAGTTGATGTGGCGTCTACATGACAATTGATCATAAAAAACTTGAATTACACCACAAAAAGTTATAATTTTAAGTGCAATTTAAATCATAATATTTTATGAATTGCATTTTAAACTAAATTTTTGGATCATCTTAAAAATAAAACTTAAATTAAAATATTTTTTTTCTATTAAGGATTACAAAATGCCTTAAAAATATCAATAGCAGCAAAGAGAAGTAGATCAAATGATCAATTTGCAGTTTCACATGCTGCAACTGCGTGTGGAATGAGTCAAATTAATTTTGAATTTTGGGTGTACCCTGTACGTCCTGGGTGCACCCAAATCCTACTCTAAAACTATATAAAACTATATATATGTATATATAATTTTATTTAAACTTATTTATTTTACTCTTTTATCAATTCTTTTTTTTTTCTGGAACTAATTTTTATCCACACGTCTTTAGTTGATTTTTTTTTTATATATACATCCATTCTTCAAATTTTATTTTGTGAAGAAATTTATTTGTCAATTTTTTTTATTTTATATGCATTCATTCTTCTAATTATATCTTTTGAAGAACCCTGATTGTTAACTTAAATAATTATTTCAATAAATAATTTTTTTTTATTTTCATATTATATATAGATTAAGTATATATAAAAAAATAGAAATTTTAAAGTTAAAAATATTAAATCAACCTGATTTTATCAATTTTAAATTAAAACATTTAAAAAAAAAAGAATATAGTTAATTAAAATTATTTCAATTAATAATGTCGATTTAAACATCAATATTATATACAACTATATTAATTAGACTTATTAATTTTTTTATATAACATGTATATGTATAATATTATTCCATTATATATATACACACATATTAATCAATTTTAAAAAAGAACCATATTAAATAAAAAAAATTATGTTAAAATTAATAATGCGTAGCTTTTGAATAATATTTTTGTATTAAAATATAAAAATAAATAAATATATATATAATGAGTTGAATATATAAATAATATTATATAATTTAATAAATACTTAAAAACAAATTAAATTGAAGGAATCGAATCTTCAACCTCTAAGGAGAAAAAGTTAAAGTCTACCATTTGAGCTAATACTAATTTTTTAGAAATTTTAAAATTTTATAAAAAAGATAAATATCAATTTGTTGGTCCAATTTAGTCCAGAAATGCAGATTGAACATGAAAAGTAAAAAACTGAATTTTAAAATATAATAATATTCTTAAATAAAAACAATTAATATCATTAAAAAATATATTTGAATTCTATAATCAAACGGATTTACTTTATGTTACTCGGAAAATTTCATGATTGCTATTTCTTTTTTAAATTTTAAATCAACCATCCATGATTGCTTCATTCTTTGAGTTGTTGGAAACTTAAAATCAACAAAACTTTATCATGAGAACATAAATCCACAGATATTGATATGATTATTCTAGGTCCCATTACATAATTAAAATAATTAATAAATATATAAATTTATTATGAGAATTATGATAATAAATGAAATCTATATTAAATTTATGAAATGAAAAAAATATTAAATATAGGGAATTCGACACTAAATTAAAATCACATTATAAAATATTATAATATCAAATTTTTGTACTTTGGAGAATGAACCAAACAACTTTTTCTAAGGCACAATTGGATGCGGGTCAAACAAGTTTGCCACCAAAAGAAAAAAGACACACTACATTTTATACTAGAAATTGTAACAAATCAAACAAGTTTCAAACAATAATGGTAATAAATAATAATGCTGGAAAATTTTTACTAACAAAGTTGGACAAAAATGTATTTAACTCGCAATGGAAAATTCATTTCCTCGATTCGATACAAGTGGAAAGAAAGACACTTTGATTTCATGAAATATACAAACACGAACCACTAGCTTTCTCACAAATTTAGATATATGCACATCTATCAGCATCAACAGTCTCTCAAATATCATCACATCAACATGTGATGCGTTTTCTCAGAATCCTAGTCAAGAAAATGCTTATTCCATCCACTTCAGTACACAATTACCAGCCGGGAGAACTTCCCAAAACAAGATGAATCGAAAAGAATGTTGTTAGAAACCATTCCAGAATCGCTGATAGGTATATAGCAAAGCAGACGTACCTTAGGTATCAATCATTCTCGCATCATTTTTCTTACGACGGCATCGGTGATGAGCTTTTTGAAGTGAGTTTTCACCTACTCTTTCCAATTTGGAGGCACTATCTGGTGAAAAAGATGCAGAAAAATGAGTTAGCAATTGAATGGATTAAGCAAGTGCAAATAAATACAAGCTCATTCCCAACTGCGCATAACTGATATTATTGTTGGATTGAAGGATGTGGAGAATGGACTTGATACCATAATAACAAATATATTGAGGTTGTTTCGTTGAGTTCATTCTATGACGGATTTGAATTTAGTAATTAATTCTGCATAATTTTGATGGATTTGGCATTTGAAATCCTTTCTTGGAATCCAGTCCACAAACTCAACAATAAGAAGGAAAACAAGGTTCTCCAATATGAAACTAAGTTGCATGACATTCTTTCACCACCAACATGGTTTTCTTTCTTATAAACAAATTCGGTATGCCAGAGGATGGTATGACAGATTAAAACCTTCCAAACATTGTGACATGACAGTGATTATCAATGAAAATATACAAGCTGATGTATTCTAAGCAACTTCACAGTCTCATATATTGCAAATTCCATCTGAAAGGTCTTTTTTTTTTAAAAAAACCGTGGGAATATAATCTTTCCAAATGATGTTCCTTAGTTCCTAGATCATTACCAGAAACCTTTATTAACACAACAATTCCCACTACATATTTGGAAAAATATGCAGTTCAGATACTTATTTTGCAGCTATCAAACAATTTGCATCTAACAACATAACCTCTTCCTCAAAGCCTAAACAAACCCAAATTTAACAATGCTAAACTAGCAGAATTACACTGTCTTCACAATCAACATATGCTCGGATGAAACAGCTACCTAAGCTTCTTGATTTTCATTTTTTGCATCAAACAACATAATCTCCTCCTTTAAGCCCAAAGAAACTCAAATATAACAAAGCTAAACTAGCAGAAATGCACCGTCTTCACAATCAACACAACATGCTCTGATGAAACAGCTACTAAAGCTTCTTGCTTTTGATTTTCAGAAACAAGATATCATGCTCAATGACAGTAATTATGAATTAATCAGGGAGCAAACAACAAAACTCGCATGTCACACAATAAACCATGCAAAATTAAGGCAGAAATACCTCCAAATTCATCCCCCCAAAACAGAACTCGAGAATCATCTTCTTCCTCATCATCATACCCAAGCTCTGCATCACCCCGATACCCCGGTTCACTCCCATACCCAGACTCGTTCCCCTGATTATCACAATTCCCAAACTGACTGTAGCCGCTACTCACATTCTCCCTCTCCATACCCCCACTCCCCTCCCTCTCCCTCCTCGGAATGCGTTCGCTCACATCCGATGACCAATTCGGGTCCCCAAACAGCTCCCCACTAGAATCCGTACCCCCCGCCGCCACTAAAAAATCCGAACAAGTCCCATTCGCCGCCGAGGCGCCGACAGAGCATCCCCTGCGATCCGAGCTCCGGCCGGACACTGACCGCGATCCACAGCGGCGGCGGCGTTTACGGGCAAACCACCGCTTCCTTGCGGCGAGGGGTTTATCTTCGTCAAAGAGGCTGAGCTTGGACATGTCGAGGATGGCATCTATGGAGAAGGAGGAGGTAGCGCGGTCGGCGCGGCAAGGGCGCTTGCTATGGGGCCCATAACAGGGTTTGGAGGAATCGGAGTCAGGGTTGCTGGAAAATGGCCTCCACCTGAGGAGCTGGAAGGCGCATGATTCAATGGCGTGCAGTGGATCTAGGGTTCCGCGTGACATAGCATTACACAGTGGAAAATCATCGATCGCCTCTGTTTCTTTAGTGTGTTTTGAAGCTAATTAGGTTAATGTAGAAATGAATCAGGGGATTTTGATGGTTGAAGATGATGATGATGATGATGATGATGGGTTTGGGCGAGCTGGGGATTGGAGAGGAGAGGAGTTATTCAGCGGGAGCGCGGGACTGTTGGTGATGGACTAGACCGACCAACAAATCGAACCGGCCATCAAACCGATCACTGGTTTATTGATATAATGATTGGTTGAATTTAGAGATGTAAAACAGAGTACTATCAGAGTTTGACTCGTTTGATTGTTTATAGGCTCGAGCTCGACTCGTGTGTAAAATTTTAAGTTCGTGAATAACTAGAGTCTGACTCGTGAAATAATCGTTAACTAAATAAATGAATTTGACTCAAGTTCGGTTCGAAAAAAAGTTTATTTGAATAGTTCGAGATCGACTCGATAAAGAAAAGCTCATTTTCATGATTTGAGCTCAGCTCGAAAAAAAACTCATTTACATAGTTCGAACTCGGCTTGAAAAAAAAAAAAGTCGTTTGCATAGTTCGAGTTCAACTTAAAAAGTTTATTAAAAGTTTAAAAATATCTCATTAATAATTCAACATCCAACTAAAAATAAAACAGTTCACGATAATATAAAATCATTTAAGCAAAAGTCAACAACTAACTTAAAATCTAAACAAAGACAATAAATAATTATTTTTTTCATCTACCTGTAATTATTTAATAGTATTTCATTTTATTGGTATAAATAAATTGCAATAACATATGATTGTTATTTTTCATAAATTGTTTGCAGATTTAATCATGTTATTATGTTCTTGATTTTTTTTAATATATTTATATAGTAAATTTTTTTAATTCAATTCTTTCTTGATTGTGTTTAAGAAAAATAAACTAAGTCTTATTTATTTCTTAATTTTCTTCAAATATGACAAACTAAAATCTTATAAATTTTTTTTTTAAATTTTGACCCTAATTTAAATTATATAAACAAGATAAATTAGAAGTCTTTTGTTACAAAATATATTTTATTATTTATTTACTTTATAGGAGATAAATTAATTTTTTTTATTTGTCTTATTTGATGAACTTGAAATTTAATTTGTATAATATATAATTAAATCAATACAAAATATTAAATAAACTAAATAAAAATTAATTATCTTATAATTGAGTATTATATTTATAAAAATAATTAATATTTAAATAATAAAAATATATAATTTTTTAATTATACATACAATTTTTATTTAATATCGCAAAATTTAGGGGTTTACATACTAATATATATATTTAATATAATATAAGAAGATAAATAATCAAGTCTGTTCTTAATATAATATAAGAAGATAAATAATCAAGTCTGTTCGCGAGCTTATTAACGAGCTTGGTTGCGAGTTTGTTAACAAGCAATGTGTGCGATTTTTATAACCAAGCCTATTGGTGAGTAATCAAAATTTTAATTGACATTATTAAGCTTGTTGACTTAGTTAATTATTTTTAATTAATTTAAATCATGTGTAACTAGGATCATATTACAACATATAAACAAATAGACATACTTGGCTGATGAGCAATTTCACATGTGTTTGTAACATGAATAATTAGGATGTTATAAAATTTGTGGTGTTGAGGGGGCATATTTCTTGTGGTTGTGGATTGGGCATAGATCCGCCATGTGTGGTTTAAAACAAAAGTCTTTGCGTTGGTTAAATAGGAGGAGGAGGTGGTAGTTTGAAGACTTAAAAGAAGAAAGTGTCATGGAGGATAGAATATTCAAGATTGGGTGTGTTGAAGGTAATATAGATGATCGATTAAAACATATCTTTTTCTTTGTAATTTAATACGTTGTTTTTATAAGTTTTGTAATTCAAGATAATTAATTATAGCTCGATTGGTGTTGTTGATATGGTAACCAGTTTAACTAAAATTATGAGAGAGAAAAAAAAGATTATTGTGATAAGTAGGGGTAATTTTAGGCGATCAGTTCAAGAGTTACAGCTCAACTCATCGTCCGATGCACTCATCAAATAAAGTAAGATTTTTAGATCAAAATAACTACAGAGTAAGGTAAAGTTCATCACTTAAATAAAATTCATCGCTCAAAGAAAGCTCATTGACCAAAAGACTAATATCACCTAAAAAGCGTCAACTCAGAAAACAAGCATGTAGAGGTCTATCAAGAGCTATTATAATAGTGATGGCTCATGGCGAGCATCCAATAACTATATGTCTACATAATCGTCCCTGTAAATGAGGTAGTTATCCAATCTAATAAGGATAACTAATTTAATGAGAGATAAGTTCGTGGGACACGTGTCATTAAGGAGCACTTATCATGTCAAGTAATAATACTTAACTAGAGGATATCACATACTACTTGCTTATATATAAAAAATACCCCCTTGTTGACAATGGAGGGTAAGGAATAAATCCAATATTCTGGCAACAAAGAATTCAAGGGGAAGTTCTTTAAACCTAAGAATAACTATTTTCATGTTTTGTTTGATAATTTAGTTTAAAGTAACAACCACACTAATTAAAATTTCAATATCAAATCATTAATAATATAAGTATGAAATCATTATTCATGAATCTATCATATTATTATAGTACTAATAATAACAATTGGGCCTAAAGTCATATAAGATCCCCAAAAGCCTCAGCTCTATCTCGAGACCTCATTAAGGAAAAACTAAATGATCTCAGCGATACTAAACAAGACCTCGTCCATCTTGTTAAATATCGACAAGATTCTAACAAGACCTCGATAACCTTGAGGGGTATCAAAACTTGAAGGACCTTGAATCATATCAAGCGGAGTTTAATGAGTCTTCGTCGATAGATAAGATCACATTCCTTGGATCACAAAGTATCATATATAGAGTCAACTATCCAAACTCTAGTTTAGTTAATGATTATCATCTTTTCAGCGAGTTACAGATAGACAAGTGTTCAATTCTATATGTCCGAATCTATCTTGTAGTGAGGGTTTAGCGCAAACATTGTAAAAGTTCAAATCCATGCATTTAATGCATAAATTCGATCAACATACTAGGACAGCATAAGAAACAATTATTATGCTACAAATACAATCTTTAAACTCATAATAAAAAATCACAACCTTCAAGCTTAAATTTACACAAAGACTTGACAATTCTCCCACTATTTATTACTTCTAGTATAGATATTTATAGTTGCAGTAGTTCCCTAGCTACATATACAGCCATAATCACAAAATATTGGAACTACTATCGATATAATCTTAATCTTATATTTGGTATAATTATTTAATTGAAATCATGATCCATAAGAAATGATGATTCCTTAAAAAAAAAAAAAGGAATAATCATTTATTTCAAATCCTATAATATTAGGTATTTTATTCTTTAAGAAATCAAATCATATATAATATTAGGTATTTCCCAATATACATATTCTTTCACTTTACCATCCCAATTTAAATTTCACATTTTTTCCTTTCGAGATATTCTACAATAAACTTTACAATACATATTTTATTTCAAACTAATCAATTAAGCAAATTTTTTTTTAATATTAGTGTCTAAACAAAATATGAAGTTTAATCCAAAACGAAGAGGTAACGACATAAAGCTAAAAAATTGGGAAACAAGACATTACACATGTCTTTTGAAAACCCAAAATGGCCCAAATAATCGGGCATGGGTAATGAATGCAGGTATATAACCAATCATGGTGAGAAAAGTGTGGTGCAAGAATTAAAACGATTTATTACTATTGTTCAACAAACGGTGTTTAGAAGATTCGACTATAAATATGATTTAGCCAAAAAATAGAAATAGACAAAGTTCAAATACTGACCAAATTAAAACGATTTATTACTATTGTTCAACAAACGGTGTTTAGAAGATTCGACTATAAATATGATTTAGCCAAAAAATAGAAATAGACAAAGTTCAAATACTGACCAACTTAACTTAATAAACCCACAATCTCTACCCTAAATTAAGAAATACCATGTAAATGCTGGCGAAGCAGCATCATGTAATCACCGAATTCAGAATCAGTCGGAGGATGCAGATTGAAAACATACGAAATAGGCTTTGATACCAGCACAGACTTCTTGGTAGTGGCGTCATCGAACAATTCCCCGAAGCTTGATTCATCATACGGGAACGAACTTTTAAGAAAGAAAAAGCTTTCTCTTGCCAATTTTTCCACCTGGACGAACACCAGTAAAAACAATTATGAATATCAAGAGAAAGAGAACCATCAAGGAAAATATATTTCTGAAATAGAAATGAATGTAGACAATAATTTAAAATGCTAATCTTAAAGGTGGAAGGTTAGGATCTGCAAAGTTCATTTCTATTACCTGTAAGTTTGAAAATCTTATGTTGTTCATGGTAAGAATTACTTGTACTTCGTGCAGAGAATCTGCCAAAATCCGGATGGCCAGAAAACTGAAAAATGTTTGCACCAGAATCTTGTTCTGTGCTTCCCCTTCCTCGTCACCAAATCTGGGAAACCATAGGACACATTTGACTTCAGTCCATGGAACAGCATTGTCCCCATCCCTGGACAAGATTGTTTGATGTGGGTGGCTAAGGTCACCAAGAACTTGTGTGCCACTCAGTAGGGGATCAAGAGCGCCAGAATTTGTCTCAGAAGTGGTGGTTATTATACTGGAAGGGTTGAATTGATGAACGAGATACGAAGTAAAATGCAGGCCAACGTCATCCAATAATAGCACATATCCATCTGACGGATCAGGGAAGAATCGCAGAAGAGATTCTGGATCAAGGACTTCATCTTCTGGCACACACAAACTTGATTTACTAGCTGATATAGATAACGAATCGGATTCATGGGAAAAGAAACATGAATCTCCATTGCGACATCCCTGCAAACACATTCAACTATCAAATATTATTCTAGAGGAGATGTAGGATTTTGATGGATCCAGAAATGAAGAATACGAAAACTTATTCCCTGATTAGGATGCCATGGAACTCTAAAGTTATCGTATATAGATGCAAATACTCATTTTGCTGGAACACGTAACAGGTATTTAACTTATCAGAGTATTATATAAGAAAGTTCTTGGTGAACAAATAGGGTTGCAATAAGGACAATTCTTACTATAATAGCTCTTGAAAAAGCTGGAGTGCTGCTTTGAAGTAATCATGTTTGGTAACCTGACATTACTTGCCTAGAATAGGATAGGTTTTTTACCATTTCTTTCACTACTTCACCAAGTAATACTTCTTTTAGAAGCTAGGACACGTGGAGGAAAGAAAGTTAATCAATTAATTTGGTTTTCATGTTCCGAAATTAATTCATGGTGTAGTTTCAGCATGCTGCTGCAAACCTCACATCAGCTTTCAAAACTCCAACCAATACCAGCTTGATAAGACGCGGTGACTAAAACATAGCATATTGGTAAATATTTGGATCTAGGAATTTTCTGATGATGATGCCTCGTAGAATAAAAATCAACATTAAAATGTTTGATAAGCATCAAAAGAAACTGTATCAAATATAATTAATATTATAGAAAACGGCCTGTACAAAAAATTCCCAAGTGTGCCCTTCCAAACCAAATAACAGTCCTGTGAGCTAGTAATTTTGCAGGCTGTGCGTACAGCAAATATGATGCACCATGATAGTTTGAGACTAATTAAAGATTACAATGTAAAGGTAAAATGCAGTAAAAAGTTACCTGTAATGAGAAAAAGAAGTTGCAAACTGGTACTTTCGCTTGGAATGAATGAGAAAAGGGACACTGGCTTCCCCTATTGCACAAACCCCTGACAAAATATCTACAGAGTGGAGCACCACCAGGAGTATATTGTCCAATATCATAAGTGGATGTCTGTTCTTTCAAAGGGTCTTTTGTAAGCTGGATTCTCATCTATTTTACAGAAATTAAAATGAGGGGTCACCTTTGTGTCACAAGAAACTGAACCAATAAGGCCAAAGTGTTTTACCTCTTTGACTATCGATGCAAACTTTCGTGCAACCTCATCAGCATGAAAGTCATAGGGTCCAACAAATGGAACATCAGCACATTTTGTTGATTCATTCTCATGTTCAAGTTCTTCATCCTCCACAGCAAAAGAATCTACTTTATTCTCCATGTAACTGAGATAACATTGGTGCTGGAAGTCATAGGGATCGTAATGAAGTGGTGTACAATTATTAAAACCCAAAAACTTGGGTCGAACGCGATGCAGCAAATTTAGAATATCATCATCTGCAAAAAAAATAAAAAAATGCTCAGGATTAAAGAAAATAAAAATTAAAAACTAAGATGTTTCTAAGAAATCATACAAGATTCAGTCACTAGCTGGAGGGCAGATGGGACAAGGTTGTGAAATGAGCACCATTCTTCCTCACTCTCTGCAAACATAACTTCCATATTGGGTGCCTCATCAATCTTAAAGATGTTTTTGATCTGTTTAAGCCGGTGCTTGTCCTATAAAAAGGCAAAATTAAGCTGGCTACAGAAACTAATTAAAAAGTATGATATTCCAACAAAGCAAAGAAATGGGCAAACTTCACCTTGAAAGCACGTTCCCAAAACTGAATTGCACAGAAGTTGGCCATGTATAACACCTCCTTCTTACCTAGTCCAGTATCCTTACTATTTCCACAATAGTAACTATCTATGTACTCCATGAACTAAGAAATCACATGTTCTTATCAGTAAACCTAGAAATGTTGGAACAAATGGGAAATAGAAATAAAACAAGATATCACCTGGTTGTCCTGACCAAAAGGACGCAGGACAGGTAGAGGTAGTAAATCCATCAGTATACCAAATAGAATGCCTTCACGTAGCATTCCAATGTCAGCAAAATCGAGAATAAGGACCGAAGAATCAAATGAAAGGGAAAAACTGGCCAACAAGCGTCCATAGAAGGTAGGCTCATAACGACTCCGGGAAGATGCCTTCCTCAATGCACGCATGTGAACCAGCAAAGCTAGTGCATCCTCAACAACATCAGGTTTGGGAGGATCCATAGCCTTCTGTAACAATACTAAAACAGAAATGACAGAGTTCAATAACTACTTTTTGCGTCTTTGACAGGCATGATCTAAATAATAGACAAAAAAACATATTTCAAGTTGGACAAAGTGAACACATGGAGTAGACAAACAACAGCCACAAAGCACTTATAAGGAAAATGGATGGTAAATCCACACAAATCAAAATATAATTTGAAATTAAAGAACAAAAAGGAATAAAAGTTTCTGTTTCCATTTTTTACTTGCCCATAATACATCAAAGGAACATGATATAATGTTGAACAAAACATATGGGTGACAAAGAAGACATTCAAAGTAGAGCTACCGCGTCAGGTCCAATTGATTGTACAAGGACATCAGTGAAATTCAAAATGAAAACTTATTGTGTGCAACACATAGGAGTTATAAACAATAATGAAGTATTTTTACATCATTGCATGGCAGAAACAAACTAAGAAGCAATATCATAAAATCCATGTCGGGTCCAATTGATTGTGCAAGGACATCGGTGAAATTCAAAATGAAAACTTATTGTATGCAGCACATAGGAGTTAATAAACAATAATGAAGTATTTTTACATCATTGCATGCCAGAAACAACTAAGAAGCAATATCAGAAAACTGCTTATTTAATTCACTCAAGTTCTGTTGAAGCGTAGATTGAGGCAAAAGTCTGTTTGCAGGAAGGTGAATGACATAATAGGAGGAACTTATGTAGATTGATTCAGGATGAAAAATGAACTTACTTTTTACTTATAAAAAGTGGCATATATGGATTATAAGGCAACATATGAAAAGGAAGATTTTCAATCTAGCACAACAATCGCAGTTAAAATTTTGGCCCATCACATGGCAAAGCATATTCCGAAAAGGTGACTAGTCATCGTTGCAGATAACAGACTTTTAAATTATTAAATCCAAGTCTAACTCCCCTGGTTTTTTCATGAAATGACTATCTGGACCACCACAGGCATCCAATAGGAGCTCCAATATATTACCAGCTATCTGTTACCTATTGCCGCCAGGCCCTCGGCCTTTATCCAATGCATTTAATAGGTATTTACTCTTTATGCAGTTAATTAATATTTTGCCGGAGGCTGTTTGCCACGTGCTTTATTAGACTATATAAGTAATATTTTGATTTCCATAATTGACATTCAGAAATATTGTGAGTTGAGGGAGACACATTGGCTAGGGCACAGAGATTTTCTCCAAGAAGTTTATCTACGTGATTTTTCTTGGTTTATTGTGTGAGATTCTTGTGCTATACTCTTGCTTTTAGTTTTAACACTATCACAAAGGATCCAGCAAAAGGTCAACTTCAAATTCCATCATTCTCCAAGATAAAGAATTCAACATAGAAGGTAAGAATAGGAAACCACCTTTTGGTTCGTTAATAGCTTTAGATTCTGCACAGCAAATAAGAAGTACGTGCTGTCGTAATGACAACTTTAGTATTGCCGGGGACTCGTAGTCCTCCAGCTGACCGTAGAATGATCCGGTCACCAGTCGATACACCACACCGTCACATGTCCGGCCCGTTCTTCCCTTACGTTGTTCAGCCTGTGATGCATTTATTCAAGTAAAAAGAGAGAATATCGCCAGACAATATATAAATTAACCAAAGCTCACAATACCTGAGATTTTGAAACCCAGACAAGTTCTGCTGAATCTGTTTTCTTATTGTTGTCCCAGAAAACTTGCAAAGAACGACAGGAATCTATGACGTACCCTACTTTGGGAATTGTAACAGAAGATTCTGCAATATTTGTGGCTAGAATTACCTGCATTGGCAATAATATTCAGCTCGAGTTAAAAGGCCATTGACATGAATAAAATGCAGTAGAGAATATTAGTTAATTCTTGGTTTTACACCTTGACAATCTATTTAGCATATCCCTCATACGATAGTCAAGCAGAATAAAAACTAAATATAGAAAATAGGTTACCTTACGGTGGGATTTCCAAATTTTCATTGCCTTAAGCGCTTGTTCAATATCAATACTGCGATGCAAAATGTGAACTTTAAAAAGTCTACTGAAAGGCTTCAAGAGGAACCATTGCTTCTCCAAAGCAAAGTATGTTGGAAGAAAGATCAAAATACTCTTCTCAATATCCGGTTCATTTTCATGAATGTGCAGCACCAAATCATGGATAAGCTTGTACAGATCAGGCTTAAAATCAACTTCAGCCATCAGTGGACTTGCTCCAGAGCAATATTGCAAAGAAGGGTTCTCACATTTCATCCCAAGATGGTCAAGTATCTACAAGATTTTAAAAAAAAAAACACACATCTGCATCTGATCATGAAGAAACAGAAGGGAAAAAAAAAACAGTTGATAATTCAAAATTTACTCACTTTTAGTAATATCACAGGATATCTCATGTAACTGGGATTATAAAAATTCCAAGGTATTCACTGTTCAGTACAGCAGTGTAATTCCAATAATGCAACTTAAAACAGTTTAAAATCTTTACGTCTTCTGTGTTACAATAATGTCCTTGTTAGATTTTAAAACGTGAATCACATGATCACGTCTGTATATAAGAGCATTTGACGAAATCATAGGACCGGTTTCTCTGACACATGAAAGGAGAGATATTAAATATTTTTTTATCAAAACCCAAGATTGTTAGACAGGAATGTTCAGCCAAAACAAGTCTGGCAAAATTGAATATTGACGTTTTAAGTCAAATATTTTCAAGTGCTATAAATTTATAGGTGGACGAAAAAGCAATCCAAGCTCAGTTGAAGGCTTTCTTAAAGACATTAACGTGATCATGAACCAAGTTATTAGACATCAAAGCGACAAAATTATTGTAAAATCATTATTAGACATTATTGTTTATGGTAACTTTTTTAGTAAGGGTATTGTGAAAATGCGGCAAAAAACTGTGTCATTTTGAGTAGATGTAAAAAGAAAATATAAATAGATGCCTGTATGCCTAGCTTAGGAGTCACTCAGCGAATTAAGGTGTCAAACTATTGTTACTTTTGCCGCACAACATTGGGTAAAATCTTAGACTCCACTTTTTTTCCATTGCCTTTATTTCACTTAATGGACTTTAGCAAAATAAGAAATGGCATGTTGACGTTACAGCATATGATTAATGAAGCACTTCATACGTCTGACTGAAGCATCATTTTGCAGCCCAAGAAGGCCATTACCAGACATACGAATAAATGGAACAGGAAACATTATTTCATAGTGAAAAGCATGAGCATCTTAAGCATAATATAGTTAACATAAATATAGGAAGGAGAAACATGTTGAAATATTTGTAATCAAGTTGTGGACATGTTTCATTAAAAATGAAAGATAAAAGAAATTTTTCAATAAGCTCCGCTAGCATGTAATACCTGTTCGAGGTAAAACACTTTTTTTTGATATAAGATGTTCTTCTCAGTGTTGGGGATCGCCAGCAGTTCCACTCTTTCACCCCTACCAAGATCCTTAAAGTATTCACGATATCTTGAGATATCCGCGGTAGCAGACATCAAAACCACCCTAGAACATCAAACATGTGTTAAGACCTACTTTTGGAGTCAACTATACCATGAGTCCATGATTCATTAGTGAGATATACACTGTTAATTTGCTATGTAGAGACAAATAGGAAGGGCAAAGATTAAGTCAAGTAATTTGCCAACCTTAAGTTATTGTTTCTAAGTAAAAACTGCTTTATGCAAACAAGAACAAGATCAGACTCCACAGATCTTTCATGCACTTCATCAAGAACTATAACTTTGTATTTGAGTGCTTTCAACCCCTTGTCTCGCATTTCATCCAACAAAACCCCCGCCGTTTTAAAAACAATCTTGGACCTGCAGAGAACATCAAACTTGTCAGCCAACAAAATAATAAATGGCTGAATAAAACCACATGGGACAATTGATGAGCAGAGATAAATATGCAATTGCACAAAGCCTTCAGTTGCGGAATAAATACATATATACATGCAACAATTCAAGAATATTAGCGAAGAAGATGTGACGTGATAATTACAGGTCACATTTGACCAAACTGTGATAGGCCGTATATAAACCAATAAAAGACAATCAGCCAAGAATATTTTCATCCCTCTTACTGAAGCTTGTATGTGTAATATCACGGCCCAATTTTCAAAAACTAGTTTGAACCCACAAAAGACTATTTAAAATTAGGGGAATTACAACCTAACCCTCAAAATTTAGATTAACCAAAAATGTATGCATGCATGTGGTGAAATGAAATTGCCATGTAAATAATGAAATTTTCTAGCATGATTTTGGTATAACATATCTTTGAACTGAAACATGGAATGTGGTATGTAATGCATGTACCTTGGAGAGCTGAAGCAAGAGGTGGAGATAGATTGCATTTACTTTTAAAAATTGTTTCATTAATAAATACACTTTAATTAAAGTTGATGCATGAATAATTTTTCTTACAAGTCTACAAAAACGTAGATTTGGTTTGATAACACCCTGCCACACCCCAATTATTTAAACCAAGTTTGAAACAACAATTGACTATTTAAAATTATGGGTGTTACATGTAATAACCAATGAGCCCCAGAGTTAACTTGATTTATAGATATAGCATTCAAATGCATCAATGCACATCCCATGTATAGACACGCCAATTATGATCTTCCAAGCTACGGTTCTATTGTGTTACGTGCTTGGGCTCTATTGTGTTCAGTGTGGTGCATGGGGAATACCCTTTTTAGTTAGAGAATCACCAAAACTTCCTCAAGAATCTTTCAGATGTCACTTCTTAAGGTTCCTATTTTGCGATACAGAATAGTGTGAAGTTGGCTGGCATGTGTCTCCAAAGAAAGCTTATTGCAATAATGTTTGCTCTTATGAGCAGATTTTAGAGGCGTAAAATGTATTATTGTAGATAAATAATCAAAAGCCTACCTAGCAGAATACACCCTTGAGTGACCAATATGGTACCCAACTTCTTCACCTACTTCACAATTACGAGCTTTTGCTACCATTCTAGCAACAGCTACAACAGCAAATCTCCTTGGTTGAGTACAAAGAATGGGCTCCATATTTTCTTCCAGCAGGAATTGTGGGATTTGTGAGCTCTTCCCTAAAAATTGATGCCGAAAATTGCAGTAAGGAATCAAAAGAAAAAAACACATGCAACAAAAACACGTAAATAGCACTCATTATTCTCCCTCCAATACAGTTATTCAAAGGTAACTTAAACATAATTACTGACTGTAAACCTATTAACTATCCCTAATAAACAAATATACTCAAAATAACCAAATCTAAAACTGAAACGACTTGCACACGATTTTTTCGGAGTTTAATCCACACAACGACATTACTTTTATTAATTAGAAAGCCATTGGAGATTTACTGAATTAAACAAACTGCATTCGACGAACAAATATAAAACGATTATAGCCGCTGAACTAAAATTAAAAGAATAAAAACTAATATCGAACTTTCAGCACATGAATTTTCAACCGGTTTAACATGAAAACGCCGCCTCAATAAACAGCACGAGATTTTTCAGTGACGGAAAGCTGCGATAAAAATAGTTACCGCAACCAGTGTCGCCAACGATTAGAGTGACGCGGTTCTCCAAAATCTTCTCAACGATTTTATTTCTCATCGCCACCACCGGCAGGTCGGCGAAACTCGACGGAGACGCGTCAGACGACGACGAAGAAGAAGACGCCATCACGTCGTGAAACGTTTGCGAATTACACGCGATCCTGTCCCTGCAACCAACAAAAATGGAGACTTTTGTTGTTTTCTACAGCGAGTCCACACAGAGTCTCCCTCAGTCTCTTCTCCTCCGTATTTATTGGCTTTCCCGCATTCTCCACAACCCTCATTAAATTTTTTTCGCCTTTTCCGAATTCAAGCGCGTCAAACAAAATCACATTTATATAGATTTCATAAGATAAGGAAAATAATAATTATCATCAATTTTTTTAATAAATATATAATAAAATATTGTTGATAAAATATGATAATTTATTTTTTAAAAATTATTATTAATAATAAAAATATTTTTATTTCAAAAAAATGATGATAGATACATAATAATATGTGATAATATTTTTAAAAAAATTAATTATCACTTTTAATAAAAATATTATTAATTTTGTTAAAAGTTTATCACTTTTAAATTTTTAATTAATTTTGATATCAGCTTTTTACAATGGAATCTAGTTAATAAGCACATTAATTAGTCATTATTAAATTTAATGATGATTACTAAATTACATGAGATTTTGATTGAAAAACATATAATAACATTAAATAAAATGTTATATATAATGTGCAAGTGATTTATCCCATGTAATAATAAATTCTACTTTCTTCATCTAGGAGATTGACTCGATAATTTATTTCATGTAATAATCTCTATCTACAATATAAGGATAATAGACATATATTAATAAATTTCAGTATTTTTATAATATTTAATTCGTTATAGATCCCACCTAGTGAAAATAGTAATTAGCAATCAAGTGAACCCTATATAAATTAAAACGGTAATTTTTGCTTTGAGCTACTCTTGTGTGTAACTAAGCAGGGATTTGGATTTAAATTGTAACCTTAAACCCAGGGGGCAAATCGGTCTTTTTATTTATGTTATGATTATGATATGTAACAGTGTTTTCATAATCGAATCATTAATTGGACAAGGAATTGATTCACGGTTCAACTGTTAAAATAATTTATACCTATTTTTTAATATTTTTTATATTAAATAAAATAAATATTTACTTATAAAATTAAATAAATACATTAGAATCATAAAATAATAAAAAAAAACAAAATAACTCAATCAAAGTATATTTTTTTATTTTCTTATTAGTTCTTCAGCCGCTAATTTTCTTTTTTTTGTGTGAAAAATAAAATTTTGATTTTTAGTTTAATTAGAATTGGGAAGAAAAAAAGGTTAAAAATAAATATTAAAATTTAAAAATGGGGTGAGAATATCCGTGTCCTAATTTAAAATCTAAAAAATATCATAGGCCATACGTTTTGGTCTTTTAATGATCTAATGGGCCTATGTGTCAACCTTGATGTTATTATGTATGCTGGGCCGTTTGACATGATTGTCTACAATAGGTCGAATTGTAGCACTTGAATTAATTTGTATAATAATACATAAAGTTTTATAAATAGGAGGAGCTTTATCAATTTAGAATTTTAAAAATAGTAAAACTATCAATCAACGTTAATTTTTTTCCCTATCAATTCAACATCTAAAAAATAGAAACTATATCAATTTGAGACCTGAAAAATAGATACTATTACCAATTTAGGACTCACACTTTATAAGACTATATATATTTGATACTTTATATTACACCCATTCCTTTATATATTTTTTTGTAAATTTTGAGCACACGAATTTAAAAATATTAAAATAATAATTGTAGTGTTGGAAAAAAGATATTTTATATCGACCGGATAATACAACTGAAAAAATAAAAACAAAAAGGGATACAACTAGGGAAGAAAAATTACGCGAAAATAAAAAACAAAATTACAAATAAATAAAAATAAACGCCGAGTCGAGGAGACCTCTACCCGCAAAGCGAATATTCCCCGGTGGTGCTCTTCGGTATGGAATACTCTTTGGTATGGAATAACGCTCCCAAAGGTAAAACGACGTTACGTCTTCAAGTGTGCAGCACCGCAGGACTTGAAGTTCCGACGAACAGAGGGACGTTAGGACTAGACTGCACCTAGAAGCTATATGCAGAAGATCGACTGAGGAGAAGTGAGTTGTGTGTGTTCCTGAATTAAATGAGGACACCTATTTGTAGGTGAACCTCCACTAGTAACGAGGAAAAAACGTGTCAGCATTAATGCTGAAGGATGGTTTTTTTCAGGAAGGTCAACTGATGGGGAATTGATTTGCAATCAATCCGGTTGATCTGCCATAAACAGAGGACGATTTTTCAGGAAGGTCAGCTGATGGGGAATTGATTTGCAATCAATCCGGTTGACCTCCCATAAACGGAACCCTTTAATTAGGAAGGTCAACAATGGGAAATTGATTTGCAATCATTTGGTTGACCTGCCATATGCTGATACGAGTCAGAGCTTAGTCAGCTTAGGTTCAACGAACCTGGCCATTGCTAAGTCATCAAGGCGTCAGCTTTAGATTCATCGAATCTGTACTCTTACGAAGTCAACTTTCGTTTTCCAAAGTGGGATGAGAATTAATTACATAATTAATTCTCTCCCTAATTCAAAGTTTTAAACTTTGATTTGTTGACTCAATTTCTCACTCACCATTAATTGGTTTTGTGAGTATTACTACACCAAATTCATCTACTCCGAGAGTAGAACGCACTCGTATCAATTAACTTTCGAAAATTAATTTTATTCTCTTCAATTTATTGGTCAAACAATACCAATTAATATATTTAATATTAAATATTTCAACATGTAGTACAAATGATGTGATAGAAAAAAATATAGTTAATGCAAAGGGTAATGAAAATGAGAATTAAAAAGTAAAAAGTAATCATAAAAAAATTGAGAAATTTACAGTGCAATACCTTTATAAAAAGAAATTCAAAAATTAAATATATTCTATCTGTCCATCTATAAACTTTTCATAAATTTTGGGCACACCAATTTAGATAAATGATATAATAGTAGAAGTAGATGTAGTACAAGTGATGTTAGGAGAGAAAGAAAAGTTACAAAAAGTAATAGAAATGAGAATTAAAAGGTAGAGGTTTAATTGCCAGAAAAGAATGAAAAATTTATAGTAAAACAGACCAAAATGGTAAAGTAAAAAATTTATAGTAAAATGGTGTGAGGATATAATAATTTTACTTGACCGAGGAGAAAAAAAAAACCAAATGGAAAAAATAATGAATAGATTTTATGTGATTTTTTTTTTATCGGTAAATGTTAGTTGCTAGTAGTTAAGTTAGTTCACCAAGTCTCCTTACACTCCACATCTCCAAATCCTACCTTATATCTCCCTCCTAATTCGTTCCCAAAGGGAATCGAACTCAGGCCACTCACTTAAGTGAGGAGCCAGGTGAGCTAACCCATCTGGTTAGATTTTATGTGACTCTTATTGATCTCATTTCACATGTAGAGTGAGCCAACAAAGAGAAAAAAGTAGCCAAAAACAATAAAGAACCAAATTATATAGACCACAATTTGTGGGAAGTACATATATGCCAATAATTAGAATATCCCACTGTATACCATTAGACTCAAAGTTAATTTTCTATAATATGCCCTACTTTCAAAATATTTAATTTTACACTCCATCACACCCTCTTTCACAATCTCTTTTTTACAAAATATAAAAAAGACTGCAGTGCTCCCTCTCTACCGCCGAAAAAAAAACCCGAACATTATGGATTAGTCTTGTATGCATCAGTTACACGGTGCAACTCAAGTTCATTTTTAAAAAGTTAAACAGTTTATAACTGAAAAGTTAACACTATGCCAAAATTAGCCTACGACAACGGAGAAAAGACAACGGGTATTAGTTCTACCCGTTGTCTTAAATTAAAATCCCGTAGTGTTATATGTACCCGTTGTGTTAAAATTAAAAAAACGCTGAAAGACAACGGGTTTAATCCCCCGTTGTCGTAGCTTTTTTTTTTTTTTTTTTAATAAATTAATAGAGGGTATAAATATAGGCACTTAGAAAAAATTCACGTTTCCTTCTCTTCTCGTATAGCCGACCTGAATCGCATCGTGCCCTAGACGACTTGAATCGTCCCGCCTCCGTGAATCGTCCGGCCACCGACAACAACTCTACCATTCGCGTCGTGCGCGCCCTACCTGCCCTACCTATAGAATCTCCAACTGCGCGCCACCGTGAATCGTCCGCAATCTCTACTCTTCGCGTCGTGCCCTAGCCACAGAACCAAAGTCCAGTGGCACCGTGAATCGTCTATGTGAACAGCACTTTCTCCCCAGGTAAATAAACTTTGCCCTAAATTTTTATATCTACACTTAATTTTAACCCTATTCATTTGAATCCTTGGATAGTTTGCAGAAGCATCCTCAGTCACTTCTGTTCGATTTTCGGAATTCAAGAAGTGTTTTTAGTGATGGGCCAGAGAAAGGTACGCTGCGTCTCTTCTACACCGTTTTGTGATTTTGTGGTTTTGTGAAACTTGAGATTATTGGGAAATGGAAGTGGGAAATTAATTATTAATTATGATAAAGAGAGCAATAATATCGTCTCTGCTAGTTTAGGTGTTAACACTTTGTATTTCAGTACAAGCTCTTCTAGGGTGCTCTTTGTGATTTTGTGATTTTCTGCTGCTTCTTGTTGTGGTTTTGTATTATGATCAGTAGACTATTTTTTTCTCTTTCTCTGGCTTCGTTTCTTCCTCACAATCACACAACCAATTTCTGGAAACTGCACAATATTATCTAGCCTCTGTTTCTCCAAATATTTGATCTTTCAATCCAGGGACCTCTCTCCACCTCTCTCATCAGGTTTTACATCCCCTGTTTTTGTCATGCTAATTTCTTTTCCTTTTTTTTAAAAAAAAAAGATGATAATTTATTTATTTTGGTTTTTGGTCTAAATTGTCGTAGTCAGGTAGGCAGCATCTTTAAATGAAATTTAACGTTTAGTAGCTCTGGTAAGACTACAGTTCACCAAGCTTGACTAGTCAAAATGCTATAAATACATTTTCTTGACTTTTTGGCAAATTGAATACTTTTCTTAATACTAGTAATTTAGTAGTATATTTTAGACCCCATTATAAATTAAACATCCCTTTTTTCCACACATGGCCTGTGAAAGAATGCATTTATCATCCTGATCCTACTTTATAATAAAATTAACTAACATTAGTTAATAAAATAATTAATACTCCCCCTCCGTTTCAACTCTTTCTTCCAGTTTTATTATTTTTTGCGAGGAGGATATAATAAAAGTGCGAAGAAAGAGTTGGGACTGGGGCAATATTATCTAACTAATACTATATTTTAATAAAAATACTACTCCAAAATATACACAAAATACAAATCGGTTACTCACTAATTTATGCAAGACTTGACTCTTCTAAAATGACATCAATTTCCTTGAAAGTTTTTATTTGATCTTCCAACACTAAATTAATGATATTCATCTCCACTATCCCTCCCCCTTTCTCTGCATTTCTCACTCCATTTCTTCAATTCTTCTTCTTCCTCATTAATGTTTACGGATTCATGTTTGATAATTATGTTTACATTGATAGAAAGTTGTCACTCCATTATTGATCATTTTTCTTGTAGTGAAAGACCCCAAGAAAAGAATAGTTGGCATAGATCAGGATGAAGTAGAATAGGTGGCTCCTTTGCGTGGCTCCTCTATTTCAGGTACCTCCATTTCCTCTGCTTGTTATTTAATGCTTTGGGCTGTGTCCCTATCTATTTTTTGTGCTTTGGGCTGTGTCCCTATCTATTTTTGGTGCTTTGGGCTGTAGCTGTTGCTGCTCCTTTTCTTATTAAATCATAGACTTGTTTGTATGGGTTTATTAGCTTTCTGCTAGGCAATATTCATATTAGAACAGTGTTTTTTCCTGTCACACTCATTGTTTAGCAGAGATGAGAGAGGTTTTTAAATCAGATAAGAGTGTTATATGGCTTCCTTCCAAACACTTTTCTGCAGTTTATAATAATATAGGCATTAAAGATATTATTCAGCCTCCTTTATATTAAAAAAAAGATGATGCTTCTTGCTTCTGTGAAATAATTAGTGAATCACTCATTATCATTTATATATACATCCTAGTTAATTTTGGGTGGACATTATAGTGTGTAGCTTACTGAAACTTTACTTTTTGTTTATTCCTTAATCTTTAAATATTTCCAAAGAGAAGCCTAGAAGCCGTATTTATGACAATTTGAATAAAAATATATTATATCATTTTCTGTGAGGAATAATAGCATACATTTCATGCTTTTGAATATGTTAAAAGTACTTACACCCACAAACAATAATATGATGGAAACAGCAGGCCTTGTGTTTTATTTACATTCCCATTGTACTATTTAGGTACTATGTGGTTCATGTGAATAATATAGGTAAATTAATATTCAATACCTAATACTAAAATGAACTTTTTGGGTATGGTCTAGCTTCAAAATAAGGAGATTTCAAAAAATGGATAAAGAATGGGTTTGGAAGGACAGGTTATCACAAGAGTATGAGTTTGGCGTAGAAGCATTCCTGGAATTTGCAAAAAAAAATGTTGCTGATCCGAATCTAATACCATGCCCTTGTGTGAAATGTGGAAATTTCAAGAAGACTTCTGTAGACCACATAAGAGCACACTTGATTCGTGACGGTATGGATAAAACATATCGTACATGGATTTTTCATGGTGAGAGACGTAAAAATATGTCTTCAATGCATGATAATGATGAAGAAGAGCAAGACTCGGGTAGTAATTTCCCATGGGAACCCTTAGATGATATGGTGCATGCGGCGTACGAAGATTCAAAAAGTCCAGATAAATTCATAGAGTTACTTGAGGAAGCGGAGAAGCCTTTATACCCTGGATGCACCAAATTCACAAAATTATCAGCTATTGTGAAACTCTATAATTTGAAGGCGAAATATAGCTGGAGTGAAAGGAGTATGGCTGACCTACTTGTGTTAGTTAAGGATATGCTCCCAGATAACAATGAGTTGCCTTCCACCATGTATGAAGCAAAGAGGAGTTTGGCAACATTAGGAATGGAATATGAGAAAATCGATGCATGCCCCAACGACTGTCTCCTTTATTGGAAGGAGTTCAAGAAAGATCTAAGTTGTCGTACTTGTCGGGCATCAAGGTGGAAGGTGGGTAAGGATTCTATATAATTGATAGGGTCCCAGCGAAGGTAGTGTGGTACTTTCCACCTATACCAAGATTTAGAAGAATGTTCCTCAATAAAGAGTTGGCACATCAATTAACTTGGCATGCTAATGAGAAAGTGTGTGATGAACATATGCGGCATCCTGCTGATTCACCCTCTTGGAAAGTAGTGGACCATAAATGGCCAGATTTTGCCTCAGAATCTAGAAATCTTAGATTGGCATTGTCTGCAGATGGAATCAACCCTCATAGTAACATGAGTTCAGCATATAGTTGTTGGCCAGTTGTATTGGTCACATACAACCTTCCTCCATGGTTGTGCATGAAGAGGAAATTTATGATGCTGACCCTTTTGATATCCGGTCCTAAGCAACTAGGGAATGACATCGATGTGTACCTACAACCTATGATTGATGACTTGAAAAATTTATGGGTAGGCATTGATGCATATGATGCATACAGAGATGAAAAGTTTCAACTTAGGGCTGTCCTATTGTGGACAATTAATGATTTTCCAGCATATGGAAACTTATCTGGGTGCATTGTTAAAGGATATAAGGGATGTCTTATTTGTGGTGAGAACACAGCTACAAAATGGCTGAAGTACAGTAGAAAAATGTCATTCATGGGACATAGAAGGTTTCTAAATAATTAGATCCTCCTCCAAAAACCATTGAAAGGTCACGAAGTGCTTACTAAAGTTTCAGAAATTCAATGCAACTGGGGAAAAAAGAGTCGTGATCTGGTAAAGGAGGATCTTGGGTGTTGGAAGAAGAAGTCTATATTCTTTGAACTCGAGTATTGGCAACATCTTCATGTCAGACATGTTCTTGATGTCATGCACATTGAGAAGAACGTGTGCGAGAGTCTCATTGGTACACTACTTGACATTCCAGGAAAAACAAAGGATGGTGTAGCAGCTAGACGAGACCTTGAAGAGATGAATGTGAGGGTTGAGTTGGTCGCCAAGGTTGGGGATAAGAAAACATATTTACCCCCGGCTCCTTATACTCTGACTAAGGAAGAAAAGAGAAAAGTTTGCTCATCCTTGTCTGGAATGAAGTTGCCTACCGGATACTCTTCTAATGTTCGAAATTTGGTCTCAATGAAAGATTTGAAGCTTCTTGGTCTCAAGTCACATGACTATCATACATTAATGCAACAATTGCTCCCGATTGCTATTCGTGGTGTCTTGCCAGATAATGTTAGAAATACTATCACTCGATTGTGTTTTTTCTTCAATATGTTGTGTAGCAAAGTGATAGATGTCTCGAAGTTAGATGATATGCAAAATGATATAGTAACAACATTGTGCCTCCTAGAGAAGTACTTCCCGCCATCTTTCTTTGATATCATGATTCATCTAACTGTACATCTTGTACGAGAAGTCAAGTTATGTGGACCTGTTTGGTATAGATGGATGTATCCTTTTGAAAGGTTCATGAGAGTCTTGAAGAATTACGTGCGATGTCCCACTCGACCTGAAGGATGCATGGCAGAAAGTTATATTATTGAAGAGGCTGTGGAGTTTTGTTCAAACTACCTTTCAAATGTGCAAACAATTGGGATTCCTTCAAGTCATCAACACAAAGAGCTTACTAGGCCTCTAGGGAGTGCTCATGTATGCTGTGTTAGCCGTTCAGAGTTGATGCAAGCACATCATCATGTATTGACAAATGATGCAGAGATAGATCCTTTTGTCAAGTAATATATCAAAACTTATCATTAAGATTAAAATTTATTATTTAGATTCTAATATATCTAATATTCTTTTTAGTGAACACGTAGCACATGTGAGGTCGAAATATGCTCAGAAAGCTAAGGCTGGGAAATGGCTACATGAGCAACACAACAAACAATTTGTTGATTGGTTTCATGAACGTGTAAGTTCCAAAGATAATTATGCTTATATTAACTTTTATAATTTAATATTACTTTGTACTTTGTAAGTTCAAATAATGGTACTTTGTAAATTGTAGGTTGCACATGAAATAGATAACTCTAGTCAAACAATATCACCAAAGTTGAAGGCCTTTGGTCGTGGGCCTCGATCAAATATGTTCAAGTACCATAGCTACTCTATTGATGGAGTGACTTATCATACCAAACAACTTGATGATGCACGAGTTACACAGAATTCTGGAGTTAGCGTAGATGCAAGCACTATGCAAGTTTCTAGTGCAAAGGACAAAAATCCAATCGTATCTAATATGACATTTTATGGAGTAATTGATGAAATATGGGAGTTAGACTACGACCAATTTCGAATTCCAATTTTAAAATGCATTTGGGTGGACAATAAAAATGGTGTTAGAGTAGATGATCTTGGATTTACTTTGGTCAACTTTAAGAAAATTGGATTAAAAAATGATTCATTTATTTTGAGTAGTCTAGCAAAGCAAGTGTTTTACATTGAGGATCCTAAAGATCATGCATGGTCGATTGTGCTCACAACTCCTACGAGGGATTACTTTGGTTACACAAATGATGAGTTGGAAGAAACTTCAATTCACCATCAGCCTTTTAGTAATGGGCTGCCTCTAGTGGATCCTAATACAACTGATGAAGATGAACCACAATGCGTTCGTGAAGATTGTGATGGAGTTTGGGTCGATAATGCAAATGCTTAAGAACAGGTTTTATTTAATTGATTGCTCAATGATACCTGTCTCAAGACTCTCATTAGGAATTCTTTTAAAAAAATTATGTATTTATACCTAAAAATATTTTTGAAAATCTTGAAACTTATACTTGTGGGCCTAACTCATACAATTTATGCATCATGAAAATGCTGTGATTATCTCCAAAGGATGTAGCTCACAAGTTGAAAAGTAAAGCTATCCTCTTTCATATGTTTACCATTCTGCCCCTAATGATGGCCATATTTGCTTTTATTGGTCTACGAGTATTGGCTTTTATTGGACGGTAGTGATGGCTGTTGGAAAGTTTATTTATGTTATGAACTTGGATATTGATTTCTCTTTTCCTTTTCTGCTTTATTATGTGAATTGTTATTCGGGATCTAAAGCTTTACAAGGTACACTATCCATTAAAAACAAGCTAATATAAAATTTTATTTATGTTGAACAGGTTTGGAGGAACAATGGGACGTAGAAAATTGAGGCCGGATACTAATAAAGCGGTGAGAGAGAGCACTCCTAGGAAAAAAAGAAAAGAGATAAATGATGAAGTTGCTGAATTGGGAGATGAGCAAGTAGCATCAAAAACTGAGGGATCAAAATTTGATAATGATGGGAATGAAAAAGTAGCATCGAGACCTGTAAATCGGAGAGGCAAAACTGTAATGCACAATCTTTATATGCTACGGGCAAAAGGAGTGAAAAAAGATGTTGAGTTCAACAAATTAGGACAACCGTTTGGGCCTAATAACACTGAGATGCAGAGCTACATTGGTGTACTTGTACGGGAGTTAGTTCGTATCACGTATAATGATTGGAAGCAAGTTCCAAATGATATCAAAGAGCAAATATGGGAATCAGTCAACGTAAGTAATTAGTATATATTGCTGTTTTTTATTTATTGCAACAATTTGTGCGTTATTTGATCTCTTAAATATTTATTTTCTATAGTTATCATTTAATGTGGTTCCGGAGTATAAGAAAGGATGTTTGACATCAGCCAATGACAAGTGGCGTGGCTTCAAGTCAACACTTACTAAATACTTTGTTATCGGAAGAATTGGCAGCCCAGATTTGAATACACCACCTCCAAAGACTAACATTACTGAAGCTGACTGGAGTGCTTTTGTTATAAGTCGTTTAACAGAAGATTTCAAGGTAAAATTTTGACTTATTCTTCTTCCATATGTTTCATTACAGAGTTCGATATTGTCTGGTGACGCTGATATCGACAGAACAACTCTATGGGTACATGGACGTAGAAGCAAAAATGGAGTGTTCGAAGGAGAAGAACTAGTTGAAACCGTGGCAAAAATTGTAAGTAATATTTTAATTTTTCATGTGTTTGGAGATGTTGATTTAAATTTTTTTTTTTTTATACAGAATGAATTCATAGATCAGAAGAAGACAGGTGTACAAGAATCATCACAAGACATACTTTCTTCAGCACTGGATTCAACTGATCATGGTGGACGTGTGAGAGGAATGGGAGCTTTAGTCACTCCATCCTCGTTCTTTAATATTCCTAAAAAATCTGGAAATAGTAATAGCTTATTAGAGGATACACGGGCACGTTTGGAAATATTGGAAGCAGTCGTCAAGGATTTGAAGACATGCAGCAAGAACACTGAAGAGAAAGGAAGTTGTTCAGTGAAAGCCAGTCATCCGACTGAAAATGATGACTTTGTATGTGGTGATCAAAAGAGTATCTCACCGGAAGATGATTTGGTTATTCATATTGGTGATGATGAGGACATGAAGGTATGGATTAAACATTTAATAATTTTATGTAGATAATATTATTAATATGTGATTTAGTTGAGATTTGTTTAGGATTCAATAGATTTTAATTATGGATTACTAGTAGGAATTGATATTAGTTCATAATTTGATATTGTACCAACACTTGTTATAAGTTATAACTGCCCTGAAATTCATGTTCCTCTATAAATTTGAAAATTTTGTTTAGGGTAAAGCTGTGGCGTTGAGTTTGTCATCAAGGGTAGATGCTGCAGTGGCATATGGGACATTTATACGAGAGAATAGACCCAAAGACGTAATGCATGGTGTACAATGTCCTGATAACTCTGTGCGTGTATCCATTGATCATGCAATTGATGAGGATGTTCAACTACCAATTCCCACAAGAGAGTTTGAGAACGTTGGAGATGCAATAGGTTCACATGTGGCTTGGCCAAAGCACTTGGTCAAATTGCGGGTAAGATTTATATTAGTTACTTTCATTTGAAGTTGGCTGTTAATACTAATGAAGCTGAAGGAGCACCTTATTATATTTTCTGCACTGTTGATGAGTTAGGCTTGATGAATTCTCTATATTATAGCTGAACAACTTGTGTTTGTTGAATTATATTGTATTACAATTTTTAGAAGTCTGAGAAAAAGAAGAAAAATGTTGAAGTTCAGAAGCCTGGATTGAAAAAGGATAGTATGCCAATATTGTTATGGGTTGTCTACTGTTTTTCAAAACGTGCCAAAGAAACCATACAAATTCCGTTGGATGTTGATGTCTTTGGCGAGAAGTGCCAATTGTATGTTCATTTTGAAGATGTTGATCCATTTGCTCGGTTGGAGCCCATCTCAGCCACTTGTGTTGCTACATATATCTGGTAATCATATTTCTGTAATTTTGTAAGTTAAATGTACACGTTATTTTTATTTATAATTTAATGTGTTATCTTTTTTATTGTAGGCATCTATACAATCGTATGACATCTCTAAATAAGAAGGACAAATTTGTATTTGTGAATCCGTGGACTTCATCAGCATCACATAGCAAGGACAAAGCGGTTGTAGATGACTACAATGAGAATAGGTCAAAGGAACTTGCAAAAATATTGGCTCGTACAACTTGCGATCAACTGGTTCTGGTGCCATGCAATCTTACTAGGTGAGTACGATTTTATAAAATAATTTTTAATATGCTTTCTAGTAAAATATGTCACTCATATAAACAAATTTATTATATTTCTGCACAGTGCTCATTGGGTTCTTACGATTATTAACCCACACAACGAAGAAGTTTGCTTCATCGATCCTCTATATCGAACCATTGATCAGGAATGGAAAAAAGTTGTGGACATGTAAGTTTATTATTTTTAATATTAATTCATAAGCTAACTGTGAATTTTTTATGAAATGATAATTTTAGTGTGAATTCTAAGATATCTCTCGTTAATCTATTGTTATAGGGCCTTAATAATCTTTAATGCGGGTGTTGCAAGTAAGAGAATAAAGAAAAATAATCCATGGAATATAATCAAGGTATATAAAATTATATGTATTTCGTATTCTCATAATTATGATCAAAATATGTTAAACAAATTTTTTACTAACCTAGGCACCTAAGCAGCCCGACGGGGAGCAATGTGGTTACTTTGTGCTACGTTACATGAAAGATATAATTGAGTTTGATGGAGTTGTGGAAGCGGATTTGATGCAATTAGTGGTAAGAATAGTTTATGTTGATGATATTATTATATTTTGGTCTTTAGAATTTGTCTGATTATTGAGTTATGTGGTATATGTTTATATACGTCACAAGTGCTTTCTATGAAAGAGCTGATAGTTTTAGATATTTGTATGATTGGTCTTACAAGAGAACATTTAAAAATCTGTTCAATCCATGATTCTGCATTTTCTTGTCTACCTAGCTATAGAAAGATATATCTTAGACATTTATTTTAGCTTTGCTCATTTTATTTTTTGTATTTTAACAGTTTCCACAGAAGAACTACTCTAGAAAAGAAATTGATGATGTGCGGGAGGAATGGGCTATGTGTGTTTCTGAATACATGGACAACTAATTTACTAGAAGTGGTCAGAAGTCGAAGTTGATCGATTGCTTTTTTATTATTTTGAACATGTTGAAGTTGGAAGATTTGAAGTTGAAGTTGGAAGATTAGGAACATGTTATTAATATTCGAAGATTTATCGATTGTAGTTTGAAAACTATGTATGAATTAATGTGGTTTTTGAATTGTGGAGATATTTTATGATGATTACATTTCTATTAGTTCTTAATTTATTGTATGAAAAATATCTATATATAATATTAATAAGCTACGACAACAGAAATAAAAAAAGAGTAAAATATAGTTTTGACAACGGATTATATTTAAGACAACGGGTATACACCGTTGTTGTAAATATTTAAGACAACGGGTATAAAAAGTAAAAATTACGGTTAAAATGCGTTGCCGTAGGTATTTACCACAACGGTTTTAAAACTCTATAACAACGGTTATACACCGTTGTCGTAATTACTTAAGACAACGGGTATAAAAAGTAAAAATTACGGAGAATCCCTATCGTCGTAGGTATTTACCACAACGGTTTTAAAACTCTATAACAACGGTGATACACCGTTGTCGTAAATACTTAAGACAACGGGTATAACAAGTAAACATTACGGACAAAACGCGTTGTTGTAGGTATTTACCACAACGGTTTTAGAAATCTATAACAACGGTTAAACCCCGTTGTCGTAAATACTTAAGACAATGGGTATAAAAGGTAAACACAACGGTAGTTATCTGTTGTCATATGCTTAAGACAACGGTTAATAAATAGTAAAGACAACGGGTATTCACCGTTGTTATAAATACCTAAGACAACGGTGAGAAACCCGTTGTCAAAAGTCTGGACCTACCACAACGAGGCGATCCACAACGGTGGAAAAACACCTACGACAACGGGGAATCCCCGTTGTCGTAGCCCTTTTCTGGCATAGTGTAAACTATGAAAGATACACTTTTCAGTAATAAATTGTTTAACTTTTCAGTTATAAACTGTTTAACTTTTTAAAAATGAACTAGAATTGCTCCGTGTAACTGGTGCACATGAAACTTACTCGAACATTATTTAAAAAAAAAAGGAAAATCAATTTTTTGAAATATTTATCCAATACATAGTTTTGATTTTTTTTTTTTCAAAAATTGCACATAGTTTCAATAATATTTACAAAATGTGAAAATGAATAAAAAATGAGAAATATAATTTACACTGTCATCCTTCCTTAAATCGTTTCATTCAACCAAAATACATCAATAATCATAAGAAACAACAAATATTATCCTAAAAATTATATATATTAACCTAATTTTTAAAAAAATCATAACTTACATATGCATATTCTTCACCCACTTATGACTCATGCAGTATTGATCAAGTAGAAGCAGATTATGAATGAACATATGACTTCATTCAAGTGGACATTTCTATCTACTATTTTTATTTTATATAAATATGAATCATATGATGGTGTGAACTTAGCGATCTGTAGTATTGTTCTAGAGGTATATACTTAAGGGAACTTTAGACATTTTACACGTGTATTTAGATTAATATGAAATAGGTGGGGTGTACTTCCTACAAAATGGAGTCTAAATATCCTGGGCCAAGAAAAAATTTCTCCCTCTGTCCACCAAATATTTTTCACCTTTCTTTTTTTGTTTATCCATAAAACTTTTTCTCATTTCCTTATTTGGAAATAACACATACTCACAAATAAAAGTTTGAGTCCCACAATACATCCACTTTTTCCTATTATCTATCATTTAAATATAATACTAATTTTCATTAAATCTCGTGCCACTTCACAAATGGGAAAAAGATTCGTGGACGGAGGGAGTACCATTTTAGAGATGAGTAGGTATCACGTGAATAATACTTACAATAATAATTTTGTGCATAACATACTCAATTTCACGCAGTAGCATACATTTTGTCGTGTAGTATTAGTTAATATACAATATAATATTAGTTCATATACATTGTGGTATTAGTTCATATACAATATGATTTTAGTTTATTTTACTATGGCATGCATGCTACCTGTCGTGTTAATTCATATGTGGTGTTGTGTTAGTTCATATACAATATTTATTATTTATCTTCATAACAATCAAATTTCAAAATACTTAAAATAAAAGTATTTACCATAAAATTTAGTGTGTGTATCATTCACATAGTATTTTATCTTTGGTGAGACAAAAATATATCAATTTAGGAGTCAAACACTACAAAAAATTCACGATTTACCGACCGATTTACCGACCGAACACAGTGGTCGGTAAAACTGTGATCGCTAATATTTAGCGACCGAATTTCAAATCGGTCGCTAACTTAGCGACCGTCTAAACGGTCGGTATTTAGTCGCTAAAAGAACCGGGTGTTGACCCGTTTTGGGATATTACCAACCGTTTAATCGGTCGGTAAATATATAATTACCGACCGTTATAACGGTCGCAAAATATAATGTATATTATTTTTTTAATTTTTTTTCTATTTGGCGACCGCCTAATTGGTCGGTAAATATAAAAATTACCGACCGATGTGTCGGTCACTAATTAATAATTATATTTTTTTATTTTTTTATTTTTTATGTAGCGACCGTTCAATCGGTCGGTAGTTATATCAATTATCGACCGACGTGGTGGTCGCTAGGTAATGATTAAATTTTTTTTTTATGTAGTGACCGTTTAATCGGTCGGTAATTTATATATTTACCGACCGATGTGGCGGTCGCTAAATTTTGTCGTGAAAAAAAAAATTGGGGCCAAGGTGGTTCGAACCCAAGCCTCCAGCGTGGCTCAGCAGGGCTCGAACCACTTGGCCAAGCCCCAGCATATTAGCATGTGCACCGCATCCTTTATTTGAGCCATAAATGACTCAGATTAAATCCCCCCAAATTTGGGCCTGTGAGGGGTCGAACACGCGACCTCTGGGCGTCTCAGAAGTGGCGTGTACCACTCGAGCACTTGTCGTTATTGTTCATTTTTATGCAATTAATTGTATATAACTCCAAATTGAGTCACATTTTTTTTAAATGCTTCTAATTAAATGAGTATTGTTTCTACTTTATTTATGTATATATATATATATTTCATTAAATATTATAATGTTAAAAATTTATTATTTAATATTACGAAAATTTATTAATTTGTTCATTTTTTTGCAAATCCTTCACCCATTGAAATATTTTTTTCTTATCTACTCTGGAAATTTGGTACCTTGCTTGTGGCCACTCACCTGCTCGTCGACCACTGGAGAGACTAGGACTTGAACAGAACTGACTTAACCCTTCTCTGGATTTTGCAGTGTCTTTGGTCTTGCCTTCTGTATTAAAGATCGTGTGGAACAAGTTATCAAACACATTCTTCTCTATATGTATCACATCCAAGTTGTGTCTAATCAATAATTTACTCCAATAAGGCAAATCCCAAAAGATGCTTCTCTTCTTCCAACCTCCAAGGATCCGTTTATTGTGTTTCATTGCACCCTCCTCAGTCGTTTTCCACAAGTCAGTTACTGTAACCTCTCTCAACAACGAATCACCTGAAATAAAGTGTGTATGGTTAAACTAAATTGATAAAACTATTTTCATAAGTAAGTAGTGATTAAAATATAAACGATATTTATATACCTGTTCGAACTCGTGGCCTTGGACGCTTTACATCATTCCCCTTTAGAAAGTGCACTTTGTCCTTCCGGAATTTATGATCATTACATAGAAACTTCCGATGGTTATAGAACCATGATACCTTTTTACTCAGTGGAAGATAAAATGCATCAGATTCATCCATGCAGTACGGGCAAGCTTGTTTTCCAGTTGTCGACCACCCAGACAACATAGAATATGCTGGAAAGTCGCTGATGGTCCATAAAACAGCAGCCCGTAATGTGAAGTTCTCCTTCCTGTAAACGTCATATGTCTCTACTCCCTTATGCTACAAATATAACAACTCTTTAATCAGTGGCTGAAGGTAGACATCTAGGTTATGCTTAGGATTATGAGGACCAGACACTAAGACAGTGAGAAATATGTGTTGAGGCTTCATGCACAACCAATGAGGTAGATTGTACGGAGTCAGTAACACTGGCCACAACAAATACTTCTTCCCGTGCATACCGAATGGAGCAAATCTGTCTGTGCACAGGCCAAGCCTCACATTTCTCTTCTCACTCGCAAAATCTGGAAACTCTCTATCAAGATGTCTCCACGCATTAAAGTCTGCAGGATGACGCATCTCTCCGGAATTCTCATCAGAACACTCCTCAGCATGCCATCTCATGTCTTTTGCAGTGGCACTCGACTGATACAACCTCTCTAGACGAGGAGTGATGAGAAGATAATGCATAGATTTGAAAGATGTCTTCTTCCTACGATCTGAGGGTTTGAACCTAGGGTAGTTGCACATCCTGCACTGATCGATGCTCTCGTCGTCGCCCCAAAATAGCATGCAACCATTGGTACAACAATCAATCTTCTCAAATGGTAAATCCATATCCTTCAGGAGCCTCTTACTTTAATAGAAATTTTCTGGCGCTGTGTTCTCTTTAGGTAGAGCCCGTTTATATAACTTTGCAAATTGATTGTAGACTTTCTGACTCACTTTGCCTTCAGTTTTGATGGACAACATCTGAGCATTGAATGATAATTGTGTCTCAGTATCACAACCAGGAAACAGCTTCTGATCGACAGATTTAAGCATCTAAAACAGTCTCTGTGAACGAGGATTTGGTTCATCTTCCATGTGGTGACCACCCAAACCAGACTCATCAATCATCGTATGATAGCTTTGGAATTCATCCACCGGTGTCTCAGAGCATGGAGTAGGCGAATCATGGCTCGAACCACCAATCTCAAATCTCTCACCTCCACTACTACGAAACTGATCATAGAAGACAACCACTGTTTCAAAATTATAATTCCACCGGGTTTCGCCATGTACGGTCTAATTGTAATAGTATGGAGTAAAACCAGACATCACGAGATGAGTTAGAACCTCATCAATGATAAAAAATCTCTTGTTACCGCACTTTTTTTTTGAACAAGGACATCTAATCTGGCCATACCTATCCATGCAGTGTGGATTACGAGAGGCAAACTTAGTAAACTCATGAATGTTGTTGTAAAATTCAGGGTTGATCGATCCTTGTATCAGACAAGGCATTTGATACATCCAACGACGATCAGGGAGTTCCATCTGACTTAAATTAAGAATATACCACATTAGAATTATAAAAAAATTCGTCAGAGTTTCGACTGTAAACAAGCATATCCGATTTTTTAAAACAAAAAGTCCAATATACTACCTCCGTCCCAGGAAAGTTTGCGATACTTTCCTGGGCACAGGTTTTAAGAAAAAGTGTAATGAGTAGAATGTGTATGGTGAAGATTGTGAGGTAAAGATTTTAAAGGTGGAGATTTAAAGGAATATTTCTATTTTGGGAGTATGCAAACTTTTATGGGACAAACTAAAAAGGAAAGTATGCAAACTTTTGTGGGACGGAGGTAGTATATAATCATACATCAATTACACTACAAAATTCTAACAAATTAAATTAGGATTAATCTCCAATAAAAATAGATATATCCATAAATAATTAATGTACAACATACAAATAATGTTAAACTTAAACGGTAAAAATGTAAAAATGTACGGTCAAATTGAAGCAACGAGCACAATGTGACAATGGACCCGAACGATTGCAACAAACACGTTGAAACAATATTTCTTCACATTTCAGAGATTTTTTTTAGGTTGGGGGGGGTTAAATTTTCCCGAATGAAAAGGAAAGAAAAGGGCAGTGGCTGTTTCATATACGAAATATAGCGACCGCTTTTTCAGTCGCTAAATATGAACATCGAATCGGGCTATAATTGTCTACCTACCCGCTTTCGGGTTTCAATTTTAGCGACCGAAAAAACGGTCGGTAATATAAAAATAACTTACCGACCGGCAAATCGGTCGGTAATATCAATTTACCGATCGACAAAGCGGTCGGTAATTTATTTTTATATTACCGACCGCTTTTTCGGTCGGTATTCAGTAGGAAAATTTCCGTTTGACCATTAGTCAACATCGGTCGCTAATTACATAATTAGCGACCGATTGAAAGCGGTCGGTAAAACCCGCTTTTTTTGTAGTGAAAATACAACATTATGTTTGACGTTTAATTTATAGTTTATATCCTTATAATCCATTGAAATAAAAATTCACACCCTCCACTCGCGTGAAATTGATATATTTAAAAAGAATCAGAATAGTAATTTATAAAATTATCAATGATTAAGTACTATAACAAAATGTGAGTTCTAATATATATGTACCACAAAATGGTCGCAATACTTTCACTTTTGGTCCCACAATTATTTTTTTTACTTGCAACTCGGTAAAACTGATCCTACAATTTTTTTTTTTAAATAAAAATCTTGAGACCAATAATTTGTTAATTTGGAAATAAAAAAACGAATGTGTGATAATTCCGTAGCTAGGCCATAAAAAGATGGTTAGAGGCATATATTTAATGGAAGTGAAGAGAGTGTGTGGTAATAATTAGAGCCACCTGCAAATTTCTACCATTTTGGCAAAAAATGAAGGCCTTCAAATTAAGCTTCCTCTTGTGCACTCATTGTTTAAGCAATCCCTAGTTTTAGCAACAGACAATTTGCAGGTGGAACTACTACTCCTCCACTATACCAATATATATGTACTAACCTTAATTACTAGAAACCCAATTTGTCTTCTCTCTTTGTATCTTGCTCCTAACATATATACAACCACCACTTCTTCTTCTTCTTCGTTCTTGGTCTTTTGTTGTTCGATTTTCTCTGAAAGCAACTCTCGTTATGGACAAATTGAAGTGGGCGTGCGACGGGACCAACTTGAGCTTCGAGAGGGATCGGGCGTATGGGTACTCATGGCCTCAGAGGAACTACAGGTGCAGCTTCTGCAAGAAAGAGTTCAAGTCTGCACAAGCTCTTGGAGGACATATGAATGTGCACAGGAGAGATAGGGCAAGACTGAGGCTCTCTCCAAACCCTAACCCTAACCCTAGTTTTACATTTCCATCAACCCCCTCTAGAGCCAAGCTTGTATCTAATTATAATTTGGCATGCAACTCATCTGATCATGAGGAGATGGGGAAGACCAAAGAAGGGACGACGGCGGTGGCAGCACGGGTCGTCGACTTCACGAGAAGGAAGGATGCTAGGGTTTGGAAGTCCAATGAGGTGATGAGGTTGGATTTGAACTTGGGCTTGTTCCAAGATGCTAATGAGGATCTTGATCTGGAGCTTAGGCTTGGCTCGTCTTAGAGATTGATCTTCGTCTCGAATTAATAAAAATGTAATGCATGTGTCATCTCTTGGGTCATTGTAAATTTCTTTAGAAAAATTAAATGGTGAATCTTGAAGTAATTAATTAATTTTAATCCCAATATAATTAATGTAGGATGTTAATTAATTACAGCTATATATATATATATATATCAAAAGTAATTTATGTAATCATTTAAATATATATATATTTCTTTTCTCTTAGGTTGATGTATAGTTTAATTTCTAACTACATGATCAGTCAATTTGGTGACAAATGTTCTTGTTTAGCTCATTCTGGAAATTTAATCAGAAAATTATACAGACAATGGAAATAAAAAAAAAAAAAATCATGTGCAAAAGGTGAATATACACGTGCGATCAACTTTTGAGATAAACGAGTCTATACAGAATTTTGTCAATCAGGACTACTGTTCCAAAAATTTGTCGATCCCAGAAACGGATACCATGACATAAAAAATGAAAAGGTAAAAAATAATTTAGACCGAAATTGGGCCAAACCCTTGAAGAAAGAAAAGAGCTGAATTTGTGAAAAACAAATGATAAAAGCAGATATATGTGCATTAATTTCGAGTAGGTGAGATATTGTCCAAATTGATGATTAAACCCTAATTAATTAAAGTGAAAGGGTCTGATTGTCGTCAATAAATTCCTTTCAGCAAAAAGGAAGAAGACATATGGTCTGATGGGAAAGAGAATGAAGAAAATGTGCATGTGATGATGGCATTTTAATTTTGATGATGAATGATACTTAATACACTGTTGTTGTAACATGAATGGAGGGCCAAAAGTGCTAGTATGTAGCAGAGTTTTATGCACACAAAGCCTTTAAATTTGCAAGGCTATTTTGGTGTGTAGATAAGGCAAGCTGCATTTTCCAACATATCTGCATGTTCCCAACAAATGCCTGGGTGTCAGTGGTATGATGGCCTTTCTTTTTCTATATATATATATATATATATATATACCTCCTCTCCATTTAATTTCTTATACCAACAAATAATGTTAATTATATGAAAATATATAGAGTTTAATTATGATAAATTTATTTTAATATATTGAATATTTGATCATGTGTATCAAAAATTTTATTAGGATTATCAAAAGATGGGATCGGTAGTATATTTTAATTATTGTTAATTTTTTAATCCAAAATTTTGACACTATTGATGGATAATACATTTGATCAAATATTTGATACTTAAAATAATTTCATCATGGATCATTTTCATATGAAATCTACTCTTATACATATACGTACACTCATCGTAAGTTAGTGTGTGAATATTGAGTAAGTTGCACTTTTGGTCCCATGAGACTTTATACTTAACAGATTTTGTTCCATGTTCTTTTTTTGTCCTTTTTAGCAAATTCAATTCCACCCATTAAAAAAATTACACATATATATGGTCAATCCCATGAAAATTTTTGCTCACATTAATCTATTAATTTTAACTGAAAAATTTTATGAGACTATTTATATTAAAAAAAATGATCAAATTCATGAGTACAAATTCTCATGGAATCATTTGTGCAATTTAATCAGTGAATATACTGTTTAAAAATTATGTTAATTTCTTTTTTTTTTTTTTGATCGGTAAATGTTAGTTGTTAGTAGTTAGAAGTTAGTTAATCAAGTCTCCTTACACCCCATATCTCCAAGTCCAACCTTATATCTCCCTCCTAATTCGTTCCCAAAGGGAATCAAACCTAGGTCACTCATTCAAGTGAGGAGCCCGGTGGCCAGGTGAGCTAACCCACCTGGTTTATGTTAATTTCTTATGTTGAACATCGATCGATCAACATAAATTACGTTATGTTGTAGCTAGGTTAAATTGCCACGAGAATTTTTTTTTCAAATACTTTTGGTACCTATATTCGAAAATAGTCTTTCATAAAAAAAAATAAAAAATCAACCGTTAACTTGACAGAATCAATCAGTACACCAGAGTTTCAAAAGGGACATAAATTAAATTAAAAAAAAAACATTATTTGTGTAAAATTAAATAACGGCGTGTGAATCTCACGCATCTAACATTCGTTAATTTTGGACGGAAAGTTCCTATAAATGGGACCAAAAATAATGTAAGCAAATAACTATTTTCGTGAGGCAAAAATTCTTCGGAAAAAAAATAAATTAGCATAGTACAATACCAATATTAAATCCACCGTGGCTCCATATCATTAATGTATATATCACGTCATATATATCTTCACAAAAAAATTGCTTTATATTTTTCTTCTGCGATTTACAAATTTCCAATTAAGTCGTCAAAATTTATAGTTTGATGAGCTTCTTGATTTATATATATATATATATATATATATATATGTACACCTTATCTTGTTAAGTAAGCAAATATTAAAAATTTATGTGTCAAACTGATTTTCAGAAAAAAAAAAATTAAGCAAAGATTTATTTCAAGGTTTGTGCTCCCAAATTATGTTGTGTTATTATATAGATAAATGTGTATTATTATAAGGTAAAATGTGTATTACTAGTTCTTAAAAAATAGTTTGTTGTGCCTTGAAGTAACCATAAGAACAAATACGTGCTTTTACAATAAGCATGTACATATTGGTTTAAAAAAATGACAATATTTGCATAGATGCATAAATTTTTTGTGCACAAAATCATTTTGTAAACAATGCCATTTTTTAAATATTTAATTTTTTGATTAATTAATTTATGTCTCATTCTTTTAAATCTAGATTTATTGTTTCATATATACATTAATATACATTTACTCCAACAATAACATATATTTGCTCTAACATTCACACACATTTGCTACTATAATAACAAATATTTGCAATAATACACATTTGCACTAATATACATTTGTAGTAACACATAGAGAATTTTTTTTGCCACTTTGGCTGTTTGGCATGACTATATATATATATATATATATATATATAATTTCAACCATGTTGACCACAAACATCCTTTTCTAAGTCATTTCAACCATATTTTATTCGAGGTGGAATACTTTAATTTGAGTTATAATTAGAGTGGAATGGTGTGGAATGTCCTGTTTAAAGTGATTTAGTACTCCCAAATTATTGGAAAAACACATTTTAAAGATTTATTCCTAATATTAAGGGATTTGTAGTAACACATGTGCTCCAATGATATATGTTATTGTAACACACATTTATTCTAACATTAATATATGCTTTCTCTACCATTTACTCCAATATTAATACATAATTAATGTTCCACCAATAACACATATTTGCTCTTTTACATGCATGCATATTGCATAAAAATTAATTATTTTTGTAAAAATAAATAAGTAATTATGTAAAATTAATATTTGAATAAATAGTAATGCACATTTTATCCTTATATTGTATGATATTTTATAAAAATACATAAATATTGGTCAGACAATATAATTTAATTTGATAGTAACATATATTTTGTGCAATCTGAAATTACTCTAGCGCAAGAATTTTCAGAAAACTCACTAAATTCGATCTCATCCATCCAAAATTTGCAAATTTTATAAATATGAGTTATTCTACATATCCTATTTCCATAGAATATTTTATATAACAATTTGTGAATCATTCGTAATTGATCGGGATAAAGTCATCAAAAGAGATGTATATGCATACATGATCACATTATGATCAAGTTCATATGGAAATCAATTAGGTTTCGTTTGGATGGAATCATTTTAGCTTCAAATAATTTAAAAATGAATGGATGAATTTCAAATAATATAATTTTGCTAAGTATTTAAAAAGAAGTAAATATTTGAAACTTATTAATTTAAATATTTTATCCAAACAAATTGAAGGACTGAATTTAAGTTGTGGGGTTCAAGGCCATTAATCCAAATTCCTCAGTGCACAACCTAAAGTTATTAACTCGGACCAGATTCAAATATAAGTAGTTGTTAGAAAGAATTTTGATTTATTAAATGGAGAGAGAGAGAGAGAGCCCACCACAGGTGAAAAATGGGAGACAAAAGAGGAAGTACTTTTGGGAAGATGAGAGATGTGGCAGAGGCCGAGGTGGTGTGTTTTTAGTGAAAGAGAAATTACACCAGTTGTGAAATGGTAAAGAGGGGCTCTGCAGTGGGTAAATGTCACCACCATCACTCATCACCATTTGTTAATAATTTGTTTTTCATTCTTTCTTTCATGGGTTTTATATATATATATATATATATGACCACTATCGATTCAATTAATTGTGAAATGTTACATTATACTCCCTCCTTGCCGTTATAAATTGCTCGTTACTTTTGGACACACGGATTAAGGTAAAAGTGAAAAATTATAAGTGATGTGATGAAAAAAGTAAAAAAGTATAAGTGATGTGATGGAGAAAAGTGAAAATAGTGTAAAAATTATTGAAAATATAATAAAGAAATGAATAGTAATTTCCAAAAAAGATAAAAAAACAACTGATCAACATATAGTGGGACAGACGAAAATAACAAAATGAGCAACTTATAGTGGGACAGATGGAGTATAATAATGTTTATCTAGTGCTGAAATAGCAGAATAATGATCCCTCCGTCCCAGAAGACATTTTTGTGTCTTTTGGGCACGCAGTTTAAGAAAAAGGTATAAAAGGTACTCCCTTCATACCACTATAAGTTGCTCATGTTGTCATTTTTGTCTATCCCACTATATGTTGCTCATTTGATTTTTTATCTTTTTTTAGAAACTACTATTCACTTTTTTATTATTATTTTCAATACTTTTTACACTATTTTCATTACTTTTTCACTTTTCTCCATCACATCACTTGTATTTTCACTTTTTCTATCACATCACTTTTATCTTAATTCGTGTGCTAAAAAACAACGAGCAACTTATAGCGGGACGGAGAAAGTACATTATTATAAATATTATATGTGTATTGTAAGAGTGGAGTTTAATGAATAGTTTCCACTTTTAGATATGCAAACTTTTTGTGGGACAAACAAAAATAGAAAGTATGCAATGTTTTTTGAGATGGGGGGAGTATTTTTTTAGGGCTTTCTGGAGTTGAAATTGTGGAATGATATTTAAAATAATAATAATTTAGGTGAGACCGTCTGAACAAAAAAGGGTAATAGGATTATAATAAAATATAATAATATTTTTTAAAAAAGTGATAGTTATTTTTAACAAAAATATTATCAATTTCAAAAAAATTTGGTGATAAATTTATAGTAATATGTGATAATATATTTAAGAGAAGTGATAGTCACGTCTAATAAAAATATTATAATTTTTTGTTAAAATTTCATCACTTTTTAAAAGTGATAACTTTCTAATTAATAAGTGATATATTTTATATTCGTCTTATATCATAAGATGAGACGATGTCAAACAAAACTTATTCTATATTTTAGTGCCGGTAACTAACAACTTGGTTGGTAATATAGGGACGATGAATTTTTTAAATTGACAAATGGATATCCATGACTTTTTATTTTTTATTTATACTTTTTACAATAATATAGACCATTAATTTTTCAACACAAATATATATATATATATATATATATATAGTTTACGGACAAATTGCAAAAATAGAACTTATTTTGGCCGTTAATTGTTCTTCCAAAATCGAAGTTTCAGAGAACGTTTAGTATAATTGTAAGGAATGAGAAGGGTATGAAATGAAAGTTATAGTTTTCATATAGCTGAACTATGGTTAATTCCTTAGTTTTTGGTGATCAAAGTCATAGTAGAGTCATTCCAAACACACACTATGACTTTAATTACCATTACTCAGCTACAAAAGTACCTAACCAAACACCCCCTCAATATTTGCAGCGCGGATACCGAACTAAGTGGATGTTTGGTTTGAGACTTTTGTAGGTGAGTAATGGTAATAAAAGTCATAGTGTGTATTTGGAATGACTATACTATGACTTTTATTCCCAAAAACTAAGGAATTATTCCATACCCTTTCCATTCCCATACTCTTTCAATTCCTTACAATTATACCAAACGGCCCCTAAAAGAGAATCTCGAGCAAATTCACTAGTAAAACATAAGAGTGGGTATTATGTGAGTAATACTCACCATAATAATTTCGTGAACGACATATTTTATTTCACATAATAACACACATTTCGGTGTGTAGTGTTAATTCATATGCAGTGTAGTGTTAGTTCATATACAGTGTGGTGTTAGTTCATATACATTATGATTTTAGTTCATTTACTATGGCATACTACGTGTGGTGTTAATTCATATATAGTGTGGTGTTAGTTTATATACATTGTCGCGTTAGTTCATATACAGTATTTTATGTCATTTATCTCTAAATAATTAAATATCAAAATACTTAGAATATATTGTTGTTCATCATAAAATTTACTGTATGTATCATTCACATAATACTTTTCCAAACATAAAGTATTATCGCTCTTTTTTCTAAGTCCTATATTTTTCAACTAATTTTTTTTTTAAAACACTTTAAAAATTCGGTACATATTCAGCAAAATTTAAAAGTCAATATGTCCTATTCAGTTTTATATGGCAAAATTTTGTATAAAAAAATTATTTATAATAGACTTATCATAATTAGTCATTTTAATATAACACCTTCTCATTAAATTTTGTTTTTATATATAATAATGGCTGAGAAGTCGAAGTTATAAAACTGAAAATACGCAGTTGTAGCTAAGCAATCAAGGGCTTTTATTAAACCAGATGGACTAGCTCACCTGGTCACCGGGTTCCTCACTTGAGTGGGTGGTTTGAGTTCGATTCCCTTTAGGAACGAATTAAGGGAAATTGGGGGTGGGAAAAAAAAAAAATCTAAAAAAAAAAATCAAGGGCTTTTATTACCATGGAACTAAATGTGGGGGTCCATTCCTTATAGTATCATTTGATTGCACTACTTCGTGCTACTGTGTAACCCATGCATTTGATCGCATAGTTTGTACTACTATCTTACACGTACCCACCCTACCCCCCACTGCCCAAAATAAATAATAATTGCATTAATAATACTCTCTCTCCATACCAACAAAATTTATATTCATGAGGCTGAGATTTTACATTTAATATATATATATATATATTTAATAAAATAATGACATATAAATAAATATATGTATAATTATATGAATGTGTACATAAATTAATATATTTCTTTTTAATAGTGCACAAATTTATGTGGAATAAAAGGAGTATATACGTAGTTTATTTACTTTTTTTATTAATTAATTCGTTCCATAAAAATATAATACCTCGAAATAAAAATATTTCTTAAAATTTATATTCTCAAAATTTTTATTTCATAATATCCATCTATACACTTTATTTATTATATTTTTTAATTAAATTTTGTATTATAAAAATACTGCAAAATTTTAAGGAATTAAAGTAGTTCTCCTTCCGTTCCAGAATTTATTTCATAAATGACTTGCACGCATATTAAAAAAAGTGAAATATGTCGAGATGAAGTTAAATAATAAAATATAAAAAATATATTTTATTGACTTTTGTGAGGATATAAAAAAAATTTAAGGCATTCATATAAAAAAGTGAAAATTATCTTGAGAAAGAGAGACTATATAGTATATATATTTAGGACTCGTTTGGTAGCCCTGAAACGATCCTGAAAAAAAAGGTTTCTGGTGTTTCCCGCCGTTTGGTAGCCATGAAACATTTTCACAGCGGCCCGCATAAAGACTTCGGCCCGTGGAATAAAAAATAGAAGTTCATTGTTCCCCTTTGTAAGCCAGATCGCGGCCAAACCCCCTCCCCCCGATTCATTTTCAGAGCTAATCTTACTCTTTCCCTTCTCACCTCTCTCTTTCTCTCTCTCTTCTCTCTGTCGCTCGCTCTCTTCTCTCTCTTTCTTTCTCTCTTCTCTCACTCCTCTCTCTTCCAAACTCTCATCGAGGTATTTTCCATATTTAATTTTTTATTGCATTTCGTAAACTACACTTCACCTTCACTTCGTCTCCAATTAATTTGCAGGAGTCCTTGGAGACGGCAAATTTCGATACGAAGAAAGGGTGCACTTCTTACAAAATCGGACATTGAAGAGAAGATTGAGGCTCAACATAAAGTGATTTTTTCGATTACTCATTCGTAAGTATCGATTAGGGCTCCGGCATGAGCAATAACTACTATGTAATTGTTGGTCCCGAGAAAATTAGGGTTTAGGGTTCGATTTTCTTCTGAGTTCTTCCAAAAAAGGGTTTCACGATTTTGGCTGCATCTTATTTCTTGAATAACATTGCCTCTTGGTTTGGATATGCAGTTCCTCATACGGATTGCAAATTAGGAATAAGTTGTTTGTGTCCCCATTGCCTCTCCATTGTGTTCTTCTTATCATATTTTGTAGTTTAGTAGGTTTATTTAACATTTTTTTTCTCTGTTTGTTGTCCCTAAAGAAGAGTTTTTTCAGTGCTTGTTTGGGTTTGTAATTTTATTTAAATTGTATGTGTTTAGGTTTGTTGTGGTAAATCCAACTGTTGTAGACTGTGAATATTTGTGTTCCAATCAGTGACACTTGAGATCTGGTGTATGAAAGGTTACATTTATTAAATCTTGTACATGAGTTAATTGCTTGCATGTATCCCTGCAGTTTAGACTCTAGATCTTGACTCCCATAATATTGAGTCCAACCTTCATAAGACTCCTTGTTATCTTCTTCTTGCTTGAAGAATTTCTACAGCAAAGAATGATAAGCTTGTTAGTTGTACTTTTCTTCCTAGAGGAAGACAATAGGAGAGTTCGTAGAGAATGTTGCCTCCTATCAAATGTTGGACAGAATTCCACATCAAGTCTTTCGTTTGAACAGATTGGTTTTTATCTTGGATTATGCCTGTGTAGAGAATTTAAGAATGTATAGAAATGCTTTTGCACACCTTTGCCTAATTATGAGAGATTTAGGAGGTTTGAAAGATCATAAGTATGTGTGTGTTGAAGAGCAAGTGGTCATGTTTTTATGTGTATTGGGCCACCATAAAAAGAACAGTGTCGTAAAATTTGACTTCATTAGATCGGGTCAAACCGTGTCGTATTATATCCACCTTGTGCTGAAGGCTGTTTTGAAACTACATGAACTTTTTTTGGTTACGCCCTCCCCTGTCCGTGAAGATTCAACACATCCGACATGGAAGTGGTTTAAGGTATAAGAAATAAAGTTCATTTATTACTGTTTTTCTTGACAGCTGATCAATTTTCACCTCTTTGACACATGGTTTATATTTTTTTGTGTATGCATTTTAGGGTTGTCTTAGTGCATTAGACGACACCTACATTGGTCTTCATGTCCCAGTAATCGATAAACCTCGGTATAGGACAAGAAAAGACAGCATAGCTACTAACGTATTGGGTGTTTGCGATCAGTAAATGAGCTTCATTTATGTTCTCCCAGGTTGGGAAGGGTCAGCTGCAGATTGTCGTGTGCTTTGGGACACTGTTTTAAGACCTCATGGGTTAAAAGTCCCTAAGGGTAATGAGACAACGACACACTGCGTCAATTCATAAATTGTATTTATTTGTTCCTACAGTGTTTAAACATATATAAGCCCTACACTATCATGCATTCATAAAATGTATTCATTTCTTCCCAATGTGTATATAAACATAGATATTTATTTGTTTTCCAGGCTACTACTACCTCTGTGACAATGGATATGCGAACATAGAGGGATTCATTGTACCGTATAGAGGTTATCGTTACCATCTTAAAGACTGGGGCCCATCAACCCAGAGACCAGTTAATCACCAAGAGCAATTCAACATGCGTCACACCACGGCTCGTAACATTATAGAACGTGCTTTTGGGGTATTGAAATTGCGCTTTGGAATTCTTAGGAGTGCTGCATACTACCCTGTGAAATCCCAAGTGAGGCTTATAATGGCTTGTTTCCTACTTCACAACTATGTACGATCCATGATGTTTGTTGATCCTGTAGAGAGAGAGTGGGAGCTGCACCCCAACCGGGATTCGTTAGTTTGTGGTGACAACGTTGAGTATATTGAGGGGGTTGAATCATCTACCGAGTGGACCAACAGGAAGGACACTCTGTCTATGTCCTTATGGAATCAATATCGAAGGAGTTGATAGTATGATTTGGCAGCTGTTTTAATGTGTTGTTGTGCTTTACCAATTTTAAACATATCAAGACTTTCTTATGTTGCTCCATTTGTTGTATTAACCTTATTTCATCGTATCATTGTTTGTACAATCTTGGGTTATACACACATGTTTGTTGTGCATGGTGATTATCAGTGTGCAATTAAACTTGAGTGTTAAGTTCTTTTTTTTTGGCATGAAATACCTGGTCTCATTATGTATATGATTTATTAATTTGCTATATACGGATGAATGATTTCCTATGTTTTATCTACGCAGCAATGACTCCTGATTGATGTTGTGGTAGTGGACTAATGCTTCGTCGTGTCGCTGGACCGAAGTCCACATGCCCGGGCAGGTATTACTACATTTGTCCCAAACAAAAGAAGCGCAGGGGTAGTTTCTTCTGGTGTGATGAAGTGAAGGAAGATGTCCCACAAGTTACAATGTCTCCAAATGCACTCTCTTCCGATAGCACCGACAACAATACACTGCATTCAATAGGCACATCACCCACTGTTGGATTGACTGATTCAGTACGACGTCGACCGAGAGAAGAACAAATAAATGCAGATAATGAGATTTTTTCCGGTAAACCGTCATGCATCCTCGTTAATACGGACGGTGAACCATCGACTTTGACGATTCGGTTGTTCATGTCTATTGTTATCATTTTCATTTGTATTGTGTTACTTGTGCTAGGTGTGTTGCTTGGCAAATCAATGTAAGGTTAAGTTTGGTGTCATTTTGGTATACTATGTGTGTGTATTCTTGTGTTTCAGGATTTGGGTAGACACTTTAATCATTATATATTATCATTTCGTTGTTTACTGTGTTGGCCAGTATGTTGGCCAGGACATGTCATTCAAAACTTTGTCCTTATGTTGGAAAGAATATATTCCCTCCCAGTCTATGCAGTAGCCTATGTGAGCATGAATCAATTCCGGTCACAATTTTACTTGATTGTTGGATCGGCTTCTTATGCATGCATGTGACCATTATACAACCTTATGTCATGCATTATCAGTTATCACATGAAACAAATTAGCATTAATTCAATATCCACCCTAACTACTATATAATATCACCCACTTGACTTTACAATACACAAGCTGAGTAAGTTCCATTACCAAAAAAATAAAAAAATTCCCTTCCACTATGGCTCCAATCCGCATTCCATCTCAAACAGAAATGTTGTTCAATGGAATATGGACATATGAGATGGACTCATGCTTCATGAACGGCTTGGTACAAGAAAAGCATTTAGGCCATTGGGAGGGTCGCCATGCAACCAACGTTCATGCTCTTTTAATTGCCATTGGAATGGTGAATGAGGTTTTCTAAAAAAAACTCACTTTCTTTGATGCGGAAGAGCATCTTGATTTCCTTGGTGAGAGGTATGATACTTTCAAAGAATGTTGTGAGACCGATGGTGTTGATGTTGATGAGAACAACAACATCATTGCTTCGAAGAAAGTGTGGCACAAGATGATAAAGGTTTGTATCCCTTTTAAATGTACATGAATCAATATCCTTTCTATCTCTCACTCTGTCTACATATATTCATTGTACACAATTTAATAATTTATCACATGTTAAACCTTGTAGCGTGATCGTCTTGCTATGGCATATTACCGTCAGGGAGAGCCATTCTATGAATCAATGAAGCTATTGTTCAAAACCAATGAAAATCCTAACGCAGCCCCAACCCATGTTGAAGTGATAACTATAAGTGATAGCACAGACCCGGTTAATCCGAGTCCTCAACGAGCATAAAATCCAATTATTGTTATCTCTGACAGTGACGAAAATGAAGTTGACTCACCCTTGTGGACTACCCGTAATGATCCTAGAAGAAACTTGTTCAACCCCGTTATCAATGCGAACTCCTTGTGGCCAAATGGGCAATCTTGTTGTTGATGTGAAAGGCAAGTGTATCCCTATAATTAGGTGTAGAGTCTTGCTTAAATAGTAGATGGAGAAACAATTGTCCTTGAAATGACATATCCTCCATATCCGCAAACTGTCTAAAGCATGATTCTCTGAATCGGGTCTGGTTGTTCTGGTCAAGGTGGGCCATGATCTTATCTATTATTCGGAGATCACTTCGTGAACTAATTCTTGCACCGAAGTACTCATGTGGTGGAACCATAGCCATCTGAAATCAACACATATAATGAGGGAAATAAGTGAACACCACAATTGAGAAGCATAAATGATGACACTATCATTACAGAGCATATGCACAAACAAATTTTAGAGCATATGCACCCACATCAATCTTCGTGGAACCCACTTCTTTCTACACAGAAATCAACACACATACTGCCAGAAACAAATAAAAACCACAAATAACAGGCATTGATGAATGAATGGACTCTCACTTCCAGAGCTATTGCACACCAGTAATGTACACATTCGACAAACACCTAGGGTTTCGTTTGACTGAGTAAGATGGAGAGGGAGTTTCTTGATTGCGAACTAATTAACATTTCACACAATAATATGGAGTAATATCAACAACCCATTTCACAAAAAGTTCACAGAAATTAATATTTAGACATTTTGTCTACGGAGCATATATGTCGATCTTCTACTTGTTGAACACTCACCTTGAATGGCTATTGCAAGTCCTTATCTCATCTTGTACCCGCTGGAATAGACACTTAAAAACCATACAATGTCGAGAGCTATGGGGAAGAGTGAAGTGGAAGTTTCTAAATGAGTGGGGACTCCTCGAATTCTCAAAGGACGCCAAACCAGGTGAAAAGGAACAATGATTGGACTCCTATACTCATAAAAATATATAAAAAGGAACTTAATGAACACCCACTGGACTACTTACTTGGCCCAGTTGGCCCAATATGTGTACCGAGTGAGTGAGGCCTCAATGTGGGAAAATACGTCAAATTTAATTGGGAAGAGTAGATTACTAAAGTAGATTAATTTATAAGAGTTGTGGAATAATGAGCCCAACATTTTTTTGTGACATTAATACAATTTTACATACTGTTGAAAGAAATTTATAAATTAATTTTACATAATGTTGAAATTTTACATACTTTGCCTAAATTTGTCATAAGCAACAAATTTTACATGCCTGTTCAAATAAATTTATAAATAAATTTTACATAATGATTTCCATAAATTGTACATACTGTTGAAATAAATTTTACATACAGGTTGGGAAGGGTCATAAGCAACAAATTTTACATACTGTTGAAATAAATTTATAAAAATAATTACACACACCTTGAAAACAAAAGCAAAAGAGCACATAAATGTTACAAGGGCACACACATTTTCCATAACCATAGGGCACAAAGTTAACTGTTAAACAACCCTCAGTGAGAAATAATAACATACACTAATCACAAAATCAAAAAGGAGTCATTAATTAAAGTAGAGTGGCAGGGTCTCCCAGTTTCAACACCATAAAATACCATTGTGCAGAGGCATACATAGATAATTACATAAGTACTTAACAAAAGAAGTGTTCAATACATGACACTAGATAGACACACATTTGAAGAAAAGTAGAGCATTACACAGCCAACTGGCCACCAAGGAGACGGCGCACATATCGTGCTCTGTTATTTTGGATCATTCCCATTAACAATCCAAGGCAATCAGAGTTCTTTGCCAGTATGTGAGCTGCGTCAACCTTTTCATCTTCACTGAAATCAGGGAGTTCATCCATTAAGTCAAATAGATCATTCCGGGCATTGCTACTTGTTGCATGCTGACATATGACATGGACTAACTTATCCATACGGACATCAGCAGCTTTGTTTATCTCCACAAGAACATCACACAACTTCTCACTTGGTGAATTTTCTGCCATCCTACGCTTACCAGTGTTCTTCCCTTTGGTTGCCCTATCAAAGCGGGGAGTTTCACTATTGACTTCCATGTCGACAGGAATATCTTCACGATCCACATCCGATACATTTTGTTTATTGGCAGTAGCTTCATCATCACCATCAGCTTCATCTTCAATCACAGCCTCCCTGACATCCTCAGCTGTACCACCATTGGCCTTATCCATGCCAAATATCTCGTCCCAATCGTAGAATAATGGACATGCTTTGTAGCGCATGTGGACGGCATTTGGATCATTCTATGACATAAACAACAAACAATGAATACAATAATATATACTCACCTTCAATGAAATAAATAATAAATCATCACAAAACCATTATACATACTACATTTCATCATGCGCCAATCTATTAGAACTTAATGAACAAACAAAAAATCTGATATGTTAACAAAATGGGTAGATGAATACACTGCAAGATAGATCAATTCATACATTGCAAATATTATCAATACATTAATGAATAGAAAACACCAGAATTCATGTTACATTTGAGGGTATATAATGAACAACACCAGAATACATTTGAGGGTATATAATCAACAGCACCAGAATTCATGATCCATTAATCAAGATTAGAAAGCAAAATTCAATAGAAAGGTTCACTATTTGGGGGATATATAACCAGAATTCTTCCTGCTGTGGCAAGATGAATTTATGCAGTAGCAAAAAATCATTAATGCAAAACAGAAATATTATAGCTTCATATGGAAACAGATAATATTGTACCTTCACAATATTGATCCAAGCATCATCATGAACGTCGATGATACCCGTCGAGGGGTTGAAGCCTATTCCAGAGTTATTATGCAGCATTGTCAGTAGAGAGCCATGGAATTTTTTCCAAATGGTGATACGCGAAGTAATGTGCGGTTGTTGTCGAATGTCCGTCCCTGGGAGCCTCTCTTTTATACCGGCCTCCAACTTCATAAGATACCCGGGCTTAAAACCATTTTCGGACCTCCAACCATTTGCCATCAGTTCTTTCATCAGCTCCGCGAGCACAGCTTCTTCCCGTGGGGTCCAAGCACGGCAGTGTTTCTTACCAGCTTTCTTCAGCCCTAGACTGCTACTATCACCGCTCTCCATTGTGCGCACTCGAATAATGGACATGGAAATGTTGGTTAATAAGCGGGAACGAAAGAATGCAATGAGAAATTGAAGAGTAAAACTTGGAATCAGAGATAATATGGTGGGATATGCAGAATAAACACATTAGAATCGGGAAATTACCTCAGAATCGGCCGACGAGGGGTGCCGCTTCCAACCAAATGTGAAGAACACTCTGAACGAAGAAACCCTAGGTGTGAGGGTATTAATGTTTTGCAATCGCAAATAATGTTGTACCAAACGAGGGAAATGTTTTTTATCTAAGTACGTCTTCTTTACCAAACATCAGTAATGCTATCTTACTTAAAATTCAACGACTACCAAACATAATAAAGCGTTTTATATTCTGGCTACCAAACACCAGAAAAAAACAGTTTCTGGGCCCGCCTATGAAACCATTTCTTAGGCCCAAATTTTGAGCTTTTCTCATTCACAGCTACCAAACAAGTCCTTATAGAATCCATATAGCCATATACAAGTTGAATCCATATAGCCATATACATAGTAAAGTTTTTTCTGCACATAATTAATTTATAATTAGTGTCAATTTTATGAATCATTTTATAATTTTTTTATAAATTTAATCATAGGTTATGATTTTATCCATGTGACGAATGTCTGAAAGATTACTTTGATAAATAAAATTTGATGCTGATCCTGAAAGATGCACGACAGTGACACAAAAAATATATATCTTGTGAATTCTTATAGAATATCGATATATAATGAGAAATAAAAGAGAAAACTCTCTTGATAAACACTAATACATGATTAAACTACTAACTTATCTGGCCACCGGGCTCCTCACTTGTGTGAGTGACCCGGGTTCGATTCATTTTGAGAACGAATAGGAGGGAGATATAAGGTTAGCTTGGAGATATGAGTGTATGGAAACTTGGTGAACTAACTTCTAACCACTAACAACTAACATTTACCGATAAAAAAAATCATGATTAAACTATCTAATAATTTTTTAACAAACGGAATGTGAAAATAATATATTATAAAGATATTATCACTATTTTAATTTCTTAATAAATACAATTCTCCAAATTAATTATAATTCACAAGATCTTGGATGCATCAAAGTGCATAATATACACTTGGAATTTAGACTCAATTTTAATTTTAATTTTAACTGGTCCAATTTCACGTATGTGTATGGACAGATCAATATTAATTTAGAAATTGAGGTTCAATTAAGGAAGCATGGGATGCACTCAAGTGTACCCAAGACATACTCATTATAATTATTCCACATTGTTATTGCAATCTCATTTATTTAAAAATTTTCATTTAAAAAAGTGAACTTTATGTGCTATGATCTCCAATTTATTTAAGAAAATAATTTAGTTAGATATTTTATACATAATTATTGTAAGAAATTTCATGAAAGCTAAAATGTTGTGATAATCGAATCGACCTCAATAAGACTTTAAAGCCTTACAGGCAGTAATCAGAATTTATGAAGAACTCCGATGAACACGAATTACAGAAATTAGGAAATCAAAGAACATAGAATTTTACATGGTTCGATCAATAGATCTACGTCCACGGATGGGGTTGCTCACTTTCACAAAAGCAATGGAATAACAGTTACAGATTACAAAGCTTTCTCACTCTAGAATGTGAATATAAGTGCATTGTTCATCTCTGGTTTAAATACGTATTTATAGACTTATCCCTTAACCGACTTTAAGCTCATAACCAATCAACGAATTCGTATGGTTATAACCGCTAAGAATAACTGTTCTGAGGTCCAATAGGATTACTCCACCAACTGTCCAAATAACCGACTTTATCACTCCGTTGAAATAGTCTTCGTCATACTCTGTTTTGCTCATAACTGTCAGCTCAGGATATGACTTCAGGATGAGTGACTCAGGAAGTAGGTGATTTCAGCTCAGGATGATAATCTTCGGATTGCGCCTTCAGGTTACTGAGTCTTCAGGAGACAAGTGCCTCAGAATCTGAACACCCAGGATGAGTGTCAGAACCAGTGCACTCAGACTCAGTATCAAACCTTCGCTCAGGCTCAAGATCAGATTCTTTCATGTTTAGGATATTGTCTCAGGATCTTTCCTCCGGATCCAAACTTCAGGATCAAAATTCTTGATTAGTCTTCAGTATCCAAACTCAGCTTACCTTTACACATAACATAAAAAGTTATGAAGTTTTATCAATATAGAAACTGCAAGTAAAATTCTAAATTATTCTCCCTAAAAAATTCTAATTTATTTTGCATTTGAAAGATTTCAATCGTCTGGAACTATTAAGGGGGCGCTTGGTATGAAATTCTTCAATGGTAATGAGAGTGAGGATAAATGTATAGTAATTATAGTAGGTAATGTGAATAAATGAGGTACACAATGTTGATTTTCCTCCTAAATAAGGTAATCATTACCCTCAATTGATTATCCTCATTCCATCCTATAATCATCCTCCTCAATCAATCCACCATACCACAATCAACAACTTTATTTTTTGTCAACTTATTCCAAAATTAGAGCACAACACTAATGATGTAACCACCATAGACACAAACTCTCATTCAACATATGTAAGGGTAAAGAAGGAAAATAAAATTTCATTCACATTACCATTGAAGAATTTGAAACAAGCGTCCCCTAAATTGAATAAAAACTAATTATTTTGACCGGACCATAAGAAATTTTCTGGCTAAAAATCTCGCACAAAAGCTAAAACGAGAATTTTACTCTTAATTTATATTATTATATGAGTAAAAATAACATATATATATATATATATTCCATCTTTTCTTTTATCTGGGTTTTTTTTTTGTTTCATATTATTTTTAGATTGAGCAAATGGAGATTCGAACCTATGACTCTCGATAATAGATAGTGAGGCTCTACCCATTTAAATTATACAATTTCGTCTTTTATTTCATATTATTACTATTTTGTTCATGTGATAACACATCCTCTAATACATTATTTGCACTATTATAAGGACAAAAATATATTTCTGAAGGATAAAGAAATATTTATACGTATAATGACACACATTTGCTTTTATAGTAACTCATATTTGTTTTCATACTAGCTTATTCTCTTATTATTGTATCTGTTGGTGAACATGATATCAGCCTAAGCAAGGTTCAGGAAGAAAACAAAGAGAGTAGAGGCTATGTTTTATAAAAGCAGAAGCAGACATTAAACTGGATACCTTAGTGCTTTTGCTCGGACCGAATTTGATCGGTCAAATCGTTAATAAAATGGTTGAGTCAGTATGATGTCATAATTATATAATATATAAATTATAATATTATATAATTTAATCCTTTATAATTAATATATAATGAAGACACTGGATGAAGACATTGCACCGCTTGAAGATGTCGCACCATCGGAGATGGATGTCAACATCAACGAATTTAGTCATCAAACTCTTCGTCTATTTTAGATTTATTTTCATAAATATATTAGGGCATCAATAAATTTCTTAATTGCAAAATACTCCTAAATATTATTTTTTAATAAAAATTCTCCTAGCTGCCGGTTCGACCCAATTAATACCGCTTTTGATCGGTTTTCAAGCGCTTTAGTAGATGGTCAGTCGAACGCTTTTGAACTTCACATTATTATGTCCGATTAGCAGTCGGACCGATCCGACCGATTTTTTTAAAACATAGATTAAAGATTTAAGCAAATTAATAATAATTTTAAGTGATCAGCTCAAAGGTCATAGTTAGGCTCACCATCCAATGAGATCAAACAAAATCATTTGTCAATGGACTTAGTGCATGTTTGCAAACTCTAAATAAAAAATAAAAGTGTTTATTTTTTGGAAAAAAAAAACACTTAAAACATGTCTTCAACTATTATTTTAAGTGCTTATTATCACTTTTGGTCAAGCAACAATTTTTAACTTCTAGCTTCCACTTAAACACTTCTACACATTCTCCAAAAAAATAAAAAAATTAATACCATTTTTAAAAGTACTTCTTTTGCAAATATAATTCTCTTAATAATTTTTTTAAATTACTTAATTTTAAAATACTTCTTATTTTTATTTTACTATAAAAATTATTAAATATTACTTTTTTTAAAATTTTAATTAGAGATTGCAAACATACGTGTGGATGACTAAAGACATAAAAGCCAAAAATACAAGTATGGAGAATTCCACCAAAACTCATAGTGGCACCTATTCTAAATGAGCACCTTATAAATTATCTAATTATTATTCATTTCAAACCAAAATAATTTTATACGAGTATATATATGTATTATATTTAAATTATCATTGTTACCAAATTATTAGTAAAACCATCATTAATGTTTATGCATGGTGTTGTTATCATTTTCTTTTTCTTTTTTTTATAAGCAAAAGTAATTTTATTTCTTTTCAAAAGAAATTGGGCATCAGAAATACCCTTTCATACAAGTTACATCCAAGACTCAACCTTCCCTGTATACATGTCGAACCTGACAAAATATTTTGAATACTCCTAGACCACTCACTAAAATCTATATGTTTAGAGTGCATAGATCCTATTCGGATCCAACTCCAAACTCTACTTTTAAGCTCCAAGATAATTTCCTCTTCCGATGTTCGTTTATTCTCAAAAACTATTTTATTCCTAGCTTTCCAAAGTAACCACAGTAGACATTCTCATATGCCTCCAAGAATCCATTTGCCATTTCTTACACGAGATAAGTTGGCAAAGTGAAGAAAATTGGTGGAAGTATTGGATGATAAAATAGTCTTAACCCCCACCGAATTACAACACATCATCCCATATTGGATGGTAAAGTAGTTATCATTTTCAATATTGTAATTTGTTATTTATTTCACTTACTGTGAAAATTAATTTACTATCTAACTAGATAAACTTTATTTTTGATATATAAAATTTTAAAATTTCATTTTAGGATTAAAAAATACTGTCTTATTAACAAATTAATCGACATCGTAATAAAAAATTTAAAAACCGTATCAACTAAATTAACAACGGATAAAATTCCATCATGTATAAACAGATGATAAAAAAAAAGTTTAATGTCGCGGTTAGTCCATTGTTAATTAACAATAAATTAGTTAGTCATAAATTTTGTTGGTAACCATTGTAAAATTAATATAAATTTAAAATGAGTATTATTAAGGAGTTAATTAATAATTACATTTTAATTTTATCCTATTTGTATAATCTCATTTATATAATAAATAACACCACTAAGCATTATTAATAAGAATTCATTCTTATTTTTCTAACTATTTTAGTTATTGCCCCCAATTAAGTGCACCTAAGCTGCAAATATCCATAGTTATATTCTCCCTATTTTATAGTGATAATTATTTTTATCTTCACATATAGTATTTAATTTTGACAATGTATTATGTGAGTAATACTCACAGAAAGTAGAATTCGTATGTATCAATTTTAACTTTATTCAAATTATGATTCGATCCTAACTATCCGTTTAATGATAATTTGAGTTCGATCAAATTATTACACACAAATCCTATTTTCAGGTATATTACACACATAATACCCACCCTTTAATTTTACATATGGCAAAGGGCTTCTCTTCTATCTACATGCACTTGTTGAATCTCCATTACTCATGTGATACACATGCATTAGTAGGGTATTTAATTATGGACAAAATTCTCGGTGAATTAGAATTTACATAAATTTAGGGTTAATTTGGTTCGTAAGATAAAAGTATCCCTTCGTCAAAAACATGCATGATTTTGACGGATAGATATTTTCATCTTACGAACCAAACATACCCTTAGTAGTTTAGTCTTTCGTGAATTAGAATTTACATTAGGTGAATTTAGTTTTTTATAACTAAATTATTATTATTATATATATATATATATATATATATATATATAACAATTGTCACATTTTAAAACTTACTTGATATTTGATTTTTTAATAATAATATTTGGTATATATAATATAATAGTGATATTTAAAAAAATGGTTCAGAACCCTCATAAGCATAAAAATTTATCTCGCCACATTAACGTGTCCATAGTAGAGATGTTAAAAAGGGTCATAACCAAGGATGAAAATATCGCGAAATATCGCGGATATATCTCGGATATATCGCAAATTTTGAGTATGCGATATGGATATTGGGGTACAATGTATTTTTTACAAAGTATCGTGGATATATCGCAAAATATCGATATCGGTTCACTCGTAGTACAAAATTAATTGAAAATCGGGAAATATCGCAGATATATCGCAAAATATCGCACTACATAAAAAATGGCAATTTTTTCTTTTTTTTATATTTTTATACAATTTTCAAATGATAATTTTTTTTTTAGTGATTGTATATTCTTTCATGGTTTTATTTTTATACATATATATTTTTTTATTGGGCACTGATCATAGTGATATGTCTCAAGATTCATATGCTTCTAACACACATTCGAGTTCACACTTTGGTTGGAATATTCGAAATATGTTTCATCATCCATTTTCATATCAACAAATTCATTGGGTTAGTGCACACTATCCAATCTATGGTGAAACAGTTGGAAGAGATAGAGAAACATATGAATGGCATGTGCATAACTATATGCAGGATTATTCTAATGCAATGAGTTGGTACCAATATTGTTTGGACAAAGATGAGATTCCATCTTCTACATTTGAACCCCATATGTCATCATTTTGGTACTAAATGTATTGTATCATGTAATTCAAATCATATTTTATTGTATTATGCATTATATTATTAATTAATTAATGTCAGACAATGATTATATAGTCCATTATCTATTTATTTGCTTTAAACATGTCAATTTTTTGTGATCTTAAATGAAACATATGGATAATAACATGCTATAATAATCCCTAAAATTTCATATTAAATTTCCAAAATTTTAATAAAATTTCCGTTATTTTTCTATTTTTTTTGCGATATCGATATCGATATGCGATATCGATATATCCATCGATATTTTCGTAAATTTAAGGTTGCGATATTACTTGCGATAGCGATATTTTCATCCTTGGTCATAACACATAGGACCGTTCCATTTAAAATAAAAAAAATGATTTGGAACTAATTATTTCTAGTCCTTTTAAGTTGGTCCATTTTGGTCCGGCCCGTTTAATTTGAATAGGATTTTGAGCCATATGCAATTAGGATTTTCCCATTAAATATTTTTAATATAATCGTATACTTCATCCGTTCATAAAAAATTGAACACTTTTTTATTTGGATGTTCGGAATCAATTTGCACACAATTACAAAAGAGAATATCGATTTGCATGCACATTCACAAAATTTTATACATATTTACCTATATGCCACAATTTTATTTAAAAAAACATAATTTTTTTTAAATATGAAATTTCAGAGGTGCAAATTTCCGTAATATTTGTGTGGAACATTAAAATAAAAATAAAAAAACAAATTTATATGGGTTGAAGGGAGAATATATGTTAAAACAATCCTAATACTTTGAGTTGATTGAACTTTTTTCAGAAAAAAATGATCGTACACTACTTTTTTTTTTAAATGTTAGTTGTTAGTAGTTAGAAGTTAGTTACACCAAGTTTCCAAACACTCCAAGAATAAACTCCTAGCCAACCTTATATCTCACATCTCCAATTCGTTCCCAGAGGGAATCGAACCAGGGTCACTCACTCAAGTGAGGAGCCCGATGGCTAGGTGAGCTAGCCCACCCGGATCGTACACTACTTACTTTTTCTAGTCGTCATGATGGAGACTAAAATCCTTTTGCCTCATCTTGCGTTGTAGTCATAATGATGTTTGGGCTTATTTGTTTTCTACTATGTTGAATCAATTCAATTAAACCACAATGACTCTTTCTAGCTAACTTCTGTGAAATCATGTCACATATGATCCAATTCATTAAAAAAGAAAAGAAAAAAGAAAAGAAAGGAAATGAGTAAGAATTAATGAAGAAACGAGTATGTTACAAATAATCCTCTATACTTAATTTGATTTTGTTCAAAAAAAAAAAAAAAAAAAAAACAGATTTTGTTATAATTTATTGTCCATCTTTATTCATGTGAAATAAGAAATAAAGGTTAAGGGAGTCATATATTAACTTCGATTCATATCAATATATACACAAAAACTCGTATGCAATATTGCACAAAACCCGCCCAGTGCAATTAACCCATTTTACAAACGGATCTAATATAAATATTGAAAAACCGCCTATTTTCTTTTAGTTTTTCATCGGTTTTCAGAAATTTTCTTGGTTTTCCGCAATCTTTCCTTCTCTCATACGAAACTCTCTGCTCATCTTTCTCATACGAAACTTCATTGGTTTGCGATTTTCCATCTCATTACATCTTTCTCATACGAAACTTTCTTGGTTTGTTGATTTTGTTGGCTGTTGCTGCATATGATTTGTTCGTGTGAATATATTTTTGTGTTTCGTAGTGTAGATCAATGTTTTTTAAGTGATTTGTAGTTTCTTAGGGTTTTTGTCTGTGTTCTGCTCTATTTGAAATACAGTAACAAAAGAGTCATAATGTAGTATCATAAAATTCTGCATGTAGTAACAAAAAAATCATGATGTAGTATCATAAAATTCTGCATGTATGTAGTAGCATGAAATAAGTAATGTAGTATAATAACATGTTGTAGAGGTAGTGGAATTTGTTTTTTGTATGTAGTAACATAATACACTTCTTATAGTAGTACAATATATATCTTGTAGTATGACAATTTTATGCATGCAGTAGTGTGAAGTAATTAATGTAGTATAATAGTGGAATGTGTTTTCTGTATGTAGTATTATAAATGATATCTTGTAGTATACAAAATTTGAACATATAGTAATACATATTATGCAGTATAAAAATATTATGCATGAAGTATAAAAAACTTATGCATGTAGTATCATAATAAGATCAATGCAGTAACACAAGAACAGACTAACACAAAATAATTATAGCATCTTTGTCTCTCTTCGTTATAATTGAATATTAATGTGTTTTCATGGTGATCGCCGAATTTAATTGAATATGAATGCGGCGTTGATTTGATCTTTGTGAAACTATGGTTTTAGAGTTGTGGGCTTTTTGCTTTCTAATATGATCCGCGAATTTTGGACGTGACCCGATTCTAAATTGAGTGACCCGCGAATTTCAAAAATTTTCTTTAGTATATATTGCACCGTGCAATATTGCACGGGAGACCTACTCCAATATATATTATTAAAATTGATTTGGTTTTATTGAGCATCAATGCAGTTGTTTAATAAATTATGAATAATATATATATATATATATATGAAATGCTCTCTATCCTAAACGAACTTATAGAAAAAATAAATTTTAAGAATAAAGTTAATATCATTTTGAACAAGTGCAAGTATTTTTGTCACGACAAATAATACCGCGAAACATTTCATGTTGTGATGAGCCTCGACTGTTAAAAGGGGCCATGGCATGCATGCCCCAAAGCTTCTACATTTTAAGAGAAAGAAGCAATAAATTGCATTTTATGCAATCAAAACCGTCCATCATATACATGGTAAAAAATGATGTCACCAAAAGTAACAATTATATATAGCAAGCAATTATGGATTCATTTTTACTCAGTTTTTGGTGAAATACCATATGCTAAATGCCCCACATAAACAGTGCCAACCCAATAAAAGTGGAAATATACACTTATCAAAATTCTAAAAAATAGATAAATGAATTTGACTAGTAAAAAGAATTCTGAATATATCATATAACATCTGGGATTATTAACCAATGTCCCATAAATGTATATGTATAGAGATTTATGACATATAGAATCATCTGAATATCTTAGGAAAACAAGAGTAAGTCTGTATATGTTAAATCTCTATGACAAAATACAAGCTCCTCCTAAGGATGCACTTTGGTATGGTTAGACATTTTCACAGACTTTCCCACCGATCTGCTTTCCATCACCTCTGCCGATCATAACCAGCCTCAACGAGCGCTCGGATAAGTTTGGACCTCCCCTCGCATGTTCCACTTTGCCTCGGAAGCACACGGCAGAGCTGAAAATGGAACTTCTGAAGAAAAGCATTCAGATTAGGGTTGTAAGCGAGCTGAAACGATCGAGCTCAACACTCATGAACTCAAGCTCTGACTCAAAAACTTACATTACCTTAATTATAAACTTTTATTATATTTATAATTAGAGAATATTTGTAAATAATTAATGTATTATAGGTAATGTAATAAAATTATGTTAGCTTGATTACTAAGCTCAAAAACTTGAGCTTAACTCAATTAAATTAGAGTGTTTCCCGAGTCGGACACGAGTAGCTTGAATGCCGGCTCGACTCATTTACTCCTCTAGTTCAGATAACAAGAGGTCTTTATATAATGTTCCCTCATTCAATTTCAAAATAATAAGTAAAAATTGTTGTAGTGATGCTCTTACCACATGGGATTCGGGCACATCCTTGAAATGTGGATGTTTCAGTAGGGATTTACATGATTAACTAGGATCAGTTAGCTTGTGGTAGTAAAAAGCTGAAGCCTGAATTCTCGCGAATAAGTGGGGGTGGTTCAATATCTGAAATATCGAATGTATCCATTGATTTGGATAGATCATCAACTGAAAATGGTATGCTGCAAAACAAGTGAAAGGGATTAAGATTTCACAAATAAATGAAGCAGCCTAAAATGTGGATAGTGTCATTTGCCAACCTTGAATCGTCATCAAGTAGGAACGAGCTACTAACAGCATTGTTTGAATCCTCTGTCATCAATACCCTCATGTTTGCTATTACCTGTGAAAAGTATCAATAGTCCTTCGTTATTTCAAATAAATTATTCGGACCATATTTGAGTACTTAAACTACATGAGTTAATATCCATCTTGGTCTAATAAAAGTTATCTTTTTTGTAAAAAGGTCCCAAAAAAGTTAGGTTTTTCAAGTCACCAGTTTTGGTCCCAAAGTCAACATGATTTGAAATACAACATCCTTCTGTTGGGACATTTTGCGGAAAGACAAAAGTTATGGCTACCAATTTTACACCTCAAATGCCAAAAACATGCCCCAAAACAAGGCTGTACTTCATATTTTAGTGACTTGGGACCAAAATCGTAACAATTGACAAGATATATGATTAAATTAAAAAAACTCAACCTATTTTACTCCTCAAATGCCAAAAAATGCCCCAAAACAAAGCTGTACTTCAAATTTTAGTGAGTTGGGACCAAAATCGTAACAATTGACAAGATATATGATTAAATTAAAAAACTGTGCCTTTTTGGACCTTTTGCCGAAAAGTTACAGGCACAAAAATTTGTATTCCTAATGTTTGATTACATCATCATTGAGCATTCAAGATCAGCTAAGGTCTTAGATATTTGTGAAGACAATAAATAGGGGACTCACATCTGGGGATAAGCTATGAGTGCCGTATTTGTCATCCCAGTACATTGTGCTGATTCTATAAAGCTGTTGTATACTGAGGACCTGTAAAAGATAGAGAAACTCATGAACAAGAAGAAATGCAGATTCCCAAAAAAAAAAAAAAAGTTATTGAGATAAATGCATTTAGACTACTTACAGGACACAGATCATGACTTATTTCATCCAGAGTCTTCTTAGGCTTCTGATGTATGACCTGCACCAGATGAAATTTTATTACATGTTGAAATGAAATTGGCCAGTATGTGGCTGAAATTTATTAGTTAGTTAGAGTCAACAGAGAAAAATAGGCAAGTTAAATTAGGTGTTCATTCAACAATACAATAGTAGGCTAGAACCATGAAGTGATTAGAGGTTTGATTCTAATTTTGTTTCTAAAAATGCAATTTATATTTTAGTCCCAAGACACAGCAACTTGTCATTAAAACAATGCAAGGATTTAGAAATACAAAGAAGCCCCTGAGGATGAGCAATAAATATATTAAAATTGATACTTCTAGATTCACATGATACACAAGTAAATATGCTTCCTCATAAATGTTTCCCTTTCTTCCTAGACTATTAGATATATATGCTAAAGATATTGATGAGACTATGGCTAAGATAGACAAGGTGTAGTTGCGGTGGCAAGAGGCAAAGGAGATGCGGAAGATTGGGAGCTGGATATTTAAGACGATTTGATTTAGTTTGGTTATGATTTCTTTCTTTTTATTGTTAGGAGAGGTTTTGTGAAAAGATTTATTCAAGTATTTCCTCTTCACAGCGCATCCGCTGATTGCTAGGGTAATCTGAGGATTGTTTCTCAGGATTCTGGAATTAATTGTTTGTGATTTCATCAGAAACTTCCTATTCTATGTACTTTTTCTAGTTTATCTATGCATGAATAGTCCTTTTCAAATATGTACACTCTGAAGATATACAGTACAGAAACAAAATCTGCTTAGTAATTGATTATGCAAACATGAGTTTAATTAGTCTATTATTTTGCAACAAAGGGGATCCCATCAACTTGTTCCGACCTAGTATAATAAGCCCATGAGCTTTTCTAATAACTTGATATTCTGATTTATTAATGCAAAACTATAGGAGACATTCATGCAAAGAACATAAAGATATGTCAAATACCAGGAATCCAATAGCCTGTCGAATATGCTTGAGCTCATCCCAGGCTGTACCTGCATACTGGAAAATACAGCAAATTTAGAAACCTTTATGATCTGGGAAAAAAATCAGATTTAGTAAAATGGTATACCTCATCAGTTGCCTTGTAACACCAGTGCTCCAGTTCAGCTAACCCAGCCTTCACATATTCACCGTTGCTGAATGAACAGCATTCTCGTCTAAGTAACAAGCTGCAACAGGGGAACAACCACAGCATAATATACAATTAGTGAAAATTGAAAATATGTCATGTAAATAAGAAGATATTATGAAATTACCTTTTATAACTTTTGAATTATATGAAAATGCCTTGTAACTTTGAATTTCTTAACGCAACCAGCTCTTCCCAGTTTCTCAACTGGGAGAGGCTGACACAGCAATTTAAGAATAAGTCACGCCAAACAAAAAAAAGGAAAAAAAACACACCAATAACTTGATACAACTGGTTGGGGGGCATGTTTACCAACTGTGTAAAAGTTACAAAGGCATATTTGCATAATTCAAAAGCTATAGGGTATTTTCATAATATCATCAAAGTTACAGGTTTTTTTTTAGAATAAATTTAACTATATAATTAAGTAAACAGAGTAATTTGTCATACCTGTTGAAAAATTGCACATTGATGAAAGAAAATATTTGGGTGAACACTTTCCGAACTAAAAATGGAGGCACCTGGAGACAGATTTACAATAACATTTGAACATATTAACCATCATCAAAATATTTGGTACTCAGATAATGTATCTTGGTAAGGTATTGACTGCAGGAATTGACCGAATCAAAATGAAAGACAAACCAGATGAGAAAACAAAGCAAAAAAAGCTAAATTCTAAAGCTTAAGCTGCTCATACATTAATCAACAGAGGAAAACCATCTTTAGCTGATGTATTGCAGACTTTATTAGTGAGCTACTGATCTAACCACATACAAATCTTTGTAATAGATTGCAACATTCCAGGATTTCTATAAATAGGTCGCTTTGTAATCAAGTTCTTCTGTTCTTTATCCTGAGTAATTAATACCGTCACTTGCTAAACAAGACTAATAATAATGACACATCTAGAATGCAAGTTATACACCCATTTTACACAAACTAGTACCCCTTACTCACATCTCCAAATTCTCATTGATCTAGGGAACTCCTTATGCTTGTTTGACCTTTGACATTACCTAATAGTGTCATTCATTTAAAGCTGGATCCCATGATCAGTAGTGATAGTTGAGCAAAATTGGTCAATCAATTGAAAGTATCTAATCATAAAATGACGAGCAACTTCATTGGAAAATTAATATAGAAGTTCATAGATCTATAAAAGGCAATAGACTGAAAGCTAAATTGTCCTTACATGATTTGTTTTCAGCATGTTTAGAAAATTTGAAAGACTCTTAACGATTCCTTGCCAATGGGCAATTAAAATTTCCTGAGCAGCAGCATTTGCTAGGGTACGAGCTGCTCCTTTCATTATGTTTGCTCTGGATATTCTTGGAGCCTATTATGACAAAGGAATATACAAGATCAATTGTGACTCGCCACCTCAGGTGGTTCCGTAGAAGAAAACCTGGATTTTCTATAGGTCTTAGGCATAATGCATCAAGTCCCAAAATTATCAACTTTTGTTTTGAGAGGTTCCTAAACAATTTGGTTCTAAAATGCCATTCACTTATAAAAAAATTTGTTTCACAAGCTCCATCAGGATGAAAATTGACTGAGTTTTTCAACTTACTTAAATGGTCCTGTCAATAGCAAAATTGCCAGCTTTATATAATTTTAAATTATATATAAAAGTATTTTCCACAATATATTTTAGGTACCAATTCCCTGAAGAATTATGGTTAAAATGACTTGCACAAAACACATGATAATATTAGTAAAACTTAATGTATACATTACTTAATTGGAAATTTTCATTTGTCTCGAGGGAGCTTGTGACATAAAATTTCAATACTTGAAGGGTTGTTTTAAAGTAAAAAAATGGTGTAGGGACCTATTGAAATAAAAGTTAATTGTATAAGGATTTGTTGGTGCATTATGCCTATTTCTTAGTAATTGTATTGAAAGTACCTGGATGCATTGTGTGAGCTGTGGTGAAATCTCTTTCTTCAAGTTATCACGAATTATTCCATAAATTTTTTCAACATAAGCAGTCAGCTGCTGTTTGAACAGTAATGCAGGGTACTTGGCATCCACTTGGCGTATGGTACCAGACGAATCATCACCCAGTAATGAAAGATTAACTCCCGGAGGAGTACTGCGGAAACTCTGGAAAAAAAAAATGATTTCATATGTTGATTAGGAAAAAGCTTATAGACTCAATTAAATATCCAAACGAGGTTAAAAAAAATTGGTCTCATTATTTTTCAACTATCCAATTTTGGCCAAAAAAAACCAGACAACATTGTTGTTTTAGTCATGCTAATGTCCAATTTTGACCTCATAGCTTGTCTAGTGTCCAACTTTAGCTCCAAATTAAATTCTCACATGATATAAAATGACTCCTTTTTCCATTCTCTAGCGATTTTGGGGCCAAAATTGGCCATTCTTTAAATGTCGGGACTAAATTGAATTTTACAATTCTGGACCAAAATCAGACAGTAGGCAAGTTATGGAGCCAAAAAACTTTTAAAGTTTAACCAAATGGCATGTTTTTTACCTGTGTCATTCTTCCAAACAGAGTGGCTGATGGAGCTCGTCTATGTTGAGGTGCTGCTCCAGCAGCTCCTCCAGCTTTCAGTGTTCGTTGCAAGAGCAACAATAAAGTGGATGCATTGGACAGCCAATATGCCAAGATATCATTGTTGTCCTGAGTCTTCAGTTTCAAAGGCATTTTGGAATCATACGTGATTGAATAAACTACAATTGTACAACATATGCTAATTAGATAATATATTTACCTCAATAGCATTTCCAATGGTTTGTATAATCCTGTCAAAAATGCTAGTCCTCTCAACTTCAAATGAATGCCATTGCCTAAGACATTTGTAGATAATGCAGGCAGCAACCGGCCTGCCTCTAGAGAAGCCCAAATGCTGAGCAACACAACGAATGAGCAGATCTTGATACTCTTGTTGCTTCTCATTGAGTGACTTTTGAGGCCTATCCTCCATCTCTGGTTGGTCTCTTGCGTTCATTGAAGTACTATGCAAATCCTTTTACAATATTAACAATATATTGACATCAGAGACTGCTTTCTGCAATAGACAAAGGTGAGTTTTTCAAAGTAGCTTGACTTACTGGATTTGTTTTGGTGCTTTCAGCCCTCTGACAATTTCATGAAAGAAAATTAAGAAAATATGAGTAAGTGTCAATAAATATTTCTGCAGGAATACTGGAATAGTAATAAAACTTCTTGTTTTAAATTCACCTGCATAATTGATCTTGAACTTCTTGATTGAAAAAATTTATGATTTTGTGCCATGGTCAGTGCTTGTTGGCGAAGAACTTTATTTTCCGACTCTATATTGGTCATCTTCTCTTCAAGCCTACAAATTTAAATTTGTAAGAGAGATGTATCAAATAAGAGACGAGACAACCACAACAAATATCAAAATTATCCACTGAGGTTGTTGAAAGGAAACGGTTTCTGGGAGGATTTTATATTTGAGGAAATAATTCAGGGGAAGGATTTCAGATGATTTCGACAAATTTCGTATCCGCTAATGGCTACATGAGAGTTTATGATTTTTTAATTTTATTTTTGAAAAAACAAGAATTTTATTGCTAAATAATGAAGAAAGAGGGATGAAGAATCCCTCAAAATGATACAATCAGTCAATAAGAACGAATTACAAAGCCAATTCTCACTAAATCAGAGACAAAAAGACATCTGAGCAGCTTGTGACTAGAAATCCGTAGAACAACTCTATACTTTATCTTACCCCAAACATCCTCAAGAGACTTATGACTCTTAAAAATTCTCTTATTATCTCAAGCCAAATAGACTAAAAAACTACCGGAACTATTAACCTCCACAAAATTATACATTTCTTGCTAAAAAAACCATACATATTGATCTGGAACAAATCCGTAATAGCCTGAGACGGACCCATTGGGGCTCCCAAGACTTAATTACTTTTGTACAACAAGCTTATTGATTTGTATTATGGGTATTAAATCCATAATTTCTAATTCACAAAACCAAGTAAAGAATCAACTAATTTCACACATATACGAAAAGAATGGGAATCAGTATTCCTCAGGTTCTTCAAGAGAGGTGAGTTCCAATTGTGATTGTAGAATGAAACCAAAGTGCTACTCTTTAAATCCTCAAAGAAGGATTATGTATAAGTAGAATAAGATATAATAAAAAGGTAGAAGAATGTTCTACATATATCTTATCAGATTATTTTGCCATCAACATGTCCCAATAGAAACAGTATCCCATTGATTTCAATCAAAATGTTTGTGCTCGATATTAGTTAGTCCTTCTTTACTTATATAAGTTAGTCCTACTAAAAAAATCTCATCAGAGTGTGGTGATATTCATTTATACCACAAAGGACTTCAATATCTCAATGACTGTTTTGTCTCCTTCTAGCTCCAGATCAATGATAGTTTTAAAAAGAAATAGACTGCGTAAGTAACCTAGAATGTACATGGCAGTAAATGGGGCTTTCCAGCAAAAAAAATAAAAAATGAAAGGAGAATATCAGAAATGCCCTACCTGTTTAAAGATTCCTGAAGTTGTTGAACTCGTTTTTCAGTTTCTTCTATCTTCTGACTCTTTCCCTCACTTAATTGCTGGGCTTCAGCATATTTTCTTTCAGCCTCATCAGCTCGTTGTTTTTCAGATTGCATAACATCCTAGTAATAATAATGTTATAAAGAGAGCTGAATTTGAGGGAGAGAGAGTTATGTCGCATTTTAATGTCATTACCTTCAGTTTTTCAATTTCCTCAGTAAGAGACTCAACCTTTGCTGTATCCTCAACAGGAACTGGGGTTTCGTGGACAATTGAGGAGGCTTCTTCAATTGCTTTCTGAGCAATCTCACGTTCTCTATGAAGAACTGCATTCGATTCCTCAATTTTGCTTTGCATAGCTTCCAAGGACTGCTGCAACTTTATTATTTCCTGGGATTTTGCTTCTTCTATTTCGGCCTGTCACAAGAGTTTTCAATTTAAAGAAAGCCAAGAGCATTAATCTACATGACTACCTGATATAGCATCTATAATCAAGTTGGTTATTTTTGATAATGAACAATGAAAACATTATTCAAAGCATATACATATGATAACATGATACAGTCAACAAATTTGAGGTCCACGAGCGAATATATCTGTATGTTATAATGTATTTGAAAGTGTCGAATATAGCCATACATGCATATACATATATGTACAAATGGGCTTCTTTTTATATCAATAAGTGTTTGTGCAAGGAGTATATTTACCCTCCGTCGTTTCTCCAGTTGATTACGCAGTGTAAGATCTTCCACCTGTTTCTCAAGCTTATCCTTAGCTTCTTTAAGCGCACCAGTTTCTCGTGAAGCCTGCAGATTTGATGTGTATATCAGAATTTTGCACATAAGATAGAACATGATTTGCATCTCTCATCCCCGTTATCATATCTAACGAATGGGATTTCTAGTGGATCTATCCCACCAATTCAAATCCCAGAATCGTTCATGAATTCGAACTATAAAGAATCAAAAGATTCATAAATTATTGAACAGTTTCACTCCCTAATATATTTTATGCAATCAATTAACACTCACTCACACAAGTACGCACATCTATATTGTGCATATATATCCAACTCATAATGATATTTGAATAGAAAATCTTAAGATGACATATTTTTCGTTCAATATAATGCAACTAAGATTGCAAATTATTATACTGATTTTAGATAGATCGATCAGAAAAGTGGCATACCATTTTCAGTTTCCGAAGCTCTTTCTTAGCAACCTTACCCCTCCATCTACATTGGGTCACAATTGATGCCCTTATGAGTCTCTTGTAGTATGAAAAATCTCTATGACCACGCCATTGGGCCTGAAAATATTATTTACCATTGGAGATAGGACATTGAAGAGAAAATAAAAATTATTTGTCAACTGAACAACTTAATCACCTGTATTCTTGTTGCTGCTTTAGTTTGTCTCCTATATCTGAACTCCTTACAGGCGGCCATTGCTCGCATCCCCGTCTGAAGTTTAACAACAGAACTTTTGAGTGTTGAGTAGTTCTTCCTGGTCAAGTGTCCTCTGCATTTTGTCTGGATTTTGATAGAAGCTGCCTCCCTCTTCAAATTATCGAACACTTTGCAAGCAAGGTTTCCTGTGAGAAATGGAAAAAGAAATGTAGTCAATCAAATACAAAATGGCAATATAAGGGAAAATATACCTAAGTAAGCACCAGGAAGCTAAATGTTTCCATGAAGAAAGGCATAATACAGCTTGACAAAATGTAGCTAATGCATTGAGAGGCCAAAGGTATTCAACAAACCTCTACAAACAGATTGCAAAGAGATTGCAGCTTGCTGCAAAGCAAGAAAGTGTCTCCGCGTGATATGAGTCCTAATCTTTCTTTGTATTATCTTTGCTGCATTACTAAGTATTAGTGCCCTCCGTGCATCTAAATCAGCCATCTGACCAGCTCTCAGGAAGACCTTTGTTTTTCCTGTCTGCAACATGTAGTACATAACTATGTGAAAGAGAGAGAGAGAGAGAGATTTTACAAAAATAAAATCTCAAGCATAAAATATAAATGATTAAAAACAAATGTATAACAGATATACATCACAAAACGATAAGTAAGAAGCAACCCAATTTTGGAAGAAGGCGCCTTACGTGAACAAAATTCACAAAGTTAATAAACCGAAGAAAGTAACTATAGTTTAAAGCAACTACATAAACTTAGACAACCCCATAATGCAACAGTTGTGAAATTTGATGAGGGAAACACATTCCAATTGTTCACATCAGTCAAATGAGATGAGATGAATATATACAGAAGCTTCCTGTATCATGTATATATATTATATTACAAATATCAAGAAACATTACATTGACTATGAAGAATGGAATCGAAATTTTATCAGAAGCAAGATTAAAAGAAAAAAAAAACAAATACCTGTGCTCCAGTCATGCCCATCTTCTCCAAAATCTTTTTGCATGCAGTTTTTTCATCAAGGCTGCATCAACAGTATAAGGGATTGTTACTTCAATATATTATAGACCTTTGATCACAGGAATTTTAGATAGATACTTACTTTCCTTCCAAGACCTCTGGAGCAAGAATACCAAAACGATGAAGAAACTCATAGAATGTTTTACGGGTAGGGTAGCCAGCACAACTAATTCTAATTGCCTCTAGAACTCCCTGTCAAGACAAGAATAGGAAATTATTAAGTTTTTGCATTTAATGAAGTACTCCATCCATTTCATATTAATTGACGCTTTGAGGTTTTCTATAACACAAAGAACATAAAATTTGGAAGATTTACCCTCCAATAAAAGAGAGAAAGGAGAGAAGATGTGTGAGAAATATACTCCCTCCATCCCAGGTTAAACTTCATACTTTGCAGGGCATGTGTTCTAAGAAAACTGTTTTATTGACTTTTTGGGCCAATGAATGAAGAGTATTTTGAAATAAAGTAGGTATTGTATGAGTGTCTTGTTCCCTTTTTTTGGGTGTGAAGTTTATTGTGGGACATCAAAAAAAAAAAAAAGTGAATTTTAAGTTGGGATGAAGGGAGTATTTTCCAATAATAAGGACATTTTTAGGAATACAATAGGGGTAAATTTAGGAGAAACATGGAAAAATTAAAAAAGACATTTAATTTTAAACAAAATTTAATCCCAAAAGGGACAGTTAATATGAAACAGAGGGAGTACATTTATCACTGGATCTAAAGCAACGGGTTGTAAGAACTCACACCACAACGTAGCTGCTGCATGATATTGACGTTCTCAAAAATAGCAGGCTTGAGAAGATTATTAGGCTTCACACATCTAATGTAGTGAGGTTCTGTAGAATTCAGTGTTTCCATCAATTGTTGGAGTTGTAGCTGTACCAATTTATCAAAGTGCATCAGCTCGCTTCCTTCTTACCGAAGGATTTCACAAGCTCAACATTTGAAAGGGATTGACGTGCAAGAAATGTTGAGGATGACAAAATTACCTTAAAGCGGGACCCTATAGATGAAAACTTTGAAGACTTATTTGAAGATTTATTTGTTTCTTCAGGGATTGGGGGAAATAGTCCTGCTACAAATGAGCATTTGGAAGCACTTAGCAGATCTTGATGTTCAGGCACAACATAGTCTTTGTTTTTATCCAAAAACTGGTCAGATTGGTACAGAACCTGGAGTGCCAAAAGAGAGAAAAAAAAAAAGAGGGGGGGGGGGGGTGTTCATTCTACTGAAAACCAAAAAGGTTATAGAATCCTTACAACAAAATGTAATCCAAGTTACCTCTCCAGCATAATGAGCAATTGTAAAATCTGTACGGGACAATTTTGGTTTGATGAAACGTTTGTGTTTGGTGAAAGTCTGATACAGCTTTTGTGAAAAAGTTTCATGTGTCGACTTTGGAAACATACTGGAGGAAAGGAGACAAAAGTGGAACAAAGTCATATAACAACTGAAGCATAATCAACAAACCTCTGAAAGCCACTTACTAAGTGGTAAGTAAAACATTACCAGGCTTCGTCAAGAAGAGCAATGATCCCTCCAGGTTTCTGCAAAGGCCAGTCAAAACCCCTTTTTATGAGACTATTACTTCAAAGATATAACAATATAAATACTGATTCCAGTATCAGAAGCTTAATTCAAAATACATATCAGCATTTAAATAAATTCTCAGAGCTTTAAGGCAGAATGTATCCAGTTTTCGAATTTCAAGAATTGCAGTGGGAGTCATGTAAAACTCGAGATAATGTGAGAAGGAATAAACTGAAACAATTAAACAAACTATGATTTATACTCTAATTTAAGCGAAATGAGGCTTGGAGTCAAGGATAACAGGGTTTCCTTAAATGGATTCTCCATTAAGAGCTTCATAATCAAACTAACAAGGGCTAGAATTTTCATTTAGGTAGGCATTTAAAGCTCTACTCAAATACGTTTGCATTCCAATTGACATGAATAACTACTCAAGGTAGCCAAGAGCATGGACAATTCTATATCTGTTAAGTAACCTTTTCAATAAGATCAAGGACATCTTGGTTATCAACAAATTCTATATAGCTCCAGTCAATCTCTTCTTTTGTGTATTCCTCCTGCTCCATCTTGAAAACATGCTGAAAAAGGAATTCATAGATTTTCAGTATCAGCATTAAATTAAACCACCCATTTAATTTTTGGAGTACCTGATTAAAATGTTGTTGTAGCTTTTCATTGGTAAAGTTAATGCAGAACTGTTCAAAACTGGTAGTACAAAACTATGAATTAGCTCAGACATCAATAAAATCTCGATATAACATCAATTTCTTACCTGTTAGTTTTAAAACTTTCGAAACCATATATATCAAGTACACCAATTAAAGTGTTTGAGTTTGGATCTTGCCCAATCGAGTTATTTATTTTGTCCACCAACCTGTAGATTTTTCAAATCTTGCATCAAATGACTAATTTAGGGACTAGAAAGATATGGAGAAAAGTCAAAGGTTGCATCAAACCAGTCAAACAAGCGAGAATATAACGTCTTAGCCAACCCATCTCTACTAACTGATGCACCATCAGGATCAAGACTTCTCTTAATAACTTCTTCTGGAGTTACCATCACACGCTTCAGTAATGCATCTTCCAGTCCAGTAAGATCACACCTTAAATGAAAAAAAATATTTCAGAAACTAATGACGGCCATGGAACACCACTACTTGAAAATAGGATTCCAATCATACATGAGAAGCTCTGCCACAATTTTAAGATGGAATTTCGATTTGTCATCCTTCAGGACTGATGAATCGATTTCCTTTCCTTTGGAGAAATCAACATTACCAAGATGAAGAACAGATGCCACTACTCTGAAAATTGCATCCTGAAAAGTGAGAGAACTTTTAAGAACCTGCAGAAAGAGGGCAGCTACTAACAAACATATAGAAGTGTCAAGATTGTACCTGCTCTTTTTGACTTATTCCAACTATGTCCATGGCCCTCCTTGTTGCCAAATAATCATGAGCATCACTTATACCAACAAGTTCATAACAGTTGGATTGATTAAGATAGCGGAATGTTTTTGGATGTCCCAACTTATATTTATCAATTTCCTGAAGAGACGTAAAGCTACTCAGAAGAATATCTTGATATACGAGTTGAATACAGAGTAAGAGAGTAGATTACCTCCTGAGGTGCTGCACAAAGAAGGTAGAAGCAATGATAATTGCGTTCTGGATCTGAAATTTGGCAGACACGAGATCTCTCAAGAAGGTATGTTCTAATGGCTGCCCCAGATATTCTTCTATGCTTATCAAACTGAATTTCAACAAATTTACCAAACCGACTGCACCATCAAAATTAAACTAGCAGTTAGAATAATGAATGCAAGTAGCTACTTGAGGATTCCAATATCTCACCTTGAATTGTTATTTCTGACCGTTTTTGCGTTTCCAAATGCTTCTAATACAGGGTTTGACTGCATTAAACCACCTAGAGAGCTTCAGATTAACTTGAGATAAGGCTAATTATTCATAAAACCGTGTTAGTTTGATATATATATCTATAAACACACACGCTTGTGCACACACATATATTTATTGAATTGAGGGAAACTAAAGCCATCCAAACCTACCCTTCGGTAAAATCAAAGCTATAGCAGAAATTTACTGATTTCTTAAAAGCTAGTTTAGTGAAGGCCATGTTGCCATGTTATGACTAAAATTTAAAAATTTTACCTTAGATTCTATGATATGTCTACCTTTATTGGACTTCCACGTATATATTAGTAATTACCAAACCACATTCATCAAGATAATAATAACCAAACTATATTTCATGAAATATTTTGAAAATTGAATCTTATATCCCGAAGGTATTTATATTATTGGCGGGTAACTTGGTGATATACCTCGAACACTATGTGAATGAGTAAAGAGCAGTTATGTAAATTAATGATTGAAATAGTATTTATAGTTTTTAAGATGAATATGAGAGGGATACAAAACTACAGGAAAGTACTAAGGATTGAAAAATAGGGAAAATTCGCCGAAATTTTGCCGAAATTTCAGAAATTTCATGTCACTGATATGGATATTCACTTGAACGAATTTTTTTTCAAAATATCGGTAAAATATCGGGAAATATCGAATGTAATATCGATATCGGTCAAATGTAATTTAAATTTTACAACTTATCCGGAAATATCGGGAAATATCGGTAAAATATCGGGAACGTATAGGTAAAATTTCGGTATTAAATAATTTTTATTTTCAACAACATTAGTTTGTCAAGATGGTTTTTCTTATTTTACATTTGAGCCTCATAGGACATCATTTTGATAATAGTTGTCTAATATTCAATAATTATGAACAATTGTTGTATCGTTTTATATTTCTTACGTATGTTTTCTTGATATGTTTGTTGTAAGATTCTCATATTGTTGAGATTTTAAGTTCAATTAATATATTAAGACTAGTAATAATATTGTCTAAACTTTCATGTTAAATTTCCATCATTTTAATGAAATTTCCGTGAATTTTCTATTTTTTACCGATATCGATATTCGATATTGATATTTCCACCGATATATCCATAAATTCAGGGTACCGATATTTCCGTTGATACCGATATTTTCATCCTTGGAAAGTACAAAATAGCTCTTCCCAGCCTAAAAGACGATTATAATACTTAAGTCAAGTCTGCCCTCTACATTGTTCTAACCCCCTTATTTATATAGTCATTTCATTCATTATATCCCCTTAATTATACACATTGTTCCATTTCAGCCCCTATTTTATTTATGTAAAGCTATCAATCAAGTTGAGATCCTTCGGTTCCTTATTCGTGTGTAAACCAAAAAGGGAATTGCTCAATTGCATTTATCATTATGTTTTGTTAAGTCTGCATTCTGACATAAGTTGACCTCAATCAATCAAGCCTTTTGATGCCAAATATATAACTTTGAAGTACAAAACCAGATAACATATAATAAACAAATGCTACAAACTGAGGTTTAGGCCATTTGACAGTAGACCAAATGACATAGTTTACCTCAAGAACTTGTTGTTCTACCGTCCGCCCTTCAGTGCCTTTACGACCACCCAGATATGCAAGGTATCGCATAAGCATCTTAGTAGTTTCTGTCTTACCAGCACCACTTTCTCCACTTACCAGAATCGAATTACTTTTCCCCTCATTTATCATTGCCCTAATTCAACTTAAATGACTTAGACATGATTTAAATCCTCTCTTGAGAATAACACAAGGAATAATTTTTGCATATTATGAACAACATTTGTTTCAGAGTGACATGTGGAGGTCGTAAAAGAAAATGTGAATTTAGCCTCGTAAAATTTAATTTTTGCATATTTAGGACCATCTTTTGCCTAAATGTGCGAAAATAATTTTTACGGCCTGAATGCACAATATTTTTAATTGCCTGAATTTGCCAATCAGAAAAAATATTGTCCTTAAATGTCAATGCCACCTAAGTTACAGGCCTAGAAAAAATTTTCCGAAAGAACATGCCAAAAAATTGTAGTCACCTGAAAGCTATGTCAGCAATAGCAAATACATGAGGACTCAGTTCTCCAAATGGTGCTCCCTTGTATTGTTCCATCATGTGGAGATCATACAAGTGAGGAAGCCTTTGAAATGGATTTATAGCAATAAGAATGCCTCCAGTATAAGTCTGGAATAATTTTATAGTTAGGATATAGTATTACAATAGTGCCGCCGACAGCTGAAGAAATCAATTATTGTCTTTACAGGAAGGAAGAGTGATCAAACTTAACTTTGAAATGATATAACAATTATCTTACATATATTTCGTTGAGCTGGTATCTCGCTGCCAAGTTCTGCAAGACTCCAGGCTCATGCAAATAAGATAGTTTGGTCATATCATCAACACCACCAGGAGGTGCATCCTCATCTTTAGGGTATATACTTGATAATTTAACCGTAACCTGGAATAATGGTGAATAATGATCATATATCACCTCATCGGAATACAAAACAAAATGTGGAGGCAGATAGAATGCCGAAAAGAAATTCAATTTGTACCAAAAGAAGCTAAAATAACAAAGAGATATTTATCACTTCAGAGAATGACTAACTTCTAGAATAGAAGTTTCTGCAATCAGTCAGGATCATTCTTGATTCATCCCATTAAATGGGTATAAATAGTGATACAAGTAGTCCTTGAAAGGGTGTCTGGTCTCAGACAAACCCAAGTATTTAGTAGAATTACACAATCAAATTATAATTGTATTCTGTAAAAGATAACCATTATCAATAGATTTAGTCAAGACGGTTTGGCTTATATACGACAAATATTATTTCCCCCCATTACAATGACCACTAGCTATACAGTAGCACTTCATTTGAGTTATAAGAGCTACGTTACCAGCTTCCCAGTAGATGTTTTCACTTCAACTTCGGCTCCATTTATCTTCGTCACTTGACCATCAACCCAAGCAATATCTGGGTCTTCAGCCCAAACATGAGAACCTACAATTATATTAACTGGGGTACCCTGCATATGAAAATTCATGGGACATTTAATACAATAACTGGTGCCCCTTGGGGGAAGAAAGGTTTATCTATTGACAGCTCTTGTGTATCATGTATTTCCAATTGGAAAATTCCTATAACAGCTGCATTAGAATACAAAAAACTCAACTTAAAAGAGTTCATCCAACAGTTGCAGCTAAATATCTGCAAATTAATAGCCCTGAGCGACAAGTGATTATAGCAAATTCATCAGTTACCTCTTATCTTATTTACCTATTCTTCTTTCTACCACTTGTGTCTAAACAATATTAAGCATCGGAATCAACATGGTAGCCTCGACAATGTTGTACCCAAAAACACAACTAGAAATTATTCTCTAAACACAAAGACACTCAAGCGCTACAGTGAGCTATTCCCCTGCCTTTTCCATTATCCACCAATTTAAAATAATTGCCTAAAGATTTCAATATTCATAAGCTCCATGTCCTTTAACAACAGAATCAAATAAAAAAGCACACAATGCCACATACCATATTAACTCAACCGACAGAAAAACGAAAACCCCAAATATATTAGGCTCAGACTACACAAGAACCCCACTCATTTGAACCGCCAAAAATCTTGGTTGCACGATTTCGATTGGCGACGCCAGAAAAAAATGATCGTAAAGCGGCCGGGAATTCGAAATAGATCCCGCCGGAATTTGGAAAAAGACCGAGAGGTGTGAGATTTGGGGTTTGTTTGTTGAAAGTGATGAGTGGATCGGGGTAGGACGTGGAATTGGGGGAATGGAGAAGGGATTTGTGGAGGAGAGGGACATTGTTGAGAGACTCCTACGTAGTCGGAGTTGTTGAATCCTTCTTCCTCCGACATCTGTCTATGCGTTTTTGGCGGGGGACTCTGATCTGAGTTCGTTGCAAACTTTTTTGTAAACCAGCGCCGTCCTATTATAATACCCGCCTAAAAATATATTAAAAAAATAAAATAATTTTAAATTAAGTACATTTTTATAGTATTATTTTTAATTGATATAAAAAATTTATATAATAGAGTAAATATGTGTTTCTTTCGGTATATTGTACCTGCTTTTAAAATATACTATTTGTAAGCATATTTGTTAGGTAATACTCCCTCCGTCCAGTTATAAGTTGCTCATTGCTTTTGGGCACACAGATTAAGGTAAAAGTGAAAAAGTATAAGTGATTTGATGGAGAAAAGTGAAAAAATATTAAAAATAATAATAAAGAAGTGAACAGTAATTTCCAAAAAAAGTAAAAAAATAAATGAATAACATATAGTGGGACGGACGAAAATAGCAAAATAAGCAACTTAGTGGGACTGAGGGAGTAACAAATTTTGTTGAAATTTTTTATAGGCATTTATATTTTTATTGATAATTCTTCATTTTTTTATAGTGTAATATTAATAATTCAGTTAGCGTAAATTTAAAAAAAAAAAATCACAATTCGTCTCAAACTCATTTGATTGGTTTTGAATCTTATTGTAAAAAATGAATGTCAATAATATTATTTTATAAGATAAATATATGAGATTGGAAATTAAAGTAAGTTCTTATGAGAATAAAGAGAATATGAAATGAAATAAAGACATTCATAGTGTGATAACACACTATACAATTTTCTCAATTTTGAGTTTAAAAATAAGTCAGATTATACTATTAATAGTTTGTCTACCCACACTTTTCTTCCTAATGACTAACTTTTTCTGTTTCATGTTATTGACTAATTAGTCCCCTAAACCAAACACACCCTAAAAGTATTTTTAAATCTTTCTCAATAGATCTATAAATGGAGAGCTGCA
>JAPKLY010000078.1:1339612-1425607 GCA_026898435.1 Prunella vulgaris | reverse complement strand
TTCACTTTAGATAGAAAAATCTTTACCAAATTTTCAATAAAGACTCAATATAAGTGCAACTAAAATTCCTAAAAAAATAGTTTTATTTATATTAAATAGTTGCACTTATTGTAGTAAAAAGCTGTCAAAAATATTTTTATATTTAAACCTAAAATTTGTTATCTGTGAGAATTGTGGATCTAATATATATATATATATATATATATAACATTTGCCAGAAAAGAGAGGGATGTTTTGTATTATTGTACATATAAGAGTGTACACACTTGTGCAAATTGCCGCGGTGAGGGCTCCATTGTCTGGGTAGTTATTACATTGACTGAGTGTGTACACGAAGAGGCCGCCAATATTGACAATTAAATTTCGGTAAATCAAAATTAATTTTTACATATTAAAATAATGCATGAAATATGCAAAATTGGTCTCAAAATATTGTAGCTAAACCCAAATTGAATCGAAGGTATTTTTATTAATTACTCATTATTAACTATAGAAAATTAAATACTCCCTCAGTTCCAATTTATCTTTCATAAGAACAAGAAACATAATTTTAAAAAATAGAGTATGTGAGTGTAAAAATAAATAATAAAAATATAAAAATTATATTTTATTGACTTTTGTGAGTGTAAATTATTTTCTTTTTAAAGTGTGAAAAAAGAGTTGAAACGGATGAAATAACATTTATACTCACTCATAACTTATATATACTCCCTTCATTCCCTTATAAGTCGCTCATACCTTTTGGGCACGAGTATTAAGAAGTGTATAAAAATATTAATAAAGTATAGGTGATGTAATGGAAAAAAGTAAAAAAATAATAGAAATATTGTAAAAAGTATTGAAAATAATAATAAAGAAATGAATAGTAATTTCCTGAAAAGGTAAAAAAACAAATGAACAACATATAGTAGGACATAAGAAAATAGCAAAATAAACAGTTTATAGTGGAACAGATGGAGTATTTTTTTGTTATAAAAAATTATTTTACACGTGTACTATCAGTATAAATAACTTATAAAAGAAAGAATTTAACATTTATATATATTAATAAGAGGTTTGGTTTAAAAAAAATTCAATGAAAATTGAAATAAAATCAAATATATGATAGTCATAATAGTTAGAGTGAATAAAAATATACATAACACTATTTTTTCTCCTAAAAAAATATGTAATTCATTAAAATCTTCATCTTCATTCTTAATATCATCTTCTTAATCATTCTCTCATTCTACGATCAATAACCTTCATTTAATTTAAAGGCAAAGTTTTATATTAAAATATCAAACATTTAATTTCGTGTATCAAAAATCTCATCAGATATATCAAATTGTTGAGGTCAATTAAATTCTACCTAATGCATATTTTGTTACACTTGATTAAATATTTGATACTTTAGAATAATTACATAATAAATTTATCATGAACTATTTTTAAACAATACCTATTCTAATTTAAAAAATAGAGCGCAATACTAGTTCTGCAATCACTATAAAGTTAAACATGCATTAATTCAATATATCCAAAGATTTAAAAAAATCATTTTCATTTATAACGAATAATTCGATATGACGCGGCTAATGCAATACATGGATTAACAATCAATTCAAACCTTGGATTTAACATAAATACCGTAAGAAAAATAATTGAGAAAATTTTATATCATGCTATTTCCAAATATTAATCAATCACTTCAGATTCTCTTATCAAAATGCCTAATAATAGCAAAAGAAACAACAAAGTTAACACTTAATTATAAAAACATATTGTCAGTATAGTAATATCATATATATATCAAAAATTCATACTCGAATGTTTTTTAGCTGCTTATTTTTTTTTTTAAATTATTTTAAAAAAAAAATTTAAGTATGAATTTTACATGGAGCCGTCTAGGACCGCCTAAGTCTAAAACCTCCTAGATTTGTCTATTTAAAAAAGAACGGATCGGAAGAGAATTACTTAGCGTCTGGACAGCACCTAGCCCAATTTTTATAACACTAATATATATATATAATCAAGGGAAATTAGGTCATATTTGCAAACCCCCCACCCCCTAATATTTTTATTGCAAAAATATCCTCGTGTTTTACTATAATTATTTTATTAAAAAAACAAAAATAATATGTGATTCTTAGTTCATATGGTCGTTTGGTGGTCTTGTACACATAGTTGCATATGGTCGCGCGTCCTTGCGCAGTCAATTAAAGAGGGTCATTTGTGGTTTGAGTGTAATCGAGCACTATAGCTGCGAAAGAATTTCATTTAACTACCGGCAACTATTAACATGTATTAACCAACAGTCTTTTTTATGATTCGATATTTAATCCAAAAATTGATTAATTTGAAAGATGAGTCTCAACGTTTTCCAGTGAGACCTCTTAATAAATCTTATTGTTTACTAGCAAAATATTTAATTAAAGTCGGAACAAATGGTATTAAGTGATCATTACAGAAATTGATAACATTCTATGAACTTTTTGAACCTGGATCTTAAAATGATCATATTCATAAATCTGATCTATACCACTGGGGGAACTCTTAATTTCACTTTCACATTAAGCGCTCATTTGATTCGTAAGATAAGCTAAGATAAATTAAATTATCTTATCTAATTTGATATTTAGTTTAATGGACAAAGACTCAAGATTAATAGAAAGTCCAAAATAAAATTTCAATTATCTTATGAATGAAAAATAATATTATCTTAGGGAAGAGGTATGATAATAATCCATTATTTTTTTCTTTACTAAAATACTCCTCTTATATTGGAAAAGAGAACTATAATTCATTTTATTTTTTGTTTATGATATAGAGGACAAAATTGTCAATTGCATATATTTTTATTATTAATCTTACATTCCAAACATTCAAAATGAAATTATCTTACACTACTAATTGTCTTAATCCATCAATCCAAATATATTTTTTAACTCCTAGATAATAATCTCTAGATTATAATCTTGCTTAGTCTATCTTGTGTTATTTATCTTATCTATTGAATCAAATGAACCCTTACATTACTAATTATCTTAATCTATCAATTCAAACATACTACTATTTAATTCACAAATAATAATCTCTAGATTATAATCTTGTCTAATTTATCTTGAGTTTTTTATCTTGTCCATTGAACCAAATGAATCCTAAAACTATTAAGGGGGAGAAGTTTCAATTTTAGCATAAAATAAGTAAATACTTCCCATATAAATTATAATCAATTCGAAAGCAAAAAATGTAAATATGATTTTTAATTTTCCTTTCCCCCTTCTATTTTTTTTTCTTCCTTTGCCCTTTGACTGATTGTTGATTCATTAAAAATTTTGTACCATGTAGAGATTAGGTAGGGTAGGAAAAATTAAGTTTGCCACTAAATCCAAGATATGGACGCAGAGGGTCAAACTTTGCTCAATAAAGTAGAGTAACGATTTTTTTTTTCTTCTTCTTTAAAATAATTTAATTTGACTCACTCGTGGATGAGGCTGAACCAATTTTATGATGATATTGATATGCCAACTCTACAAGACATAGAATCCAAAATTGTTATCCAGTTCTACGATGCTCATTTTGATGGATAAACATGAAAATGAATGAATTTTTTTTTTAAATATAAAAAATATATATATTTTAAATTTAGAATTATAAAGAGACGAGAGAGAAGGAAAAAAGTTAGGAGAGATAGAGATGAAAAGTGGTAGAGGGAAAAAAATTCAAATGACATGATTTTGAAGAAAATTTAGAATTATTGCATTTTAAACATCACTCAAATTTAAATATTTGTAAATTCATTGAGAAAGTGATTATTTGTGTGTGAAATCCACAAATTTCATTCACTCGTTCAAATGGAGTCTGAGGTTATTACAATGTGATCATATATATGTGACCCTTCAGTGGCTCTTCTGTGACCTCAATATAATTCTTTGTGCAATTTTTTCAATGGCATTTTGACACAAGAAAAAATATTAGGTGATAATTTTTAACACACAAACTTAAAAATGACATTGTACCAAACTTTTATATAAACAAGTATACATGTATTACTGTAAAAACTAACAATTATCGAAACATATATTTGCCATTATATTTACCGTAGGGACAAATATATATTCATAAAAGGCAAAAATATATTTTCCAAAATTATGTAGTTCACATCTGTTTTTCATACAATAACATCTTCATGTTTTTATAATAACATGGTTTTCAATATCTTGCATGTATTATTATAAGGACAACTATTTATTTCTGCAGAGATAAATATGTATTACTTTTTCGTACAATTACACATATTTATTTTTGTAATAATATATATTTGCCCTTATATTACACAAGTTTGGGAGTTTTTTTTTTAAAGAATATCTGCTTGGTACGACTGAACCGTTTAGGATTATTGAATTATTTGTTTAGAAAATAATTTTACAGATTCTTATCATTATGTTGTGTCTAATTCCTACGTACATAATTTTTTTATAAAATGAGTAATACTAGATTAAGTTAGTAATACCAATCCAAAGAAGAGCTAGCATGGTGCAAATAATTTATACAAGCATTTGCTCTAACAAGTTGATCTTGTGTGAGTAAAGTTTACCATGCACGTGTCTTACAATTAAAATTTTATTTCCTAGAATAAAATTATATATATTTCGATTTAAAATATGCTTGTTTTGAATGAATAAATAGTTTTACCCTTAAACCAAATACACCCTTAATGAAATAATATATATATATATATATATATATATATCAATTAAATACTTAATTAAAAAGTACATATAATATGCAAGTCAGTTGCATGCGATAACTTATTTATATCAACTTTCTCCATAATTATTTTAAAAGATCGCTAGCTTATCATATGATCATCTCCTGTGAAACGATAAATTATCACTTACATGGGATATAATAATATTGTAGGTCTATTGAAAATCCGATTTCACGTGAACTCGTATCACTATTAAGTATATAATTTAAATTAATACTCCCTTCATCCCGAAATTATTTTCATAGTAGTCCCGGGCATGCGAACCAAGAAAAAGTAAGTATGTGAATATAAGTTAAATAATAAAATAAAAAAATATATATTTTATTGATTTTTGTGAGTGGAAATTTTTTTAATTAATTAATTTAATATATAATTAACCGTACATCTGTGCAATATCTAATTAATAATTTGCAGCAACTTTTCCTGACAAAATTTGATTGGGTCCGCAAATGGATAAGAAAATCTCTCTCATATCATATCCACAGAGCTTTCGATGTGTCCCAACTCAATTTTATTTATTCATATGTCGTGCAAGTGCATACTGCCCACCAATTAATTTGATGATGAGTCACTGTCTGGTTGGTTTGGTTAACAATGGTTGTCGATAAATTTTGATTGAAAATTCAAAAACGTAAGGGTAATTCAGTAAACAAAAGTTTATTAGGCAAAGAAATACTCCCTCCGTAATCTTATAAGTCGTTCATATTTTATGAATATGAATATTAAAAAGTGTATAAAAATATTAATATAGTATAAATGATATGATGGGAAAAAGTGAAAAAGAAATGATAATAGTATAAAAAGTATTAAAAATAATACTAATAACGAAGTGAATAATAGTTTTCGAAAAAAATAAAAAAAACAAATGAACAACATATAGCAGGACTGCCGAAATGACAAAATGAGCAACTTATAATGAAACGGATGGAGTATTAGTTTTATCACACAAAAACTAAAAAATATAATATTAAATATATAAAAGTAAAGAAAGATAGAGAAAATATAGGGACCATACTTATTAAATAAGAAAGCATATGTATAATATAAAATTTGTTAATATATAAATCACTTTACAATAGCAATTAATACTTAGTGATAATAAATTCTATCATTCATACCTTTAATATGTATTCTTTAGTGGAAACAGCATCTGTTATTTAAAATAAATACCTTTTAGTGAATTCGTAAAAATAAATAATATTGTGAAATAATAAATACTCTTTAAAGTGATTAATAATTTTCATTATATATTTTATCAATAGAAAATATAAACTTTTGAGTTGGACAGATCAAAACGAAATTGTCAACCTTACCTTAGAGTGAGATGGGAGGAATATTAATTAAGGACAGAGTAGTCCAAATTTTATGTCGAATAAAAATGATGCATAATATATAGTGAGATGGAAAAAGAGCATGGCATATAGCGAGTGGACGAATAAATAGAAAAGTAATGATATAATTATAAAGAATTGTGTGAAAATATTTTTGTAGGTGTATAATAAAGGTGAATATATAGTTGGGTTAGAAAATTTAATAAGTTAATTCAAAATCACATGGGAAGAAAGAGAGTAGAGTAGGGACGACCCGCTCCATAGCTGCCCTGCCCTGACGTGCTCCGTTTGGAGCAGTTTCGTCCCGCCTCATTCTGAGAATGGGACAGTCCCACCCCACCCTGCGCATGGGGCATGACAGACATGTGTTTGCATTTTTACTGTTCGGTCTCGTCCCATCCATCCTGCCCCATAGTATATATTTAATAAATATATAATATTTTATACTATATAAAATACATTCAATATATAATATTTTATAATATATAAAATAAAACTAATATCCTACATTTATAATATATCAAATAAATATAAAATTATGTTATTTATTTATTGCAACTCTAATTTAAAATTATTTTAAAATTATTTTTGTTGAATATGTTTTGATAAATTTGTTGCATTATTTTTATTTTAAAATAATTTTTTATTTATCTAAAATATATACTCCATCTATCCCACATGAATTTGCACAGTACTAAAAAAAGAAACATTGAATTACGTGCACACTCACAAACTTATACACATATTTACTCATATCCCACTACTTTATATATAAAATACATTTTTCTTAAAAAAATGTGTCATCCCGTAGGGTGCAAATTCCTACGGGACGGAGGGAGTATTATATTTTAGTATATAATTATATATAACATGGGGCAGGATGGGACAGAGCGGGGCAGATCTGTCCTACGTGGGGCAGGCATGGGGCGCAATGTTCTGCCCCGCAATGGGGCATGGGGCATAGCGGGGCGGCGGCGCAGAGGCGCGTGACAGGCATGGGTCTTTAAAGAACCGTCTTGCCCTGCCCCATTGTCATCCCTAAGTAAGAGGGTGTTTGTTTCAAATTATTTAATAATAATGAGAATGAAATTTTCTTTTCTTTTTTTAACTTTACATATATTTAATGAGAGTTTGTATTCATGTGCTCTAATTTTAGAAAAAGATGATAAAAAGAGAAAATTGTTGATCATTGTATGGAGATTGATTGAGGAGGATGATTATAAGATGAGATGGAGGTAATCAAATGAGGGTGATGATTACCTTATTTAGGAGGAAAAACAATGTTGTGTACCTCATTTGTTCTCATTACCTTATATATATATATATTCCCATTACCATTATATAATTTTCATACCAAACACCCCCTAAGTCCCTTGTGCATCAGGTGCACCGTGTAACTTAAGTGTATTTTTAAAAAGTTATATCATTTATTCCTGAAAAGTTACACAAATTATTGCTGAAAAATTACACTTTAAAGATACAATTTTCAGTAATAACATGTATGACTTTTCATTAATTTATTGTGTAATTTTATAAAAATGAACTTGAATTGCACGGTAAACTTAGTGCATACAAGCTAAGAGAAAGAAAGTAAGAAAGATTATCCTCATCTAGATGAATATCTTTAATCAATCATGAGTTAACATTTTACAAATATACACCCTCCATCCCTATATCTTTATTTGTCAAAAGGTCCATATATACTTACTAGATTTCTCATTCTTTAAATCAATAATCATATTTATTAATCACAATGTTACTAAAAATTTAATTGTATTCTATTTTATTTATCATAATGTTAGTAAAAGCAATCATATCACATGCAATATCAATAAACAACTCTCTACATTAAAATTTATTCCAAAATTAAATGGAAAGTCAAGTTAATGACGGAGTAGTTGAAATTCTTTTTCTTTTCATTGTTTCTTATTTTATCCCTAGAAAAGAGAGAGCATAAAATTAAAATTCATTGAAATTAAAGAAACTAAAATTATTGAATAGAGTTTATGATACACTGGGAAATAGTTAATGATAAGCCTTGACTGTATGAATATCTCAAAATAGAAAAATAATATATCTATCTGAGTATTATAAGAGGGATTGTTTGATTAATTTGATATGGTAATGAACCAAGTGAGCTAAACTCACCTGGCCACTGGGCTTCTCACTTGAATAAGTGACCTGTGTTTATTATTTCCTTTGGGAACAAATAGGAGGGAGATATAAGGGCATCTCCAACAATCCTCCAAAATAGAGGATACTCTTGGATTTTGAGTATTTCACCTCTCCAACAATACTCTAAAAATTATATGGAGGATGAAGGATCATCCAAAATCCTCTATATTTGGAGTACTTCATACTTATTTTGGAGGATGATTTTAATTATAATATTGTCATTTTTAATGTGTTAAGTTAATTGAAAAAAAAGAAAAAAGTAGAAAATATAATAATATAGAGTGTTGTTGTTGGAGAAGATTTTAAATATAGAGGACTCTATCCTTCAAAATGAAGGATAGAGTACGTCAAAATAGAGGACATTGTTGGAGATGCCCTAGCCCCTAAGGTGGACTTGGAGATATGAGTGTATGGAGATTTGGTGTACTAACTATTAACCACTAACATATTTACCGATCAAAAATTTTTTTTGATATGGTAATGGTGATGGGAATGAAATTTCATTTTCTTCATTTACCCTTACATGTGTTGAATATGAGTTTATGTTAATGATGTCATTAATATTGTGCTACAATTTTAGAAAAGTTGATAAAAATGAAAGTTATTAGTTGTGGTATGGAGGATTAATTGAGGAGGATGATTATAAGGTGAGATGGAGGTAATTAAATGGGGGTAATGATTGTCTTATTTAGGAGAAAAAACAATGCTATGTACCTTATTTATTCTCATTACATATCATAATTGTTATGTGTGTATTCCATTCCCATTACCATTGAAGAATTTTTTACCAAGCGCCCCCTTAATTAATCAATAAAAATCTACTCTTCTTTCTTTTCTCCAATAAGAATTTAACTATTAAATATTAAAACATTATTACAAATTCTTTTATCATGGATCCTTGAAATAATATCTTATTTATTTATTTAAGAAACCATTTAAATAAAAAGCAAGACAGTTATGCATCATATATATTGAGCAATTAAGTATATTTCAAAATATTATTTTATTTAACTAAATAATTACGATTAATCAAGGTGTAACAATTGTATGTATTTAATAAAATAATTATAGTTGTTAAATAAATTAAAAAATAATTTAAAAATATATTTGAATAATATACTACAATTCAATTTATAGATACAAACTAAAACCTAAATAAATAGTGACGAGACGAGGAGACTAGAAGAGACATGATCAAACTATCACCCATCATCGGACAATCAAAATATAGCTGTCAACTGGACTAATACCGGATTAGCTCTTGGTGTTTTTTTCAAGCATTGACAATTAATTCTAAATATTGAATTTATAATAAAAATCACTTGAAATATCACATCCATATCATAAATACGCATTATTTAAGTCAATTTATTGTATAAAAATAATTTTAAATAAGTTTATAATGAAATAATTTTAAATTATAAAATATTTAATTTAGAGTATAATTTTTTTTTATCAAATTTAAAAAATTTAGGTCAATTGTATTATATTGTATCCATTCGTTCCAAGGAAAATAACATATTTTTGTACTTGGACGTTTCACACCAATTTATACACTATTAAAAAATTATTTGGGATGCATACTCATATAATTATACACATATTTAATTCATATACTGTTATTTTAGTTTAAAAAAATACTCTTTTCTTAAACCACGTGAAATTACAGGGGTACAAATTCTCCTTGGACGGAAGAAGTGATTGTTATAGATTTTATTGATCCAAACTTTTAATATTTTTAATGAATTTTATTATAATAATGCTAAGTAAATATATAATACTTTAAATAATTTAATAATAAATTTATCATAAACCATTTTCATATAAAATAGGTATTGTGTGAAAGTAGTTCATATCATGAATCACTTTTTAACAGGACAAAAAATAAAATCCATAAATATAAACCTTGTATCACAAAGTGATTTATATTATGAAACTGGTTTATATATTAACTTTGCCTTTCATATAAAACATAATCTTTGACTAAATATTAGTGGTACAAACAAGTATCTTAGTGTTACAAACCAGTGGAGCTAGCTCACCTAGCCACCAGGCTCCTCACTTGAGTGAGTGACCTGGGTTCGATTCCCTTTGGGAACGAATTAGAAGGGAGATATAAGGGTGGACTTAGAGATATTCTTGAGGTGTAAGGAGACTTGGTTAAATAACTTCTAACTACTAACAACTAACAACTAACAACTAACATTTATCGAAAAAAAAAGGAAAAAAAAAGTATCCTAGTGTTACAAACAAGTTTCTCTCTGAAACATAATCTTGTTTTAAAATTTTAGCTTCAAAGGCGGCACCATTGTTTCTCTTTCAAATCCAATTTACTAAATTCAACTGAAAGTATTATTTCATATTTTTGTTTGTGATTTTTAATTTCATATTTTCTTTATTGTAAATTTTTTTTGAATTTCGTTCTCTATCTCTATTGAATTGCTATAATATACTCCCTTCGTCACATATTTAATTTCTACATTTTAAAAATGATACCCTCTCCGTTCCGTATGAATTTGCACCCTATACGATAATATATTTTTTAAGGAAAATATATTTTATATATAAAATAGTAGTATATGGATAAATATGTCTATAGATTTGTAAGCGTGCATGCAAATTAATATTACTTTTTTTAATAATGTGTAAATTTGTCTGGGACATTCAAATAAAAAATGTGTGCAAATTCCTGTAAAATGGATGGAGTATATCTGAAGCACCTTTCTCACTTTCAGGTTTGGCAAAAAAATAATATCACACTAACCTAACTTTCTTAACCCCACTAAAATATTATTTTATCATTTTTTTAATAAAATATTATTTTATAGTTTTATTAAAATATACTCCCTCCGTCCCCTTGTAAGTTGCTCATAATTTTTGGGTACTACTATTGATAAGGATATAAAAATATTGATATATTACATATGATGTGATGGAGAAAAGTGAACAAATAATGAAAATAATGTAAAAATCGGACAAACACAGCGACCCCTAGGCCCTAACACATCATAGGACAAATTGTTGTTGAAACACAAATTAAGATCAAATTCTAACTAGAGTAAGTACAATCTTGTGGATAAATTTTGTACCATAAATTATTCTGTAATATGCCTAAATCCAACATGGAATTAAAATCTACTGAAACCCAATGCCCAATACTGATAAGGTCGAAGCCCCCATATCGACGAGATTCAAACCCCAAAAAAGTATACAAAATCATCAAAGAACATATCAGAGTACTAAGCAAGACAAGAACATTTAATGTAGTACTAATTATTAGATAAATAATTGTAAATAAAATTCTAAATTAAGGATCAGGATCATGTTTTTATTTTTTTAATCTCGATGCTCCATAAATATATGAGCTCAAAAGCAATGCCCTTTTGTGCAGATTTAATGATATACTCTCTATTGAGGAATTTTTCATTTAGGTTGTAAAAATAATCTTAGAATGAACTAATGAGAAAGGTGAGACAATCACAGGACTAAAAGACCACAGAATACAAATTACTAATCGTCTGAACGACGTTGGCTTTGGTGAAAATATTATGGCTTAGTTGAAACCAGAAACATGAGATGGTGACACAGTTAGCCTTCATCCCCCTCTCTTCAGGTTTTATAGAAAATCCGAGTTAATCAATTCACTCGTATAACCCAATTTTTACTACTTCACACTGATTCAATTCAAACCCGTCGTACATTAAGAACCGAGCAGATACCGCGTGGATGGTACACCGGCTGAACCAACCAATCCAGGTTTTAAAACATTGCATTCAATTACAACATGACGGGAAATTTCACTTTGGCTTCAAACAACACACAGAACTACAACTAGGAGAAGGCTGATACTCATTCGATCTATATATACAGACATATCAACATTAGGACACCTGCCACAGAATGTTTGATGCCATCAGGACACCCAGAGCAGTTAGATTAAAGGTTTTGGTTTTGTCTCAATATATTTGTTCTTTTTATTTTTTTTCGTTTCTCATCCTCCCTCAACCTTTACAAGGGAAGAAAACAGACAAAGTAGCTGTGTTACAGCTTTCTGCAAATGGAGATAATTATTACACTTTATCATCATGGAACCACCATCTCGTCTCCTTGGGAGATCTACCGTTCCTACAATTCTTGACGTAGCGATCATTGTCAGCTGGACGTTGCTGCAAGTGGGTGAGAGCTCAAGGGATTAATGTCAAGACATAGGGTGTGCAGCCTTTCTTGAAGAGACAAGAGAAAAAGTTTTTGCTACTGTCCAACTTTAATCACATAAAATTAATTTTTTTTATTAGTCTATAGATTAAAAGATCTGTACAATATCGGCAGTTAACAGCGCGAACACTCTCATAGTTTGGAATGTTGCATGAAATCCCCTGTGCTTTATTCAATAAAACTCCCCTTTTCCGGAAACAAGTTAAACACTACAATTTATTTCCACTATATCCTGTTGTCATTCATAGTGTACTTTCAAAAATTCAAATGGAAATACATTATAGGGGTGATTAGAGGAAATACATGACATCATTGACTCATTTCAGGGGAAAAAAGGTTAGTGTTATTTAACAAACCATCTAAGGATTTAGTGCATTTTCCAAAATACATGAGGGAATTTTTTCGATGTTTCCATATGAGAAGGAGGTTTCATGTAATATAACCCAATTTTGGCCCTAAAATTACCGGAAAATTTAAAAGGTGTTTAATGTTTCATGTCACATGAATATCGCTTGAGGATTTAATTTGGAGCCAAAATAAGAAAATGGACGAGTTATGCAGTCAAAAGTGGACATCAGCATGAAATAAAACATCACCTTCAATTTTTTTGGTGATTATGGGCCAAAATTGGACAAATTTTATGATAATGAGACTAAACTGAAGAGGTTAATTTTTTTGGGGACCAAAATTGGACAGTGGACAAAATATGGGACCAAAAAACTCTGTACAAAATAGCAACATGTACTAGAGATATGAATTTGAAAATTTCAACAATTGAATATTGGACGAACCTTCACCGGGGAGCTTGAGAGCATAGATAAAATGCTTATGCAAACTGAACTTACAGTCATGGCTGGGGACCAAGAATCGTACAAAATATCTGCAAAATACAACGAAAAAAGAAACAGAGTACGTGTTTAATGCAGTTACCAGATGAACAAACTAGAACATGAGTCAATTCAAAACATGGAAAATCTGGTAGGGGCTCTTAAGAGAAGTAAAAGACTAACAACACAACTTCAAAAGGTTAACAGAAATTGAGGGAGTCTCATACGAAACAGTATCATGTATGGTGTTTGAGTCATATTCTCCTTCGAAAAATGCCTGAGTTGGGGCCCCATAAGCCCATGAGTCATATAATAGGGTAAATGGGACCAGTAATGTACGAGACTGCCTAAGACAAATTTTTGCCACAGAAATTATATGTCAACGACACACAATTATCATTACTTGCAATTTGCAACAGTTATTGCATATTACTCTCATTTCAGGAAGACAGAACACCTTCTGTTAGTATAAAGAATATAATACTCTTGCATATACCACAAAAAATCCTGGTACATTTAATAATGTTCAATAAATTATTTACATTTAGTCATGCCAAATCATGATGATCCAACAAGTCACTCGCATAACACCAACCAAAAATCAATACTGATCACCTTTAAAAGCTGCAAGAATACACATGATCATTTCTCAAGGACAATATAGCATTTGGAACTAACAATGGTTTTTCAACAACTTTTTCAGCATTTGATGTTAAGGTTAGTTAAATCCAATCTTATAAAACAAATTGGCATTCTCCTTCCCATAGAAATGCTATATACCACAGCCAATTTTAGCCTTTAACTTCATTATTATTGTTCGGTTTGTGCAGTGGGGCATTATTTGATTTGCTTTTCATCCCCACCTTAATGAGGTGAGCCAATTCAAGGTCATTCATGGTTAAAAGGTGTGGCATTATAAAAGGTTCGCCTTGTTGTCTGTATTTCCCCACATGCTACAGAAGGTAGAGGATACCATGTTGTCAGGTGGAATTTACTAACTCATTTCCCACATGTTACAGAAGTTCAAGTGTCATACATACATGGAACAAGAGACATCATTACAAGAATTTCACACGAACAATAAGCACTTGTCCATCAGCTAACTTTCTCAATGTCTTGCAGAGAATACAGCTGTGGCAAAAAAATTAACTTCATTTAATTTTCAAATGGTATCTTTTTACCTATTGTTATATGAAATTCATAGACTCCCCTCATTTTTGGAAATCCTAAATAACAATTGTTATACCCTTTTCACCACAAACAAACTTAATTTTTCAAACACATTTTGTTTGGAAATTTTCCATTCAAGAATTCAAAGGTAAAATAAGCAATCGCATCCATCAGCCAACTCTCAATATTTTGTAGAGAATACAGTCATTAAGGTCCACTTCATTCATGAATCAAATGGTATCTTCTCATCTTTCATAGTAATTCATGAACTCCCTCCACTTTAGAAATCCACAATAACAATTACTCCCTCCGTCCCGAGGGAACTTGCACCCCTGAGATTTCACATTTCTTAAGAAAAATATACTCCCTCTGTCCCACGGGAATTTGCACACTTTCCTTATTTGGACGTCCCACACAAATTTGCACACTACCAAAAAAAAAAACATTGATTTTCGTTCACACTCACAAGCCTATACACATATTTACCCATATGCCACTACTTTATACATAAAACACATTTTTCTTAAAAAATGTGCCGTCCCGTAGGGTGCAAATTACTACGGGACGGAAGGAGTATTTTTTAAATAAAATAGTGACATATAGGTAAATATGTGCATAGTTATGTGAGTGGGCACACAAATCGATGTTTCTTTTTTAATAGAGTACAAATTTATGTGGGACATCCAAATAAGGAAGTGTGCAAATTCATGTGGGACGGATTAGTACTTTACTACTTTTCAGCACGTAGTAAACTTAAGGTGATCTTCATCACAACACTTTCAAAATTCTGGTATTACATGCATTCTCATTTACTCTAAATTATTCAAAAACCTACTTGTAGTTCGCAAATCAGCAAACAGAATATATGTAAAACATGACTAAACCATTTTTTTTTTTACCTAAACCAGGTGAAATTATTTTAAACCTAGAAGATGATGAAAACACGAAATTAATTTCAAATGTGAAACCAAAAGAGCTTAAGCCACTAAATCGTGATACAGCACAAGTGCAAAGAACTACACGCACTGGCAGATAAAGGCAAATGACGATCATTCATTATTATCAAACACCACTCTTTCTAGACTAATCCAATTGGCAAAAAACTAAATTATTTTAGCCTCAAAGAATTAAGACAATCCAGTAGAAGGCATTCTACCATGCTATATACCAAAGCTGCCAACTGCAAAGCAACTACCTATTCTTCATTGTTTTGTTCCACTCACTTGGAATAAAACTCCACAGGGGAAATGCCTCATTCACCCTAATACTTTGCTCAATCTCTAGATATTGAAACCGTAATTTAACTATCGTCTAAAACCCTTTGGAATAACACTCCATTATGAGAATTACCCGTTCTTCATTATCTTATTCCACTTTCACTTGAAATAACAGTTAGCTCCAACCTCTAGATATAGATATTGAAAACACAAAAGTTCTAAATTTAATTCATTTAGTTTGGAAGGTATGAAGTGATGCACATCATCAATATGAGTAATATATGATATATCAACACCAATGTCTATAACACGAAACCAGAATGACTGCACGCCTTCACAAACCAACTCAGGAAAACAGAACTAGGCAGATTAAAGCAAACAACAAAGAACAAATAAAACATCCACTCAATAAAATTCAACCTAAAGAAAAAAAAGGAGATGGCGTGGAGAACAAACCTAAACATATATGGCCATTACTATATATGTGAGGATGCATAGGGGCTGGAGGAACAAATATAACCTGCCCAGATAGCCAAAAGTCAAGCAGCTAAATAAACAGTGATTATACAAGGAGTTTCCAGAAACAGAGACTATTCCGCAGTGGAACCCTAGAAATAACACGGTTATGCACCAACCGAATTTGACTCAGAATTTCACTACAGAATTATACAGGATAATTAATATGGAACCGGAACACCTACCTGCGGCGCTTCCATGGGGTAATGCTCCGGAAAATCAACCTGAAGCTGATATGTTTCATCAGCATAAAGCGTGCCTGGTGCACCGACAACTTCAATCACCCATCTAATCATCACAAAACTTATATCTATCAGCTACAAATTCTGATTCCAATTCAATTACTAAAAACAAGAAAAAGAAAAATTAAATGCTCGAAGAGAAAAATTAACGAAACCTTTTAAGATTATCAGTAGGTTTATGCTTGAAGCCAGCGGGCGGATTGGCCTGCCACTCCACCAGCTCTTTCTGCAGGCGATTGCATGCGATCTTGCTCAACGCCTTCTTCCCCCAAATGCCAGTTCCACAACAAGTAAATCAATCAACAAAAATTCTCGAAAAAATAATAATTAAAGATTCAATTCGCGCACACAAGAATAACCACACAAATCTGAGTAGAATTAAATTAAGAAGTTGACCTTGCGTGAGGAAGCGGAGGGGGAGGACATGGCGTACGGGAATTGAAAAGCTTTGAGAGAGAATTTTGAGCGAGGGAGAGAGAGAAAGCGCGACGAAACGATGCGTTTTAAAGTATTATATGAAGCTTTTGGATCGCTCACACTCACTCTTATTAATAATAATAATAATAATAATAATAATAATATAATAATAATTTAATAGCAATTTTTTTTTTTTATATTAAGAAAGGGGGATTCCGACATCTGACTTTCGATAACAATTTCAGATAGGGGCAAATATATAGAGGGTAGAGAAAAGCCTGTGATCCAACGGTGAGCAATGGATCTAGTCCACACGTGTGGTTGGTGGAGATTTTGCAGCACGTGAGCGATGGCATGTGACGAGAATAGTGTGACCGACTCGGGTTATGCGCGGCTCACAATCTTGGCCTCATCTTTCTTAAAAAGCTTCGAATATGATGCCATTCCTCCAATCTCGCTTGCGATTGATTGATCATTTTTTTTTTTTTTTTAAATCGTGAATAAAAGTGGGTTGAAAGAGTTATTTTGTGTGCATCCAAATACATGAAAGACTGATTTTATGTACATTCAAGTGAAAAGAAAATTAATATAATTTATGCACAATATTTGATATCAAGCATTTTTATTTGAAAGAGTGATTTTGTGTGCGTCCAAGTGCATGACATGCACTTAAATTTTGAAAACAAATTGCAAAATACACAGTTCGTTATTTAATGTGTGTTTGAATCAGTAATATCTTAAACAGTAATCAACAATATCCTAGTATTCCAAGTGGTAATGAACAATACTTCGAGTAATAATCAATAATATCCTAAACAATGATCAACAATACTACTCCCTTCGTCCCAAAACTACTTTCACACTTTTCTTATTATGACGTCTCAATTCTACTTTCACACACCTAAAAAGAAATTTTTTACACTCATAAAATTCAACAAAGTATACTTTTTTATTTTATTATTTAACTTTACACTTAAATATTCACTTTTAATTGGTTCGCGTGTCCAGGACTATTATGAGTGTAGTCCTGAGACGGATGGAGTACAACTTTAGATATAAATACTAAAAAATTCAAGTGCACTCCATGCAACTTGCACACATATAAGAATTAGTATAGAGCATTTGCATATTGGTTAAAAAAAATGACTATATTTACAAATTAGTTCACAATATTTACACAGAAGTGTAAGTTTTTCCTGCACATAAGTATTTTTTTTCTGCACAGAACCAATTTGTAAATAATGTCAATTTTTTTGAACCATTTTATAATTTTCCTTAATGTTTTTTAAAATTTTTTGTTATGTGCAAATTTATGTAGGATGAAGATAATATTTAGAAATTAAAAATTTATAAGTCTTATAACTTGTCTTCATTTGGAATTTGGTCCACATGAATTACATTTTTTTTTGTTATTGGTCCTATAAATTTAAAAATATTTTAATTTGATCATTTTTCAAACTTGCGCCAGTAAATTTATAAATAGACTAAATTTAAAATATTTTCAAATTTATAGAACCATCAAAATATATAATTCATATAGACCAAATTCAAATTCGAGTCATATTATAGGAATACAAAAACTTAATCCCAATATTAATTATTCACTTACACTTTTCCAACTCATCCACCAACCTCTTCTTCCAAAACGACATGTTGTAGAATTGATTTACCTTAATTAAATAATTTTTTTTGTAATCTCATCTTTAAGGTTAAGCTAATTAATTTTTTTTTAAATTAATAAATTTGGCCTACGGAAATAGATTGGGCCTGCATTTTACTAGCTTAATTACGCAATGGGCTCGACCTAAAATTGCCATCACTAGAAGCCCTTTCTGTAAAGCCCATGAATACGTAAAGCACATTTGCCCCGTAGAAGAATTATCAGACAAAAATTAGGGCAAAAAATGCCCTAATTGGGGAAGAATCGCCAGTGAATTTTGAAGGCAAGACTCTTTTTTCTCCATTCTTCAATTTCTTCCTTATTTGTCTGTGTAAACCTGTTTACTTTTCTTCAATTCCGGCCTGCATAACTCAAATTTTCGGCGGCATGTATTGTTTTATTGTATTGCATTTTTTATTTTCCTTCAGTTTCTGCCTGCGAGAAGCTATATTTTCGGTTGAATTTGCCGGAAACCGACGATATGTAAGTTGAAATCTGTAGAACATGCACTACGGCGTGTAGGTTGCGTAATTATTCCAAAAAATTAATAAATTAAAACATAAATGAGGAAGCCTCAAGAACTCTAGTTTGATAATTTTGACTACATAATATATTTGTAATATTGATTTACCTAAAGATAGTAATGTAGTATTAAAATGTAGAGTTGTGTTGTAGGTGGCCAATTGTCCCAAATGTCTTCGTCAACGGGAAGACCGACGTCTGTCGCTGCCGGAGAGATGCAGGTAGTTGCGGTGGGGGAGAGGGCGGCTGCTGCTCTTCCTCCGCGCCCTCCGACATCCTCTTCTTCTCCCTCATCAGCGCTGGTAGAGTACACACCACCGACTAGCAACCCGGATGCTGAAGAACTTGAAGTTAAGCTACGGCGAATTATTGATTGCGTCCCAGTTCGCTTCAACAACACCTCCGGCAGTTCGGCTGGTTCTGGGTCCGGTGATTTTCATCAGGTATTGCTCGCTCCTTTTTTTCCCCTTATAAATGATAAATCATAAAAATAAAAGAAGGGTATAAAATTTGTGGCGATTAGTACTTTTTATTTGTGGTTTATTGCATACTTTTTCTTTTATTACCTTGTTTCATTTCAAGCATTTGCGGTGAATATTGACGTATGGAGTTTGAAGAAGAGCTTTGGCATTCAGAACGTAGAATCTTCAATTGATTTATGAGCACTAAAGTTTATAAGTTGAAGCTATATATGCAAGACCGATTTGAAATCAATGTGAATGCTAGTAATTTAGTATTTTCACTGGATTTTTTTTCTTCTTCTTTTTAAGGCGCACATAAATATTGCGTAAGTTTGCAAGAAATGATTCTTATAATATGATCAATCTTGTTTCTTCTTGAAGAAACTTACATCAAGCAATAAGAATAGTAGTGTAAGAAAATGCTTGTGGTACTAGCCTACTAGGAAGAGGAATTCATTGGAAAAATAAAAAATGTCTACGTTAAGAACCACTGTATCTGCTCAAAAAAAAAAAAAAAAAGAACCTCTTTAGAAAAAAATGGAAGTTGTGTTATTGGAGTGAGATTGTTGTTTATTCTATCAGCTGGACTCTGGAAGTTTTTATTTTAAGTGTGGGTTTGAGTTTATCTTATTCCAGACAAACAAAATTTGTGATTTTTACTCCTGTATTAAAATCTAATGTTAGTACAAGTTGAATAAACTAGTTTCAAATTGATGTTTCAAATTCAATCATGAATTATATTGGGATCAATATTCAGCCTTGCTTCATAAGCTTTCACCTTTATTACTTCTAGAGAATTGAGCCACTCCTGGTTAGAGTTGCATGCGATGGCTCATTCATTTCCACAAAGCCTTTGTGTTTGAGCCCTTAAGCATGTATTTTACTTCAGATTGAGGCAATGAGCACTTTCATGTCCTCGGCGTGAGCAAAAATTAAAAGAAAAAAGACTCAATTAGGATATATGAACACATAATGGATTGACCACAAGCGCCCACTGTGAACAAAGTAAAAAATAAAGCTCTTTAACTTTTATGGGGGGAGGGGGGGATTGATTGGTTCAAAATTCCTCAAATGGGAATGAACATGAGATAATTGTGGTGGTTAATGGGAATAGAAGATGATCAATACCTTCATCATACTTCATATGAGGTAATGGGATTCAAAATAAGTGCATTGTTACCTCATTTAGATTAGCTACTTCCATTTCTCATCAATCATTCCACTATCCATCAACCAACTATCATTTTTGTCCTCCTTTTTTCAGAATTAGAGCAGAACACGAGCAATGCAGCCACTATTTCATTGTAATTCACAATTCAGATTCTCATTACTATTCCCATTGAAGAATTTGAACCAAGCAACCCCCTCCCCCCTTTCCCTCCTCCATCAGTTTTAAGTTCGCTCGATTTTCTTTAATGTCGTTATGTGGCTGACTTCTGTTGCTGTCTATTGAAGTTGACTTTGAACTTCTATATGGCTGTTAATGGTGACAGTATCGTCAAATGAGACGAAAGGAACAAGATCGGCTAGCGAGAATGGAAGTAGACTACCAGAAGCGGAAAGAGGTTTCTGAATTCAACGAGAGAAGGGAAAAAAGATTAAAAGAAACAGAGGAACGTGCAGCAAAAAAGCGCTTGAAACGCCAGAAGAAAAAGCAGAAGAAGAAAGAAAAGAAGTGCAAAACCGATGGTGGTAGTGAGGAGCATCAGAAGGAACAATCTTCAGATGATGATAACGAGGAAGCTTAGAGGTGATTGAGATATATTAACTGATGTTTGGTTTTAGAACCATTATTTTATTAATCAAATTGCAGAAAGAGTTATTATAGCAATATTACGAGTTTATGATTCAGCTGACCTCATGGTATCAAAAATTTCCCCAAAATTTGGCATGTCTGAGTATATCCTGCAATTTAAGAGTTACAAAGTTATGACATGTTAGTTATTAAGTTATAAATTGTATTGTTTTCTATATATGAAGAGTTAATTTAAGTGAGGGCTGGTCAGTTTGCAGAGTTTGATGGATACTTCTACCTTATCACATTTACAAAGTTTGAATAGATTCTTGGGCCCATCTACCTTTTGCTAGTCTTATATGGGTTTTTTTATTTCTTTTATTTATGAATTACTATTATCTTTCGTATTGTGTTTCCATGAGATAGATAACTATGAATAGTAATTTAGCAAACTTTTATATGTGCAGGTATATCATATACAGTTATACACACATTCTTGCTTTGCAATCTGCCTGATATCTACAGTCTTTATTCACCCCCAATAGGAGTCCACTTTCTGATAAGTGGGTTTTTTCACGTATCAGGTACATATGCAAATGAAAATACAAATTTCCTTGTTTGATTGTATAGGCGACTCTTGCTTTTCGTGATGTGGGTTCTTTTCTAAACGTTTTGAATCTTTTGATTTAAATGGGGTTTAGAGTGAAATTGTAGTTCTATGGCATTTCTCAGCTTATGAATCTCGATCGACTTGTAATTCAATGTTGAGAGCTTTTTTAATATTGCCGAAAGCCACGAGAGAGAATTGGATCTTGCATTATGCAGAGACTGTTGGTTTAGTGTACTTTGATGGAATGAACTACATTTTTTTCTCTTCATATGACTGCTTTTTTATTTGGATTTTGTTTTGTTCGACTTTAGATGGGGGTCGATGGAGAGAGTATCCTTTGGTAGTTCATCAAATAACTTTGACATAGATCTGACCTTGCAAAAGTCGGTTTGTGATGACTTAAGAAGTTGATAAATAAAAGCACCAGTTCTCTGAATAAATTACTTGTGCATTAGGCACTGTATTTTTTAGGAGTTACTCATATTATTACTAAAAAAATTAACTTTTATCAAATTATCGACAATAATGATATTTCTATCTCTTGTTTTTATTTGTAAAATTCATATAAATTAGATCCTTATCGTTACCCAAAGTATATTGATTTGGGTGTTCCATAGTTTTAGCATTTTGATTATTATGTGACTATAATTTATTATTGTTTACGTTTTCAGAACGTAATTGAATATTTTATTAGCTGGGATATATCATCTTTCTGACATATAGGGGCATCAACATGCATACTTAATTTTAATGGAACTTCAACCATTTGCAGTCATTTTTTATGATCTATAATGCATTTGGCAATATATTACAAGTTAAATATTTTTTGGACTTTTAATCATTTTGACTGGTGCTTGAATCTAAGTGGTGTAAACCCCTATTCTTAATTTCAGGGAAAACTCTCAGTTTTTTCCTCAAGGAAAATTCTCGGCATTAATTTAATGTTGAACTCTTACCTTCCCCTAATACTGAAAAATGAGTCTTTCATCAAGTGTGCAATTAGCTAACTATGTAATGGTGATACACGTTCTGTACAATTAAATATTCGCAGATGAAAAATGATAATTATATTTTATGCACTGGTTGCAAATAGTAGTAGTAATAATATGCGATGGATCGGATTTGAGTTAGAGTAACTACATTTAAAATTTCATGTCCCAATATGTAGTAGCTAAATTGGAAGTTTGTTATAATTGTCTAGCAATTGATTTGACACATCATAATAGTGACTTAACTAGACCATTCTAATGTAGATTTAAGGGATTTAATGTTTCACTTTAATTTCTCATTAAACATAAAATGCCTTCAATATGAGCTCATTGACATTATTTATTCAAATAAAATTAATTTGAAAATTGGGAGATAAGTTCAATAATTTTACAATAAATTTGGCAAAATTATTATAAGAGACGGATAGTAAACATGCACAAGTTCACTGTATAGAAGCACTAATTATAGAGTAGAAACCTACATGCCACAATTTTTTTTTGCATGAGGTAATTGGGCATAGAGGAAATAAATTGCAACAAATTATGATGTAATTTAGATTTCATATATAAGTGAAAAAAATACGCAAAATTAAAAGAGAGTAATTTCCTACGAGCTGTAAAATCAAATTCAAGCACCTCGTACCTGGACTAGTCACGAATGAGCGTCTTTCCAACGATTTGTGTTGATAACGTGTTGTAAAATAATGAATACAAAGAGGCGCACAAATTTATTTATCCAATTTGTCATGAATGACTACTTCATTATATTTCTGTATTCTCTATACAACGATACAACAACAAAGATATTGGAAAAAATATTGTATTTTGATGATGTAAAAACCAACTGACCTTGAAAAGTCAGTGATGTACTCAGAAGACCAGCTGAGTCTAAGGTCAGAAGACCAGCTTAAAACAATCTATTAGAAGATTAGCTGAGGCAAAAGATCAGCTGACCATAGTAAGAGGGTCCTCATGATAAGTCTATATTATGTTCTACGTAAGCTATTGATTTATAATTGGATTCCCTCAACAAACACCACTATATTTACTTAGAGAGCAAGTTGTGCTTATGTATGAGATAAGTCATTTGAAACCATTTGATTTTGGTCGGATTGTATTTAGAAATATGATGAGCTATTTTGGATATATTTCTTTAAAATGTGTACTTCCATACCATTGCTTGATTGCACAACTCTTCGAAGATAAATATTTTGAAAGACCTAAGGATGAGACTATAAGCAACTTTCAAGCTACCTTCAAGATTTCAAATACTTTACTTGTTGGTCCAAGGATAGTTGATTGACCTTTTAATTTTAGTACTGAACCTGGAGAATCTTTCATGCCAGCTCAGGTAGTCTTCTGATTGGTTATCAATCCAGCGTCATTTGAAGATGTGTAATCGTGTTTAGCTGATAATCCTTCATTAGAGATGGCACGCGTTTCGTCTAGAGCGGGAGACCTAACCGCATCCTTTTAGGCCATCGGTCTGTTGATCCGAGTGCAAGCCTCATGGTTGCATGTGGTTCCAATATTTGAAGGGATGGGAAAGGAAGAATTTGAGGGAGGGTTTGAAACAGTAGATGACGTGGCACACGAATTAAGAAAAAAGTAGAGTATGTGAGTATGAAGTTAATTAATAAAATATATAAAATGTACTTTATTGACTTTTGTGAGTGAAAAATATTTCCTTTTTAAGATAGTAAAAAAGAGTTAGGAAGTTCCAAAGTGGAAAAAAGGGAAAAAAAGAGTAAGGACGGAGGGAATAATATTTAATTAATATCATTACATGAATTTATTGATACCATAATATTTTATATTGTATTATTCGTTTATAAGGGTAATGATCATATCAATGGATACATATAATAATGTCAATAAAAGTATATATTTGTATTAGTTTCAGAATTAATTGCAAAAAATATATCACAATTTTTTATAGTCAACATGAACTTTGAAGTTTGCAATTTGATACACAAATTAATTTAAAATTGTAACAATACTTGGTGTAAAGTGAATATATAATAAAATTTAAACAATCTATTATTATAATAATAAAATTTTATATATTATTTTATCACATTCACATAAATAAATAAATTGTGTGATAAAATCAATACAGTCGAGCGTAAGTAAGATAACCTCTATAGTATTATTGATTCGTTAAATCTTTTTCTTCAAGAAAAAGAAATCCTTAATTAAAATCTGAAACTTTTGAATTTGAAATTAGTGGTTACACTTATTTCCTTTTCTTGTCTAGAAAATATCCAACGATTAGAAAAAAAAGATTTCATTTCCAAATAAAAAATTCTCCCCTGTTTCACAATTAAGGCAACTTCCATAACCGCCTGAGTCAATTTAGGTGAATATAACGGTCGGTTGTGTATATCTTCCTTAACCCCATGGGCCCAACTGCCCTTATATACGTTCAAAATCTGTATCTATATATTAGCAATAAGAACAGGGCTTCGCTAATTTCTTATGGCGGTCGAAGCGGTGGAGAATGATTCCGGCGAAAGGAAGGGGCCGTGGAGGCCGGACGAGGACGAATTGTTGCGGAAACTGGTGGAGCGCCACGGGGCTAGAAGCTGGACCTCGATTAGCGGTTCGATTCCGGGGAGATCGGGGAAATCGTGTCGACTGAGGTGGTGCAACCAGCTGGCGCCGTGGCTGGAGCACCGACCGTTCACGGCGGAGGAGGATAAGCTTATTCTGGAGGCGCACGCCGACTTCGGGAACAGGTGGGCGGCGATTGCGCGGCGGCTCAACGGGCGAACAGATAACGCGATTAAAAACCACTGGAATTCGACGCTGAAGCGGAAATTGGAGATCCACGACGCCAATGTGCGGCCGTCGCGGATCTCCCGGCAAGGCGACGGCGGCGGAGATGTTTCGACGGCGATAAGGAATTTTTCTGAGAGTTTATCCAATTCTGAAGTTACCAGAAGGAATTTCAATAGTCCGGTGACGGAGGATGACAGCGATATTGAGTTAACTGAGTTGACTCTTTGTTTGCCAGGGACTCGATCCGATTCAACTCGCCCAAAGGACAAGAAACAGGTGGTTTTAGATCCCGAGTTGGCTTCGGTGCTGCAGAATATGATCAGGAAAGAAGTGATTAATTACGTTTGCAAGTCACAGTATAAAGACAATTAATTTTTTCTTTTTTTTTTCTTTTGCAGATTTATATAATAATTTTTTCATTGTTTAGATGTTTGATAATACCGAGGTGGAGTAGAGGAATTGAACTGGAATATTAGAGTTTTTTTTTTCTATGGTAAAACTAGTAAATTATGGTTTTGTTTTTATTTGTTGATCAGATGGTGAATGAGTCTTTGTTCGTTGAGGAAGGTTTAGTTGTTTGAATTTGGTTGCTTAATTTTGAGTAACTGGGAAACCAAATTTTATGTTACACTTTTAGCGGTCAATTGAATGTGTACAATTTGAATTGGCAAAAATTCTAGCTCAGTGCATTCGCACAATAGTTGAGATTATTTATATTAAAAAGTTAAATTTAATTATATTGAAAAGTGTGATTGATCACACTAAAAAGTTACGCTATTATTAATTTTCAGTGTAATTTTTTTAGTATAATCAAATTTTATTTTTCAGTGTAATTAGATTTAACTTTTTAATATAAATAACCTCAATTGATAAATGAGTGCACCGTACAACGAGTGTACAAAAACTCTTTTTTTTTTTACTTATTTTTAATGGGGATTTAGAATTCCTCTATTAAGAATTCTCTCTTTGCATTGAGGGGGATTGATGTGAATTTAATATGCGAATGTTAATATTATTATTAAGGAGTTAATTACTATGAAGTTTAATTAATCCTTTGTTTATTCTATTTTTATGATCTCCTTCATATGCAGTAAATAACACCAAACACTAATAATGAGAATGAATCATCATTTTCATTCTCCACCCTCATTACTCTCAACGAAACGATCTCTGAATGTTGAATGAGAAGACATCAAATTTAAATTATCAATAATTAAATAATTCGAATCGAATCATAATTTAGATCAAATTAAAATTGTTACATACGATCCTATTTTTAATGTATATGAATAAAATATTGCGGATATATCGCAAATTTTGAGTATGCGTTATGGATATTGAGTATAATATATATTTTTTACAGAGTAAAATATCGATATTGATTCACTTGCAGTACAAAACTGAATAAAAAAATAATATCACAGATATATCGCATTATGTATAAAAAAATCACAATATTTTTTTCTTCAAATTTTTACACAATTTTATGAATATAATTTTTTTTTGTAATTTTATATTTTCTTGTTAATATATTAGAATTTTATTAGTATATATTACTATGTATGTTTGCATTAAAAATTTTAAATTTGTATATATATATTTTTACATGTGAATTGGTATATATATGTGTGTTTTTATAAATAATATATTATTAAAAAATTAATTAAATTAAAAAATTCATAATATTTAATATAATCAAAGAAGATGCATGTATAGAGGAAGAGAAAACACTGGTCAATACTTTTAGATAATTGATTTTGAATCAATTCACAAGAAACTATATGATACAATATTTGTTAGGCTAAAGATGTCATGAATTTAAAATCTTAATGCACGATTGACTATTTTCTTTTAATTTGTGAATCAATCCACAAGAAATTGATTTATATTAAGTATTATGAATTTAAATTTGCTATTTATATTGGTTCTTGTTTAGTCATTATGTAATATTTGTTTTGCATTATTTGTGAATCACTAGAAATTAATTTATCTCAAATGTTGTGAGTTTAAACTTTAATGTTAATGTTTCCTTTTTTGTATGATTGGTCATATATATATATATATATATATATATATATCTTTATATTATATGGAGACAAAATTATTAAATCAACCTGAATGCTCCATTTCAAAATTCCTCAATTCTTATTATTTCTGGCATAAAAAACTAGTCTCGACCTTATATTTTAAGTGTTTTAATCTTAACCATACATATTAAAGTATGAATAATATAAACACATTAGTAAGTGTGATGATTAGATCCACATATAATATTCTTCTACGAATGACTTAAACATATTAAAAAATAATAAATATTATTAGTTGTGAAAATAATTTACAAAAATAATAATGAAATTGTGATTAAATAAAAATAATTAAACTAAAATTAAAAAAAATTAATATTCACTGCAGTAAAGAGATGATATAAAACTAAAAGTAAATTGAAACTTATAAAAACTTAGAATTAATATATACGATTGAGATTAAAAAATAAAATATAGGATTAAAATTATAAGAAATTTATAAAATTTAATTTTTCATATTTGAAGAAAATCAAGAAATGTTGAAGATTTAATTTCTTATATTTTATTAGATCATTTTTTTGTGATTTGTTATTAAATTTGCTATATTATATAAAGACGAAGTTATTAAATTAACCATAATGCTCTATTTCAAAATTCCTCAATGCTAATTAATTCTGGCATAAAGAATTAGTCTCGACCTTATATTTTAAGTGTTTTAATCTTGATCATACATATTAAAGTATGAATAATATAAACACATTAGTAAATGTCATGATGATTAGATCCACATATAATATTTATCTACGAATGACTTAAGCATATTAAAAATAATGTGATACATATACAATAATAAATATTATTAGATGTGAAAATAATTTACAAAAATAATAATGAAATTGAGATTAAATAAAAAATAATTAAACTAAAATTAAGAAAAAATTAATATTCAATGCAGTAAAGAGTTGATATAAAAGTAAAAGTAAATTGAAATTTATAAAAACTTAGAATTAATATATACGATTGAGATTAAAAAATAAAATATAAGATTAAAATTATAAGAAATTTATAAAATTTAATTTGTCATATTTGAAGGAAATCAAGAAATATTTAAGATTTAATTTTTTATATTTATAGATAATCAAGAAAGATTTATTTTATTTCATTATATAAGTATGTTTAAAGAAAATCAAGAACATAATATTTTATTAGATCATTTTTTAATGATTATGTAAGATTTATTTTTTTATGATTAAAAAAATAATATCATAAGATTTAGTCACTAATAACAAAATTGGATTAGATAAATAAAATCAAGAGATAATATTTCATAAGATTTATTTTATTTTTTATTAAAAAAATAGCATAAGATTTAGTCACTCATGATAATAACAAAAGATGATTAAATCTGGAAATAATTTATGAAAAATAATAATTCGTTAGTATTATAATTTGTGTATATCACGATATTCATATATTCTAAAAACTAACATTTTTTTTATATATATAACAATATTATACATTTGATCTATAACAAATAAATTAAGTAATTAAAAAATATGTACATGCACAGCGTGTACACAATATTATAGCAAATAAATTAAGTAATTAAAAATATATACACAAGCATATATTATGCTATAGAATATCAATTTTTCTAGAATTGTAAATAACTTATGATCTAAAATAACTTAAGGTGTAAACGACATACACAATGATCTTAATACGAACCTGCAAAAAAATTAAACATAAAAAGATAAATAAACAATTCGAATATCATAATATTGACAACATGAAAAAAAAAAAAAGATAATACTAAAAAGACAAATAAACAATTCAAACATCAAATCTTAAATCAAATAAATCTGCAATTGTAGCAATTAAACATTACCTACAAAAGAAAACCATGAAAATTAAATCAAATAATTTGATTAAAAGCATTAATTAAATCACAAAAATATATATAATTTTTTCTCTTATACATTTAATTTTTGTTTCACACCGCGCAAATCACGGGTACACATATTAGCATATATATGTATATATTTACATATTAATATTATTACTGTCATTGATTGATGGCATATATATATGTGTGTGTGTGTATTTTTATAAATAATATTTTATTAAAATATTAATTAAATTAAAAAATTCATAATATTTAATATAATAAAAAAAGATGCATGTATAAAGGAAGAGAAAACACTTGTCAATACTTTTAGATAATTGATTTTGAATCAATTCACAAGAAACTATATGGCATAATATTTTGAATCAATTCACAAAATAAAATATTTAGCTCATTATTGATGCAATTTACCAAGTAGCTGTTTAAGAGAAACTTGAAAGAAAAATACATCAACTAATTGAGATTGTCAAGGTTTACATTCCTTACTGGTGAAAAATAAAATTGATAAGATTAGGAGAAAATTTTCATTAAAGATGGAGGCTTAGAGGATCGTTTATTCCCCAACCAGTGTTGCATGTGTACCCCAATAGCGTCCAGATACATGCTGCTTCTCCCATGAAGACCCACCACCTTTCCTTCCGTCGTCCCTGACGCAAAATAAGTGCCTAATTCCTCACCAAATGGACCATATTTCCTTCTGCTTGTGTGAAATGTTAAGGACTGAACCACTTGTAGCTGCTCTTTCTTTATTGGCCCATAGTATCCACTTATGCATCTTAATACCTCATTAGGATACTCTAATTGTACCTGAAATATCAATATATATACGTGCATTGTATATATGTAATATAAGCACTTAATTTAAGTTAAGAAGAAAACACAACACATGAAAGCCTCGTTTCAAAACAACGATATATATATATATACATTTTTGTGAAACGCGCGCGTGCATCCGACGGATTACATATTGTTAGGAGATGATCTCATTTATATGAAACCATCGAGTAGGTCTCCTGCAAACCCGTATTTATATAAACTCTAATTTTCAAGTATCATTGTTACGTACGTATAATAAATATGACAGTGATAGTGTATGTGTAATAGCTAGTAATAGTAATATACTAATACGTACATATTACAGTGATATTTCACGTATTCACATATATTTTTGTCAAATGAAACTTATACTTTTGTTTATTTTTATGACACTCAAATTTAAAAGTATTACGAGACGTCCTTCTCACGTACCCGGTTTGCCGTTTGTCCGCCGCTGCCGCCGTGCTTCACTGACCAAACAGATTGGCCGTTCCGATCGTACTCGATTTCTATGCTGCAAATTGCATCAGTTATTGTGAGAAATATCTGTTTAATCCCTGTGAAGACTCCATCATCCCAAGGCTTCCCACCATCTCCGCCCCATGGACCCGGCCCGTATGGTGCCGGATCCTTCACCAGCCGATGGACAACCTAATAACAATTAATTAACATTTTTCATCGTTTCATCAAATATATTATATATCACCATAAAATATACAACTACTTTTCCCATTCGGTTATAGTTTACACACTTATTTATTTGAACATTTCATTAGAAAAAGAAAAACCTTCTATAAATTTCACCCATACAGTATACACAACTCATTTTATTTTATTTTGCGCTGAAAAACAAAAGTTGATGGTTATTGACATCAATAGTATCATTATAATATATCTAGTTAAAAAATCTTTATTGAGAGAAAAATGATCTTAGTAACGTATTTGTCGTCATATATATTATTTTTCAGTCATTAAAATTTTTAACTAATTAAAAACATTATACTGACATAATTTTTTCATTAATTAATGATCAGTTTTTTCTTGTAGTATTACACTTAAAAAATTCAAAAAAATACCCTCATCTTGTTTGTTGCTTCATTTTTTTTTTCTAAAATTTGTGTGAAAGTACTCCCTCCATCTCAAGAAATTTGCATTTTTGGAATTTCACGTTTTTTTTTTTAATTAAGTAATGTCTTATGAACAATTATGTATAAAGTTTTGTGAGTGTGTTCACAAAATAATACTAATGATGTACAAATTAATGTGGGATGTCCAAATAAGTAGAATATTTATTTACTATGTATTTACCTCTTGATCACCTTGGCCTCGCTTTTCTACCTTGAAATCGACCTTTTTAGTCACCAAAGCAGTTTGGTTGTTTGGTTTGGAGGGAGAAACTGGTGATGTTGAGGAAACGGCGCCGTTCTTGGAGGGGTCCACCTTTTTAGTCACCAAAGCTGTTTGGTGGTTTGACATGGATGCAGGAGAAACTGGTGATGCAGAGTTTTTGTTATTGGCGGCCGGCGTGGCTGTGCCCTCGAGCACGTGAACTCCGATGGCGTCGAGGAACAACCCTTTCCTCCCATGGAAGCCGACGATGGTCGGTCCTTCCTTAATCTTGGTTGTGAAAAACTCACCTTGTTCTTCTCCATAGGGGCCATACTTGTCTTTTGTTGTATGAAAAGTGAGTGATTTTATCACATTAGGACCCATCATCATTGCAGGCCCGTAGTAGCCTGTTAAGTGAGTCAAAATCTCTGATGGATAATTAAACACAATCTGCAATTGAAGTAGAACTCAACTTATTATCAAAGCATCGGTGTCTCATGCATGTGTACTAATTGTACCGTGCAATTGAATACATGTATGAAATTTTGGTTGAAACCTATAAATTAATATAAGTAAAATGTGACATTAAATTTAATTGAGAAAAATATGACATTATAACATTGATTGAAATGTGATAAATATCTTTAAGTAAAGTGGTGACTACCACTAGGTGGCTACTAAACCTTGCCTATCAATTATTATAAATCAATTTATAAATATATATACCTCTTTAAAATAGGACTAGCTAGGCTAACGTTACTACGTCGGATAAGTAATTAAATAAACATTATGTAATATTTAAAATTATTACATTAATTTGCACTTGAAGCAGAATTAAAATGATACTCCACTGCATGTTTTTTATTTTTTTAATTTGATTATTCAATTATATTTTAATGGAATTGGTTCATTGTATTTAAATGAATAAAATAAATTTTTTATTAAAAAATATTAATCAATTTGAATAAATAAAATTATAGAAATATATTTCTGTGTAAAATAATTATTAATAAAATGAAGTGCAACATAAAGATAAAAAAAGAGTTGAAAAGTCAAATAAAATACATATTCAAACATAGTTTAAATTTGTAGCTACAATAAAAATGAGGGTACATGCAATTTTATTTCTTAGAGAATGGAATATTTTCATTTTGAACCCCAAAATTGCAACATATATATATAGATCTCACACAGTGGTGAATTCACTTAAGATTTTGATCCTCTGCACAATAACATGCATGAATTTTGGTGGTGTTTACAATTACAACACAAATAATACTCCAACTGTTGAATTGTTGTAAAACACCACAGAAATTGTTACTAATTAGTAGTTACAACAGAAGAGATACAAATACATATATACATGCACGTACCTTATCGGTCTTGAAGGAGGCAGTGCCTCCATTTTTGGTTCCCCACACGGGCTGTCCGTTCCGGTCATAACAAACTCTAATCGAAACAATGTAGACGTTACGCGAAATATTGATTTGTCGTATTCCATCGTAAACTCCATCGTCGAACAAACTGCCACCATTACCGCCCCACGGCCCGGAGGTCACAACTCCTTTCACATTCTTCAACGGCACCCTCTCAACCAGCTTGCTCTCTTTAGGACTAGCACTAGAAATCTGAAAATTGTGCCTCAAGTTTCACTACTATATATATATATATATATACTAGTTAGTTAGAAGACTCCAGCAATTAGTTAAGAAGACGATCTCTTACATTTAATATAATTTTTTTTTATGTTTTTCATGTGATACTTAAATTTTGGGCTAAAAGTACTTTTGGTCGAGTAGCCTTTTTCACAATTCATCTCAAGATAACAAAAAATATTGACTCAATAAAAGTAAATTTAAAATTGAGATTTTAACTAATTTTTTAATTAAAAATCTTTAATGACATCAATTGATATTTATTAGAGGATCGATCCCTATCACTCCTATAATCAAATTAAGGTTAACCTGTTATTAAAACTTTTAGCTAAAGAAACTATAAGGACGATATTTTTTCAATATAGATAAATTTTCTTGAAATGCTTATATATTGCTCAATTTACATCCTTTTTTTTTTCGAAATGTTGTCGATTTTTACAATATCTTGCTAAAAGGCGAAAGTTATAGGACCTAAAATATATTTTTTAAAAATAAGACCGTTTTGCAAAAATTGAACGTAAATTGAACAACGTTATACAAAAATAACGTGACTAAATTGATTTTTTTTCACCTATATCTTTGGATGATTTGCTAAAATGGTGAAAGACATGGGACCAAAAATAGTCACAAAAACTTTATGCCTCATACAAATTATTGTGCAATTAATTAATGATAAATACCTCTTGAATCTTAGGTTGTTTGGTGAAATCATGAGAAATCTGAGGAGAGAGATTGAACATTGGTGAAGTGTTTGTGACATCCTTTTGTTTCACAGCAACAATGAGGTCATAGTGGGTTCCAAGGCTTCCTTGGATCATTGAATACTCACTATTCTGATGAGAGACATATTGGTGAGAGTAGACTGCATTTAAAGCCACAGGTTTATGAAGAAGCTCAACGTACACACCTATAGCGTCAAGGTACCATCCAGACTTGCCAAGAAATCCGACAATCTTTCCATTCATTTTAGGGCACGTAAAATAAGTTCCATGTTCAACCCCAAAGGGTCCGTATGTTTTTCTATTTGTGTGAAAGGTTAGTGATAGGACTAAGGTGGGTCCCCATTCTTGCAAGCTTCCATAGTTGCCATGCACTGAGGTAAGATACTCATCCGGATACTCTAGTCTCACCTGGCACATATCGAAAATATTGAGCTCGTGATATATTGTACGGGTTGCAAATTGTAAATTGATTAAAATATTTGGGTGATTCACATATAGGTTCAAAAAAATCATTATATTTACAAATAGGTTCTGTGCAAAAAAAAAAATTATGTACAAATACGATGAATCTATTTGTAAATATAATGACTTTTTTAAACTTATATGTATATTTCCTTACTATTTTTTTGTAACGGTATCAGATTAGCCAGTTGAATATTTTATCTCTTATAACTAGGAAAGCGCGCTCCTATAAATTTTAATTTTTAACATTTTAATCGATTATAAGAGGTGAAATATTGAGCTAATTAATAGACCTCATGGCAAATCAGATAATTCCACATGATCATGAGCATAAACTAGTGGTTACCTTTCTATGGCGTGAAGGTCACACACCTTATATTGAAAGAGGACTAATTTACAGGACTCAATAAGAAAATTGAGAATTTGATCGGGACAAAAGCACCCAAAATTATATAAACAAAGTTATGTAATTATGGCCTTTGAATTCACGACCAATTAAATTAAAAAAGTATAAATGAAAAGAGTCGAGTTAAGTAGTATCAAACTCAACTTGATTAAAATTTGAAGCTCGAAGCTCGACTAATTAAAACAAGCTCAATCTTTTGAACGTTAAATTAAATTTGAAGGAAAACACGAAATACCCGAACTCAATTCGATAACGTACGCATAAAATAAAAAATTTTAAACTATATATAATAGAGTATATTTATTAATATTTAAAATAATATACATGGTGTAAAATAATAAAATTATGTGAATTCAATTAGGCGTAAGCATGACAAACCTAATACTAATGACCTTGAACTCGAGAACTATGCAATAGCTTTGATACAATTTGAATCGATTTTGAAAAAATTTCAGGTCGATCATGAATCATCTCGACTCACTCACATTTTACTATGCGGGACTAGATTAATTTATTTTTTATCTATACACATGCCAAAAAAAAAAGGAGGAGGCAATCATATATATAATCAATAACAACTTAAATAGTTTGCAATTTTCGTCAAATTATTAAGTAATAATTAAGCACCACAGTAACTGTGATGAAGATGGCTCGATTATATATATCACAAGGTGTTATACGCATTATATATTGTGTTTCACGCCATTCAAATGCATATTTAAATCGTTATTTATAATTGTTTACAAGTGTAAACAAATGGTTCTATTAAAAAAAATTTAAAGATTGTGTTTAAATTGCACGGTGCGAAAGATATAATATATTATAAACGATAAATTAAATTAAAAAAGAAATTAATAAGGTACCCTGTCAATCTTAATCCGTCCAGTGCCACCATGAATTTCAGACCAGACAGATGTTCCGTTGTCATCGTATTCGATCCGAATGGAGTCTACAGAAGCTCCATGAGATATCTCTATTTGTCGTATGGTGGTGTGAACACCATCATCCCAGTGATACCCATCTTGACCTCCCCAGGGCCCCACCACTGTAGTCTGTTTTCCATAGTCATAATTCTCCATGCTCTGCACATGAATAAACATTATTTCGCATACATACATGTTCAAGAGATGCAATTAATGTTCTTACCATTTTTAGATAGCTAGAGAGAGAAAGTGATCTTTTGGGAGATGATAGAGAAACAACTAAAGTGGTACATATATATATGAAATGAAAAATTCTAGGTTCCACTCTGGGAGGAAGGCATTCAAAGGAAGAGAATTTGATTCTAATCTTGCTCTATACAAAGGGTTAGTGATAACAGCATAAATTCATCAATAATGCCGAATATATACAACATTAATTTTTGATCGTCCAGTGGCAGGAGAGATAATTAATTAGACCTTTGTTTGGTATCTAATTTTAAATAATGACAATAGCGTACGCTTCATTATGTTATGGCAGATTGTTTTTCCTTTCGTGTGAAAACTTGATTAAAATATAGTTAATAATCATCACAAAATATAAACAAGTCAACGAAATATTAAAAACTATCATAATACGACATTATTCAATTTCTAAATTAAACACAAAAAGAGCAAAATATATAGTACGAATAAATTATGAAATAGTACAATTAAACTTTATTTTTTAGTAATTTAGTAAATTAGTTTTTATTTTAAATTTTAGTTCAAACTTTTAAGCTGAAATAAAAATTAAAAAAAGAAGAATAATGACCATCTAGGCGGTGCCAAGACGACCTCGGCAGTGCCAAATGTGTTGGCGGATTTTCCTCGGCTATTTGATATTGGCGTCGGCGGCCGATTGGCCTTCAAATTCCTAGGTGGTCTCGGTGACCGTCATTTACATCCATGGTAAAAACTTTAGTAGAAAAGAATTTGTATGAAATATAAGTAAAAAATATTTTTCAAATAATAATATTTAGAAGGTGAATAATGATATTTTTTTTCTCATAGTTACTTTTAAAGTAGTTGCAAAAATATCAATACTTAACCTTAGATACTCCCCCTTATTTAATAACTTTCATATGTCATTAAATAATTCAATAATTCTTTTTTACTTAAACGCAATTGAATAATTCTTTTTTACTTTATATAAAGTGAACTGCAAATTACCCTTCAAAACTCAAATCATTCTCCTTTATTAAAATGTGAATCAGTCCTCATATTCATATGTAAGATTTTATGGGAAGGAAGAATGTAATGTTTAATTGAAAATTATTGTTTTTTTTTTTACGGTTGACGTATAAATGAATGTATAAATATAGACCAAGCACTTAAATCTCCACTATCTACGATTAGAGTTGTCAAAACGGATTCGGCCTGAAAACTCCAATTTTTAAGAACGTGATGGGCCTAAAAATCATAGGCCAAAAAAAATCGGCCCTATTTGTCCCGGCGGGTCACTTGGGCCCAGTCCGGGTTTGGCCCGGCTTTAAGGGCCGGTAGGTTTTATTTATTTATTTATTTTACATAATACTTCTCTTATGAATTATACTATTTTTATTTTGTTTTTTTCTATTTTATATTCTTTTAAATATTTTTAATAAGTGTTTTATTTGTGTTATAATCAAGAAATATATGCATTTTCATTGAAACTTTCTCAAAAGATATTTTAAATAAAAAAATATTATCTCAATTAATTAATTAATGTGTATTATTAAAAATATTAATTAGATAATGTTATTTTATTTAATTAGAAGTTACTAATTATTGGTATGGATTATAATTCAAATTTATTAGATGGATGTTGAATTAGTTATTTAATTTTTATTTTTTTTAGTTTTGTATGTGAGTTTATAAAGGATTGTTAGAAAATTGTTGTTTAAATATTGTATAGAAATTTGAGTTTTATTTTCATTCTTAAATTATTTTTGACAAATTATATAAAATTTTATTACTATTTGAGTAGTATTTGTATAAAAAATTACCAATTAATAAGATAAATATAGAAGTAATATGTAATGGTTATATATTAAAAATTTAAAAAAGTCAGGCCGGTTTGGCCCGGTAGCCCGGTGGTCCGCCTTAGATCAGGACGGACTTGAAAATATGTGGCCCTAAGAGAACCGGCTCGTGCCCAACCCTGCCCGAAAAAACACAATAGCCCGGCCCATTTGACAGCTTTATCTACAACCAAAAGATTATGAATTTAAGTCATAATTTACCAATTAAAAAAAATTATATATATATATATACTTCGTTTGTCCTATAATTATTTACACAATTTTTTTTCATCGTCCCAAAATTATTTTCACTCTCTATAAATTAAAAACTACTGCATTATTTTTATAATCTCACAATATTCACATATTTACACAAAATATTATTACTTTTACCTTCAATTTAACTAATTTTATTATTTTAATAATATAATTTTACATATTATTCCATTTCTCTTAAAAAATGTACACTCATTAATATGAAATTTCTCTGAAATGAAGGTAATATCTATTATTCAAAAATCTACAATGAATAAACTTTGTCGTTAATAACCACGAAACCAAATTATTAGAAACTGCGATGATTCAATGCATTTTCATAACAAAGAAAAGTCACGCGTAGTTCAATTTTTTATTAGTCTTGGAAGAACCAATAAAGGGTCCATCTCTTCTGTACTCTCACCATCAAAATTATTCTTCCCTACCTTACTTTTTAATGAATTTGAATTTTATTTTGAAATACGTTATTTTTAAAAAAAAAAAATTATGGCTCGATATCTAATTCACAAATATATAAATCCAGAACATTAATCTCACCGTCCACTTACAATCGCATAAAATACAAATGAAAATTGTAAAGGCGTCATCACCAAATTGACTCAAATCAATACAAAACAACTTTTCAATCACCTAAAAAACGTCTTCATATGATATATCCATATTTCACAAGAAATTGCAGCGAAACACAAGAAACCGAAAATGAGAGTCAACAATTGATCACACGATCACAAGTCAACGATAACTTATAGATCCATAATACAAGGCAATAAGAACCTCGTATTTATTACAAGCATTAGAGCATAACGTACAACACATATGATAGAACACCCTCAAGCAGTGATGGCACCCAAGGAGGCAACTTTTTGTTGAAGAGTATCCTTACTAGCACCCACAATCCTGTCCACTTCCTTTCCTTCTTTGAGGAACAAAAACGTCGGCATGGCCTCAACATTGTGCTCCTCTGCAACTTTCTGCTCAGACGATTCAACCAATACTTAGCAAACTAAAATTGAGGTGGATCAAGTAATGTTAGCATAGTAGATGGTTTGATGTTACATATTTACCTTAAGCTCGTCGACATCCACCTTCAAGAACACGATGTGGGGAAACTTCTTTGCAAGTTCGGCAAAGACTGGAGCAATGACACGGCACGGCCCACACCACGAAGCCGTGAAATCTACCACCACCTGATCAAAAGAATGTGGTTTCCCATAATTATATCTTAAAAAATCACAAAGAAACATTACCAGAATCATGAAACTATTAAGCAATAGGGAACTGCATCTACTCCTGCTTGGTTCAAAATCTTTCACCAGAATGGGGATGTGTTAGAGATTTACAATGAGATTATAATAGAGTTGTTAGTTTATAATTGCTCTATTCCTGCTTGGTTCAATATCTTTCACTAGAATGGGAATGTGAATGTGAATCATCGAATAGGAACAAGATTATAGTTGAATTGTTAGTTTATAATTGCTCTACTCCTGCTTGGTTCAAAGTCATTCACCAGTATGGGAATTTGAATCATCAAATAGTGAATTACAATGAGATTATATTTGAATTGTTAGTTTATAATTTCTCTAACCTTTGAACTAATCGGGTCAAAGAAATGATTGTTGGTTGAGGAATAGTGAAATGATCGAGTTCAAAACATCGTTAGTGAGGGTGAACTTATCATCTTTTATTATCATTTAACCACCACAATCACCCTATATTCATTTCCATCATCATTCACATTGAAAAACTACCCAAGATTCGACCAAACAAGGATGCTATTATAATTTAATGTATTCATCAGGGGACCTAGCAATTTGGGAATCAGTTTATCCTAATCGAACATCATCAAAATCATCACAGAGCTGTCAATCAATCACGACAATTTCACTGTCCAAATCTTCATGAAAATTCTTTTACATGATTCGGTAACATCATCAGAATTAAATCCAACAAGCAAAGCAGAGAAAATAAACCCCAATTTTACCAAAAAAACAGAGACATAATTCTAAATTTTTAAACCCCAATTTTGTAAAAGGAAAAAAAATCGAACACAGAAAAGCAAATCACGTTCAGCCCAAACGCCATAAATTTGTAAAATTAAAAGGATTGAAGAGCAGAACAAACACAAATTGAAACCAACAGAAAACTACACAACTGGATTGAAAAAGAAAAAGTAGTAATCAATTACCAGCTTCTTAGATTCAAGGCTGGCGGTGATATGCTTCTTCCAATCTTCGACGGAGTGGCATCCGATCACCGCTTGACTCTCTTCAGAAGAAGCCATTTTCCCTCTTCTCAAAAATAATTTAATGCCTCTTTCTTTTCCACACGGTAAAATAAGAACAATCCGTTTGATGTAAGCAGTAAGCACGTAAAAGATGTGTGCAATTTATAAGCCCAATGAGGCGGTGGAAGTTGACCAAAATTGCCGTCTGTCTGAAAAATATTACAAAAATACCAGTAGGAGAGAGATTTTTTTTTTCTTTTCAAATTATACAATGTATTTTCATTTTAATTTTTTTAGAAATATAATTATGTGATGAGCTGTGTATTTTTTAATAATTAAGATATTGATGAATTATTTTTAAATTATTGGTGAGTTATTACTTAAATTTATTTTTAAGGTATTAATAAATTATTTTTCAGGTATTACTGATTGTTCTTTGGGTATTAATACTATTCCCTCCGTCTCAGAAGACATTGCGGTGTCTTTTGGGTACGCAGTTTAAGAAAAATGTATAAAATATATAATTTTATGAATATTTTATGTGTATTGTGAAAGTGGAGTTTAATAAATAGTTTCTATTTTTAGATATGCAAATTTTTTGTGGGACAAATCAAAATAGAAAATATGTCATGTCTTTTGGGATGGAGGGAGTAATAAGTAGAGTGATTACCTTTACATCCATAAACTCGACTATCGATCCGTAGGTTTTGATTTCACATATCTCTACACAATCTTGCACGCGAATTGCTAGAATTTATTTTCGTCATTACTGATGATTATGAAGCAACGTTGATGTGCACCCAAATTCACTCATTGAATTATCCTTTTTTTCTCGTGTTTTATCAATATCTTTTATAAAAGTATATAATTAGTATTTTATTTTGATATAATTAATACATAATCAGGTTACATTCTACAATTAATTTGTGTTTTGATAAGATTTACAAATAATTGTAAAAAAAAAAAAAGTGACCAAAGTCATGATGACATAATGGTCAGGTCAGGAGCTTGACCTTCTAACGTGTAGAGGGATGTCATCGAGTGGACGGTGAGGATTAACTTCAGGGAATTGTGTTTATACACTTGGCTAAGGAACCTTATATTTTGTCTTCTCCACCTTTTAATAATAATAAATCACGTTTCGAATGTTCGAGAACGTTAGCCATATGTTGATAAATCATTTCAGATTATTCTTTACTGGAACCACGCATTAAAATTTTAGCTTCAATGGATATGGACATATTATTTGAGGAGGTTCATACACGGGCGATTGCTCTCTAGCTTATTTACATCATCCGTCCCACAATATTTTATACTCCCTTCAATAATTTTTTTTTTATATTTCTAAAATTTCATATTTAAAAAATAATAATATTATTTAAACAAAATAATATTGTATGAATAAATATATGTATAAATTATTTAAATATACATGTAGGTTAATATTTATTTTTTAATAATATATAAATTTGTGTGGGAAGTCCAAATTTAAAAAAATGTGTAAATTTAGTATATTCTTTTAGCTATTTCACAATATATTTTTTTATTTTTTTTATCCATTCCACAACACTTTGTACATTTGTACATTTTATAATGAAAGTCATTACTTTAATTTTATTCTAAAAACATTTATATATTTACACAAAATAACATTACTTATACATTTAATTCAATTAATTTACTATCACATTACATGTCTTTTCTTAAAAAGGATACAAAAAAATTTTATGAACAAAAATCATATATTAAAATTTATACCACAAGATAAATTTATATATTAATATTTTCAATAATATTCACTGATACTATAATTTCCAAGAGATATTTTAATCAAACACCTTCCATGCAAAGAATGTAAATATCAGAGCTTCTTCTCTTTCTCCTCCGTCCAACAACACAAATGGAAGTGTGCGCTGATTGGGAACCTTATCGCGAACCCAGCCACCAGCAACGCGGAGCTGCGTTTGGAAATTGAAATATGCTGACCGGGCTCGGGCAGGGTTGGCCCGAATTTCTTTTAGATTAATTAAAATACAGTAACACTTAAGCATACAAGTCTCAATACCTGTCAACAAAGCATGTCTTAATTAAGTATTCGATTTTACTCGTATACACACACTAATTAGGATGTTAAATTAACAAAGATTGCTTGTTTTGATTTTCTTCGAATAGTAATGCAATGAGACTGCTCTCTGTCGATTTTATTTACAGAATTTACCCCCGACAATATCGGTTCGGCAGTGATGTGTCCATCCTCTACCGTCCGATGATACTCATCCCATGGCTAAAAATAATTATAATCCGGTGAAAAAGCGACGTCGTTCTGTTCCCTGCACGGTGCCGTACAGACAAAGCCATCAGAATTCAGAAACGCGCACCTGACCCTGGTGCGCCCTGCATGTACGCCCAGCCTCTCTCCTTGCGACACGTGTCCCAAATAACCTGCATTTGTGTGTACGTACCTACGCACGCATATATACAGCTTTCTCCCCTTTCACTCTCAAAGCATAACACCAATGGAGGAACAATTTCAGTTTCACCCATTGTCGCTACCGGCCGGCGGTGAAGCTCCCACCGCCTCCTTTGATGAGGCATACTACAGCGGAGTCTGCGCCGGTCTCAGTTTCCGCTCTTTGCTCACCAGCGGTCCTCTCGAATCGGCTGCAGAATTTCCACAAAATCTCCTCAAAATGCCGAAAGCTGAACCGCTTTTCGCCATCGACGACGGCGCCCCATCCGTGGCACCGCCGTACAACTTCTTCTCTAAATCGACGTCTTCATCTATCCACCACAAGCTCCCTAGTCTCCTCTCCTACGAGCCGCCTCAGAACACCGTCGCCGTCGAGTCTCCGATGATAAACCCTAGATCTGGAACGGCGTCGAACGGGAAGCAGCCGCGGAGGCGGCAGGCAAGTAAGCTGAGTGACAAAACACGTTGTTTGGAGAAATTGCTTCCGTCGGGTAAGAAAATGGACATGGCGACGGTGCTCGAGGAGGCGCACAAGTACATCAGGTTCCTCCAAGCGCAGATCAGCGTGCTGCAGTCGATGCCTCGTGAGAGCGCCGCCGTCAATTATGGCGGTACAACGAGTGTTGGTGGCGGTGATTTGGAGAGGCTGAATAGGCAACAGCTGTTGCAGGTGGTGATGAACTCTCCGGTCGCCCAAACGCAGTTTTACTCGAAAGGTTGCTGCGTTTACTCTGTGGAACAGTTGCTTTTGCTGAAGAAGAACGCTGAGATGGAGGCTGCACGGCATCACATGATGCTAGGTGCTACAAACCGTAATTCCTTCCACCCATGATATGGTGATTTTGGTAATGAATTTCGCCTTCGTTTTTGGGTGCTAATCTTTTGCAGGAATATGATATACATATTCAAATGATATATGATGATCATAGGATCTAGAAATAGTAAACTAAAGTAATTAGATGACAATGCCAAGGGATATGTTCAAAAATGAGGTAGATATGTTGATGAAAAGGGATATAATCAAATCGATAATTAGAGAGAGAATTGTGATCGAATTAGCATTTTGATTTTGTGGTTATTTTGATTCCATAGAGATATATCAAGCATGTTTACATTGCATCGTGTTGATGTACATAATAATGACATTTTATATCCATATTAAAATAGAAACACAGATCCTAATTAAGTAGAGCAGGATCCAGATGTTTACAAATATCATCTTTTTAACCATGATATACCACATGATACGAAGTCTTAATTAATAAACTAAAGAAAGCAAAAATCGAAAAAACTGTGCTCTTCTTTAAATCTAACTGATCAGTAGATTATACAAAACAACATTGTCCATTAATTGTGTTAAAGTTTGTCTCGAAAAGATGTTTTTTTAGCTATTTTGAAAATTTGCAATTTCGTGTACTGTCCAAAAAATACAATAGAATTAGTTGGAATTGTTGGAAATAGACATCATTAGTAATCTCAATGCTTGATTTGAGAAATGTATAATCTTCACGTGTGTGGTGTTTTTACGATTCTCTCAGCGAATTGAAATAGATGGGAATGAAACATTGCTTTAGTTCAATTTTTAAAAAAATTATATGGGTGTATTTATATAAAATAATTATTAAAATGGTCAAAAAAAAAAGTTTTGAGACATCATATGGCCAAAATAGAATTTAACCAAGCAAAAATGGTTAAAAAAAAAATTCTCTATATCTTTTTTTTTATTTGAATTTTTTCTTGAAAGTATTACATTTTTTCGAATGATGTAGTCCAAAAATTATAGTATTATGAAACTTATTTTTTAGAATATACTTCCAACAAATTTTTTTAAACGGAATTAATTGTTAATTTTTTGCATCTTCAAATTTTCTTTCTTTTCCTTTTATTTCTCTACATTCTTGCCAGTTATTTAAAAATAACAATTCTATTATTGTTAAAAATTAATTAAGTAATCAGTGTAACTTGTTTTTCTTTACTTTTTGCTTTTTTAATAATTTCTTTAAAAATTAAGGTGGGTGTTGTTGGACTGGCGAACTAATGTAATTAGTATATGAATAATCGCCAAGGTTTGGCAGGTCGTCAGGACCCACCAGGATCCTTAAAGATGCGAGCTCGCCCACATGGATGTAACTTACCTGCGTAGCTCGCTCAAAAGGGCTCATCTCTGTCATCCTAGAGCTCGCCCGGAGCTCGCCTTGTACCCCTAGGAAGGTCTCGCCGAGTTCCATCATCGCATAACGACCGTGAGCCACACAAGGCACTAGAGCTCGCCCTAGAGCTCGCCCAAACCACTTAGGCTCATCTCCGAGCTCGCCGACGAGCTCACCTATTAGTCGAATAGAACCCCGATGGTGCGCTCTTTTTCCCTCCGTCCGGTTTATCCACAAGGGTGGTTTACGGCGAGGTTTTTAATGAGGTCCATCCAGTCTAAGGCATAGTAGTAGGACGAGGCATGATAGAGGAAGCAGTGTGAGAGACCAAGACGAGGGTAAGGAACCCTCGTCAACACCGGAAGCCACATAGGCTCGTAAGGTGCCGTCTCACACTCACACACCTATAAATAAAACCTCTCTTGTACTATTCACACAATTCTGAAAATCAATACAGTGTCCATTACAATATTTCTCTCTCTAAACTCTTTACTCTCCCTCCTCATATTATATCCAAGAACACAAATTCTTGGATTATTGTTTGATGGAATTAACATGTTATAACTAGCCACATAACAAATACGATTAACAAATTCTATCAACAATTTGGCGCTAGAAGGAGGGGGCGAATCTGAAAAATTAAAAAAATTTCAAGAACAAAAAGTTAGGGTTTGTTTGAAGATTTGAAGGTGTTCTTGATAAAACTCAAGAACACTTGAAGATACACACACATCTTCATCCCTTGAACGAAGAACCCAGATTTCCGGACAAAAACCCGAATTATCGGATTTCGCAAAATCTGCCCGGAAAAAGTTTTCAAACGCGCGCGTGCACACGAATAAACCGAATTTCGGATAATTCATCACACGCGAGGCTAGACGAAAACTTACACAGCTCCACCTAAGCTGGACGACCACCACTCCGGCGACCTCCACCACCCCGGTGACCTCCCTCCACCTCGGCGACCCTCAGCAAGCTACCCCCTCCGAAACCCAAAAATGGCTAACACTCGAGCCGCCAAGGGACAGGCCTCCGCAGCTGCGGGAAGGTCTAAAGGGGGTGATCAAAACCAGGCAGAGGTGGAGACCTCACAACCACCTCCCCAGAAGAGCACCGCAGCTCTGCGACCTCCGCGAGTTGCGGTGAACCAGGAAGACTTGGCCCCCGCTCTGAGGGACTTGGTCAGCAATCCTGACGAGCTCCAACGCACCATCACGACCTTACAAAGATTGCAGAAACGACAGCAGGACGAGCTCGCCCTAGTACCCAGGCGAGCTCCAGTCGCCGAAACCTGGGAGCAGACCAGGCCCACCCAGGCCACCCAAACCAGGGGGGACTACAGCGTACTCCCCACCGAGCAGGAGGCGAGCTCGGCACAAGCTCACCAGCGCAGGGAGAGGACCGGCAAGGCCAAAATGGTGGAGGAGGGTCCCGCACCTTACACTATAAGGGAGTCGGCCTACACCGGGGCATCTGGCACCCACCAATCTCAAAGGAGGGAAGTCCTCCAAGGCCGCCTGGGCCCGAGATACGAAGAAAATGAGCGTACGGCAGCCCCAGCTGCGTCCCATGGGGACTCCGACCAGCAGCCACGCAAGTCAGCCCACGAAAGGCTGAGGAGGCCCACCACTGACCGGTTAGGCCCCCACGGCGGACGCCAGTTCCAGCCCGCCACTGAGAGGTCACCCCAGAGTGAGGCACCTCGGGGACGTGCGTCCGTGAGACGCACGACCTTTGAGCACCCTCCGCCGGAGGTGACCCGAGATGACGAGCTGGCCTCACTGAAAAAGGCCGTTGAAATGCTACAAGCACAAGTAGCAGCCAAGTCTGGCGGTCCCGACGCCACGACTCTCCCCACCTCTCCGTTGGCACCCGCCATCCTCCGCGCACCGGTCCAGAAGAAAATTCAATTCCCGGTGATGTCCGCATACGAAGGCGAGTCAGACCCAAAAGTCCACCTGGCCAAATACGCAGACTTCATGATTTCGGTTGGTGCCACCGACCCCACCCAGTGCCGGAACTTCCCGTTGACCCTAGGGGACCGAGCTCACCGCTGGTTCTCTTCACTCGCCCCGGGGTCAATCTGCTCATTCGGCCAACTTTCGCGGGAGTTCCTGGCCCACTTCTCTGGGTTTGGGTCCTACCTTACCCAGAAGCGCCGACTCGCCAACATCCATCAAGGCGAGAGCGAGACCGACCAGCAGTACCTGGAAAGGTTCGACAAAATTCTGCTGGAAGGCGAGCCGGTAAGCGAGGATACCAAGGTCGTCGCAGCGATGGCCGGACTCAGGAGGGGCACCGACCTCTGGAAGGAGATGCACCTCGCATGTCCCAACACTTACAGGGAATTCTGCCACAAGGCGGGGGTGTTTGTGGCTATGCAGGAGGCACTACTGAAAGAAGTTGGTGCCCACGAGGAAAGGAAACCCTACGGGAAGAAGTCCGGGGGCACCTACAAAGTGCCCCGGAACTTAAAGGCCTTTGGCGAGGGAGACGAGCTCAAAGAAAAGCTCAACCAGGTCCTCACTGTCTCCGTCGACCATGTCTTCACTGCCGTCAAAGGCAAGGCCATGCTGGAGGAGCCAAGGGGGATCCGCCAGGACCGCACGAAGCTCAACCCCAATAAATTCTGTGCCTATCATCAGGCCATCGGCCACTTCACCAGCGAGTGCCGAGACCTCCTCAAGCAACTCTGGAAATTTTACGAGGAGGGGAAATTGGTCGAGTTCGTGAAGAAGGCCCCAGCTAAGAGACCGAGGTTCGAGAGGAGGGCTACCTCTGATGACGAAGAGGAGGAAGCAGACTAACCCGGTCCCCATAACAGACGGAGGGTACCTCCTCAACCTCAGCAAAACATGGAGCCTACTCGGGAACTCTTAGTTCTCGAGGAGGAGATCGGAGCCGCCGGAGGTCTCCAGGACGGGGGATCCTCCATCTCTAGGAGAAAGAGGAAGGCCGAAATCCGGGCCATAAACCAAGTCCAGGAAGGCAGCTCCGGCCCCAGGTCCATCTCACAGCTTGCTGACGAGCTGACGTTTTCTTCAGCGGACCTGGAAGGGGTACTGATGCCCCACAACAACTCGCTGGTGATAACCGCCAACATCATGAACGTCCGAGTTCACAGGCTACTTGTGGACACCGGCGCATTCACCAACATTCTCTTCAAATCCACCTTGGATGCTTTAGGTGATTTTGAGTCGTATCTGGAACCTAGCAATGCTAGGATAGTGGGGTTCGGAGAAGCTGTAACCGTCCCCCTAGGTAGTGTTAGGTTGAACGTCCAGCTTGTATCGGCTGAGGACCCCGAAAGGAGACTGACTAGGCTCATAGATTTCCTAGTTGTCGACCAGCAGTCCTCCTACAACAGGTTCCTTGGTCGTCCGTTTATTAATGAATTCAAAGTGGCGTGTTCGACCTACTACTACTGTTTAAAATTCCCAACTCCAAAGGGTGCCGGAACTATAAAAGGTGACCAGAAAAAGGCCCTAGAGTGTTTACTCCAAATGAAAGATGGTCAGGTCAAAAAAACGGTGACACGAGTCCAAGTCCTTGAAGAGGACGCACAGATTCCTGCAAACGAGCCAAACATCCTGGATGTCATCTCGGTCGAAACTGAGATGATGGAGGTAGGCGATTTGTCAGAAATCAACCAAGGAAATGGACCTATGCAAGACACACAACCGACACCAATGGAGGACTTGGAAGAAACCCAAGTGTTGAGACCTGCGCAGAGGTCGGCACCTGCGCAGGGGCAGCTGCCTACTCCCATGGAGGTAGCCGATGAGGCCCAAGGTGGGGGACCTGCGGGAGGTCAAGAACCAACACCAATGGACGTTGACCCAACTCCCCAAGTCACCACACCATCCCAAGCCGACAGACCACCGGAGGTGTTCGCAGCCGATGAACTCGCCCAACCCGATGACCTCGAACCGCGCATAGGCCACGAGCCTGCGTAGATGTCACAAGGAGAGTGGGACGAGTTCATCAATGACCCGAGGTGGAAAAGTCAGAAGAGAAAAGCAACCCCCATGGAAGAGTTGACGGCACTCCCTGTGGACCCGGAAAGGGACTTAGAACTTTTCATCGGTTCTGAGTTACCTGAGCCGTACCGGTCGAGGATGGAGCTCTTCTTGATGACCAACCTAGATGTGTTTGCCTGGTCCCATGAAGACATGACGGGGATCCCGTTGGAACATGCTTGCCACAGACTTAACATAGATCCGACGAGGAGACCCGTACGCCAAAAGTGAAGGAAGTATGGACCAGACAAGTACGCAGCTCTAGCAGTTGAGGTGGAGAAGTTGTTAGACAACAAGCTAATCAAGGAAGCTTTGTGTCTGCAATGGGTCTCGAACCCCGTCCTGGTGAAGAAACACAATGGGACGTGGAGACTCTGCATTGACTTCACAGACCTGAACAAAGCATGCCCGAAGGACAACTTCCCACTACCTCACATTGACCAGTTGGTGGACAGCACCGCAGGCCATGAGATGATGACATTCATGGATGCTTTTGCGGGCTATCACCAGATAGCTCTACACCCAGATGACCAGGAACACACGGCGTTCTACACCAACAAGAACATGTATTGCTGGGAAAGGATGCCGTTCGGACTCATCAACGCACATTGGCGAATCCATGGAGGTGTACGTGGACGACATAGTTGTCAAGAGTTTGAGAAAGGAGGACCACCTGGACCACCTGAAACAGACCTTCGACATACTGCGCCACTACAACATGAAGTTGAACCCCAAAAAAACCAGCTTCGGCGTACACTCTGGGAAGTTCCTGGGGTACCTAGTTAGCCAGCGGGGAATTGAGGTCAACCCAACACAGGTCCAATGCATAATTGAGATGGGGATACCCGATTCCGTCCAAAAAATTCAAAGACTAACCGGGTGCATGACAGCCCTGAACAGATTCATCTCCAGGCCCGGCGATAGAAATCATCCATTTTTCGAGGCAATTAAAGCAAACACACGGAGGTACAAAGAGGCGGCCAAGGCCAACAAGCTCCACCTCAAAAACCACTTCGTCTGGACAAATGAATGCCAACGAGCCTTCGAAGATATCAAAACATACCTGGCGGATACACAGGTTCTGTCGAAGTCAATACCTGGAGAGAAGTTGTATCTGTACCTAGCCGCGTCGGAGGTGGCCATCAGCTCCGTCCTGGTCCGAGAAGAGGCGAAAACATACCTCCCAGTGTACTACGTGAGCCAAGTCTTACATGAAGCTGAGTTGCGGTACACCCCAACAGAGAAGCTGGCTTATGCACTGGTGATGAGTGTTAGAAAATTGAGGCCTTACTTCTTTGACCATCCAGTAGAGGTGCTGACAACGTTCCCACTGCGTCAAATACTACAGCGCCCAGACACTGCCGGACGCCTGCTGAAATGGTCACTGGAGATTAGCCAATACGGTATAACCTACGCACCCCGAACAGCGATCAAGGGACAAGCATTTGCCGACTTCATCGTCGAGCTAACTTTCCCACAAGATCCGACGAGAGGGCGTATAGCTCTGTGGCATCTCTACGTGGACGGATCATCAACTAGTATGGCAGCAGGCGCCGGCGTGGTCCTGATCAGCCCAGACAGACAAGTCTTCACCTCCGCAATTCGGTTCGGCTTTCGAGCAACCAACAATGAGGCGGAGTATGAAGCGTTGATAGCAGGACTTAGGCTATCATTAGCTGTGGGGGAAACCAATCTTCAAGTTTTCAGAGATTCCCAGCTAATAATATCCCAAGTCCGGGGGGAATATGAGGCAAAAGACCAGCAGGTGATGGCCTACCAAAAGATAGCCGCACATTTGATCTCGATGTTTACGCAGGTCTACATCAATCAGATACCGCGGCTAGAAAACACACAAGCAGACGCCCTAGCCCGGCTAGCTACCAGCAATGGCGAAGCCGAGTTCACGGAGGTTGTGATCACCACACTGAAAAACCCCTCGACGTTCGACTACAAAGTAAACCAAACCTCGAGTGGGGGGGCAGGAGGACATTGAAGGTGGTGAAGATTGGTGCACTCCAATCCAAAAATACTTAACAGACGGAACAACCCCCGTGGACACCTGGGAAGCTAGCCGGCTAGTAAAGCAAGCTGCCAGATATACGCTGCTGAATGGCCAACTCTACAAACGTGGATTCTCTCTACCCCTACTCAAATGCCTAACTAGGAAGCAGGGGTCCGAAGTGTTAGAAGAAATTCACGAAGGGATTTGTGGGAGTCACGCTGGGGGGCAAGCATTGGCATATAAAACGATCAGACAGGGCTACTACTGGCCCACTCTTCGCAAAGATGTCATCAGCTTCGCTCGAAGGTGCCGAAAGTGCCAACTTTTCGCACCTAACATCCACTCCCAAGCCAACCAGCTTAAGTCGGTTTTCAGCCCATGGCCTTTCGCGAAATGGGGTATCGACTTGATCGGCCCATTTCCACCTGGCAGAGGCGGTGTAAGGTTTGCTGTCGTAGCAGTAGACTACTACACTAAGTGGGCTGAGGCCGAAGCTCTCACAACCATAACCTAAGAAAGGATGATCGGCTTCATTTGGAAAAACCTGATCTGCAGGTTTGGACTCCCGCAGTCGGTCATCACTGATAATGGAAGGCAGTTCGACGGACAGAAGTTGAGGGACTTCTGCAGTTCATGGAACATCAAGAAGCACTACTCAACTCCGTATCACCCCCAGTCGAACGGCCAAGTCGAGGCGGTGAACAAGATCCTGAAACACATTTTGAAGCTCCACCTCGAAGAAAAGAAGGGGAGTTGGGCAGACGAACTCCCGGAGGTCCTGTGGTCCTATAGAACTTCCTATAGGGCCAGCACCGGGGAGACCCAGTTTGCCCTAGCCTTCGGGACTGAAGCCGTAGTCCCGGTAGAAGTCCAGAACAAGACTTGGAAGATGGTGGGGTATGATGAAGAAAAGAATGATGAAGCCTTGGCAGTAGAAAAAGATCTGATCGAAGAGACCAGAGCTTCGTCAGAAATGAAAAACGCCACCTACAAGCGCAGAGCGGAAAAATATTACAACTCTCAGGTCCGAGACCGAAAGTTCAAGGTCGGAGACCTGGTGTTAAAAAAGAAATTGATGGCCCCACCAGGTGTTTTCGGTTCAAATTGGGAAGGACCATTCCGGGTCACCGCAGCCTGGCCGAATGGTACCTATGATCTAGAAGACGCAGAAGGCAAAGCTTCGTCATACACCTGGAGCTCGGCACATCTAAAAAAGTTCTACCAATAGACTAGAATCCTGTAATAGACTAGTCGAAGGTTTTCATTAGAAATATAGATGGCAACCGATGTAAATTACGTTGCTGTAAAAATTCAGAAAAATTCCCAAGTGTTTGGACCTGTGCAGCTCTCCAACCAGGCGAGCTGCGCCAGGTCGCCCACTGCTCCTGGTAGCTCGCCCACATGTTCAAAAATCCGCAATGCGCAAGGACCAAGGTCCCAAGCGTTGTAATTAAATAGCTCGAAGGCAAAGGCCAAAGTGCCTAAGGTCGCGAAGGTACTCTTCTTAAAGGGTTGCTAAGCACCTACTGCCATAAGTTAGAAAAATTCATGAAAAAGACGAAGAAACGTCTAAGGCAAGGTTCATGAAACCCAATGGCCCAACGTGAATCAATCAAAGTGCAGTTCGCCGCCCTAAGTGGTCTAAGACGAACGATTCACGGCCCTAAGTGGCGTAAGACGAAGAATACGCACTCTCAAAACAGAGGTACAATTCGTAGTCGTAAGTGACGTAAAACGAACGATTCGCTTCTCAAAGTAGAATAAGACAAACAATTGTGTACCAGAAAAATAAACAAAAACGAGCTATTTTAAAAAGTTATAACGTAAAAGCACAAATACATAAAGGAAATGAGTTGGACAAAAAATGCTCGCCTTATATTCAAAAGGATACTTAAGAGATTTTCAAGCCAAAAATATGCTTGAAAAAATCCTAAGTATGAGTAGTGGTGCTGGCCACAAAGGCCGACCAGCTGGCCGTCTTTGAACTACAAAAAGCTCCTTTTGGGCGAGCTGCATGTGCCCGGCGAGCTGAATCTACTTGGACGAAAAGTAAAGCTACAAAAATAGAGCTCCTTCTGGGCGAGCTCCGCGACCCGACGACCTACCGAAACTTGGAAAATAAAAGCTAATCTAAGAAAGCAAGGAAAAGCCTAAGTCTCGGGGGCATCAGCAGGGGCGGAGGCGACCTCGGTGGGGATAGGGGCGACCTGGGCACCAGGAAGGGCAAGTTCGGCCTCTGAAGTGATGTTGCCAGTAAGCCCGCTGGCATCGAACTCGCCCAGATTTAGCATGGCATCCCCACACGCCTCTTGGAGTTGCTCCATAGTGGGCGGAGTCCGCTCCTCTTGGTCGGTGACCTCCGTTTCGCCCAGATTCAGTTCCGGCACTGGGATGGTATTGATAATCTTGAACCGTGCCGGAACAAAATCCAGTGGAATTCCAAGTTCGGGGAGGTCGCCGATATCCAGCTCGGCATCGTCAGGGAAGGGGACCCTGTCCAAACACTCCTTAAACTCGCCCACTACCGCCTTCACCTCATCATCATGATGGGCTCGCGCCCACCAGAGGGCCCTTAGAACCTCGGCGTAACATTGCACGAAGCCCCGATCCGAGGCCTCGGCTTTCGCAGCTACCAAATCGGCCGAGGAGGCAGCACTGTTGCGTAGTTCGGCGACCTCAAGGGCCTTCGCCTCCAGTTCGGCCCTTAGCCTCTCGCACTCGGCGTTGGAGCTCTTCACCAGACCCCGCTGCAGTGCGAGGTCTTTCATCGTGATCCTGTGGCTGCCGACCTCCTGGGCGAGCTGGGCGGCGAGCTCCTCTTCCTTGGCCCTTATCCTTGCCTCCATCTCCTGCTCGAGCCGGGCGAGCCGGCGTTGGGCGGTCTCGAGCTGCTGGAGGGCACTTTGCTCGGTGGCCAGTGATGCCTCGGCCCGTTCCTCGGCGAGCTGCGCCTGTTTTTTCGCTTTGTCAGCAGAGTCCGCCAACGCCAACATCCGCCTGTTCCTATCGGAGCGACCCGCCTCCAACTCGGCAACCTGCTCGAGGGCCTTTTGGTTGGCGAGCACCAATCTACTCGCATAGTGGCCCGAGAGAAGGAGGTTCTCCCTCAGGTCCTGACTGTTGATGCCCGCCACCAACGGGGTCGTCCAATGCCTAGGCATCTCGCTCACAGCATCCCGGGCTATGCCCGGAGGGAGATTCCGCATCGAAGTGAGAGAGCGAGATCGCTCAAAGGCATGCAGAACCTCGTGGAGGTTCGGGAAGGCGATTGGAGCATAACTGCGAGATCGAAACAGATGAAAACTGTTAGAAAAATAAAGGATTGAAAAGCAATGAAAGTCAATTGGGCGAGCCACTTACTGAGTTCGGTCAGGATCCCAGCCCAGTAGCTTGTCGTCGGTGGTTTGCACCCCGAATGGAGAAGGCGAAAGGGGCGAACTCCGAATGGGCGTGGCCGCCAGCGGGGCGGTGGATTGGACAGAGCCCCCCTGTCCTGACCTCGCCGAGGTCCTCTCAGCCCGGTCGGACTCCTCGTCAATCAGGCCGGTGTATCTCGTTCTCTTGCGAGCTGGGGGATCCTCCTCGCCAGCTCGGGATCCACCACCACCTTGGGCCCCCCTTTTTCCTCGACCTCGCTCGGAGGGGGCAGCAGCTCGTCCTCCACCTCGCCCGGCCTGGGCGACCTCCGATGCCTTGGACTTTTCAGGAGCCTTGGCTTTCTCCTTTTGGGCTCCCGACCCACCTGCCTCGTCCTTTTTGGAAGCGAGCTCTGCCTTCTTGCTCGCCTCCAGCGCGAGCACAGACGGCGGGGCAAGTCTGTTGGGGCGAGGTGGGCCCATCTCGAATCGCTCTTTCACGAGTTGATAGGCCTCGGGGACCTCAGCGATCGGGATGGCAACGAAGCTACCATCTGCACAAAAAAATACAAATATCAGCATGATGGGCGAGCTCCCCCCCCCATAGGCGAACTGCAAAGAGTTAGACCTGGGAGCTCAGGACCTTGGATGTCAAGGTGGTGCGGTAGTGTAAGAAGCCCGGCGAGCCGCAGGCAATGGTGCGCGCACAAATGGGCGACCTGTCTGTCCCTCTCGCTTCTCAAACAGCAGATGGCGCGCACCACGTCGAACTGCTCCGACAGTCTAGGCCTGCCCCAGCTGGATTTGTGTCGCTTTGGAACTGCAAAAGGAAAGAAAATTAGAATTAGTATATCTAATTCAACCCACGCACACCGAAATAGACGACCTACTGCTGGCTTCCCCATATCCCTCTGGAGTGGGAATACGATCACCCCGTCCATGATACGTGTTGGAGGCTCGCCAGTCGCCGTCTACGAAGAAAAACTGCTTCTTCCATTCACGGACTTTATTGGGCAGGTCCCCAAGAAATTTCTCCCCTGGGCGAGCTTTCAGGTAATAATACCCCGCGCCATCCTGCGCCCGCTTGGTCACGGCAAAGAGCTCGCCCAGGTCCGCTGAGGTCGTCGCGTTCTCATAACCCTCCAACCCAAAAATAGACAGAGCGGCGAGGAGGTTGCTCCATGCATTCGGTGTGAGCTGAGTGATGGCCAGATTATTGTCAGCAAGATATTGGCCAATGATCGGGTGCAGCGGCAAAGTAAGCCCTGCCCTCAGGACATCTACGTTCAAAGCGGTCATCCCCTCAGGAGGTGCGTCGGCCCGCTCATCCTTCATCGGGGCATACATAAAAATATCCAGTGGGATGCGATACTCCCTGCGTATAATAGGCAGGTCGCATTCATCAATAAGGCTCACCACCTCGCCAGCCTTGTACTCAGAAGGGACGACTTCTTCCAGGTCGGCGGGGTCGGCGCGAGGTGCCCGATTTGGGCAAGGAAAGCTCGCCGCGTACTCAGCGACGTATTCATTCCAATCGAATGGGTGAGCCACCTGGGCGGGGACCTGGTACTCAACCAGCTGAGGTTCCGGAAAACCGATGCGGCGAAACCATTCGAGCGTGACCTCCTCCAGCTCGCCACCCTCCTCACCGACCTCGACAACGCCCTCCTCAACCTCCTCGGGCCCCTCGTTGCCACTGGCAACTCTTTCTTCTTGGGCGACCTCGCCACCTTCCTCCCACACCTCGCGGTATACAGAACTGGAGGCTCCTTCCTCCGGATCGCTACGTAGTTCGCCGGAGACCTGGCGAGCTGCTGAGATCGCCTCTGAGCTGGAGCCGATCTCTACATACGAAACCCGATGTGGCTCATCCTTAATTATTGGCTGTTTATCAGGATTCCGGTCCGAAAGGGTCCTACTCGAGGAATGTGTCGACATGGTCTCAGGGAAGTTCAAGAGTTTCTTAGTCCAAAATCCAATAGTCCAAAAGTCAGGGAAATGCAGAGTTTCTCGGTGCAACCCACGGTCTAAAATTCCGTAATCCCGAAGAAACAGCAGAAAAATCAAATAAAAGATAGAAGAGAAGGGAAAAGAAATCGAATCCTACCTTGAAGAGCCTTCGAAAATCCGTCGAGCACAAGAAAAATCGGTCGTCGGGAAAGCTCTGAGAATTCGAAATGCAAGAAGTGAGGAAATGAACCCATTCCCCCCTATTTATAGACGTCGGGGCGAGGTGCGATATTCATAAAGTACAGGGACCTGTTTGCAAGAAATTTGAAAGATGATATGATGGTGGGCGGGAACCGAGGTCTCAAAAGGCGTGCATGACCCCTGGATTCCCGCACCACGACGATCAGGAATAACCGCCTTCACCGAGCTCGCCTGCTAGCTCGGTAATCGCCCAGGGACAGTTCGCCGAATTTCAAGTTCTCCAGCTCGCCTGCACATTTGACGAGGTCATGACACATGCGAGCTGGGGGGCAAATGTTGGACTGGCGAACTAATGTAATTAGTATATGAATAATCGCCAAGGTTTGGCAGGTCGTCAGGACCCACCCGGATCCTTAAAGATGCGGAGCTCGCCCACATGGAGGTAACTTACCTGCGTAGCTCGCTCAAAAGGGCTCATCTCTGTCATCCTAGAGCTCGCCCGGAGCTCGCCTTGTACCCCTAGGAAGGTCTCGCCGAGTTCCATCATCGCATAACGACCGTGAGCCACACAAGGCACTAGAGCTCGCCCTAGAGCTCGCCCAAACCACTTAGGCTCATCTCCGAGCTCGCCGACGAGCTCACCCATTAGTCGAATAGAACCCCGATGGTGCGCTCTTTTTCCCTCCGTCCGGTTTATCCACAAGGGTGGTTTACGGCGAGATTTTTAATGAGGCTCATCCAGTCTAAGGCATAGTAGTAGGACGAGGCATGATAGAGGAAGCAGTGTGAGAGACCAAGACAAGGGTAAGGAACCCTCGTCAACACCGGAAGCCACATAGGCTCGTAAGGTGCCGTCTCACACTCACACACCTATAAATAAGACCTCTCTTGTACTATTCACACAATTCTGAAAATCAATACAGTGTCCATTACAATATTTCTCTCTCTAAACTCTTTACTCTCCCTCCTCATATTATATCCAAGAACACAAATTCTTGGATTATTGTTTGATGGAATTAACATGTTATAACTAGCCACATAACAAATACGATTAACAAATTCTATCAACAGGTGTATTAAAATTTGAAAGAGAGTGGGGTTAAGAGTATTTGTCACATTCTGTATATATCTTAAATTTGATTAAAGGGTGTGTACACTACAAACAGCTGTGGGGCCTAAAACATAATGAAATAGACCCGATTCCTTTATCATGTTACGTGAGATGCCTAATTTGCAGTAGCCACACTTACTTGGTTTATACCATACTTTTCTTCTTCCCCTATGCCAAGAATTAAATGACCAATTAATTTAAACAAAAATAACTAGTAAGATAAAAGAGTTGGCATAAAAGCACAATGAAACTGAGATCGTATAACTCTCGTGATTATTAAGGTTATCCACCCTCCAAAATGTTAACGTTCTGGACAGACTTTTCCACAGCCTTTGCAGCAGACGACAAAACAGCATTGTCCATCACGTAAAAGTTATTGACGCCAGTAAGGATCATATCATTTGCCACGAGAGTTTTTTTCAAAATCCCAAATGATACCTCCATCCTCTGTAAGAACAATAAAGAACAGAACCATGAACTTACGAATTTCACGTTCGAATAATAACTGAAGTTAGATCACATCTGTAGCCCAGTGGATACAACATAAGATACTGAGCCAAAGGAATACCTTCAACTTTTTTCTTAATCCAAACTTCTACAAGCATTCCAGCACCAATTCCACCAGCTATACAAGCTCCACCGAAAAGAAGCGAAGATAGGAGGGATCTACGGGGAAGGAAATAATAATCCGGAATTTGCCTTATCCTTCTGCCAACTCTTTTCTTTGCAACAACTTCATCACCAGAAGGTCCAGGACCACTATTTACCGACTCTTCAAAACCTTTCCACTCCATCGACTTCGATGGATCTTTATTTTCTGAGCCCATGCACCCGTTACTCAAGTTCTGTTGCAGATTCAACAAAAGATACAACCAATTGAATAAAAATACAATGATACACTTAAATGGAAATGCATATAAACCATTGCCCCCTCTCTCCAACTTGAGTTTTGAAAAAGAACATGCTTATATAAATGATCATGACACAAGAATGATAAAATATTTAAGTACATGAACAAATAATAGAACCTCAATGAAATTAAGGGGATTTGGTTCAAAATTCTTTAAGAAAATCATGATGATGATGATGAGTACAAGTTAATTGTGCTGGGTAATAAAAAATAAAAATGATCAGTTCACCTTCATTACATTTTGAATGTGGTAACGTGATGCAAAATAAGTTAACCATTACCTCACTTTGATTAACTACCATTCCTAAATCATTTTTCTTCAATCATTCTACTATTCTCCAACCAATAATAATTTTATATCCCCACTAATTCAAAGACTAGAGCAAAAGAGTAACAATACAATTGTCATTCTCATTGTAATTCAATGATTCCTATAAAAGAATTTGCTCACTGATCAAAAATGCACTTTCGGGCTTTTTTACAAGAACAAAGATGAATTTCTTTCCAGAGATAACAGGAAATCATATAACATTGTGCTACAAATATTTCCAATTCTCAAATTCTAATTCTAATCTACCAACCAGTCAATATGATTGTATCAATTCAATCATTCAATGGCATATATGAGAGCAAGAAGATTGACTTATCACGATCTTTGAGAAAGAAAACCCACACATACACACCCTCACTCTTCCCCTGTAATTCCCTCAAACTTTCAGTGAAATGATCGAATCACAACATCCCCAGTTTCTCTTGCAACAGGTTGTCAATTTAGCAATCAACATTCATGGAACCAAATCAGTGGAATATCGCTATCATTTCAACTTACATGTGAAGAAATCTCAGAACCAAAGAGCGAGAAATTTATCACAGTTAATTATTAAACCACCACGCAGCCACATCAAAGATGAATATGTGTGTGTGTGTGTGTATATATACCAATCAAGGAATCGGATTCTCGATGCTCTAATTTAAAAACACTGTAAGAAAAACTTAAGAATTCAAAATACAGAGAAAGCTAACCTCGACTCCTATGCCGGATATGCAGCTGATGCCGGAGTGCATATGCTGTGAAGCGAAAGGATCTTAACGTGAGATTCTGAAGACGGGCTTTTAGAGCGAAATCAAATGAAGAACGTAGCTCAACTGGGTCGGATACTTGACCCGATTTATCTGGATCTGGCTGTATAGACCCGATTAAGATCTAGGCACAGATTATACATAGCACCAACATTTATTAGTAGTACACACACATTAAAATTATTTTAATTTTAATTATATAAGAAGACACATGTATCCTCATTACGTAACACACACTGCAGATGCACCCACCTATATTTTCGATAATTACATAAATTCATTTACTTCACTGAAACAAACCTTTTTTTTTTTTTTTTTGAAGATTATTTACAAACAAAATATAAAATTTCAGATTTTTTTTTATCGAATAAAGACATAATTTGCAAAATAAAGTCGACAATTTTTTTAAAAAAAACTAAAATTTTCTTTCGGAGCCAAAATTGAAAATAGAAGAAGAAAAACAAACAAACCTGGTTATATTTTTCACAGTCGTGGGTTGCAAGGAGAAAGGTGAAGAGAAAAATAGTATACAGTGGTGATGATAAAAATGAGAGATGAGATAAAAAGAATTAATTGGGAAGTAATTGACTGAAATAAAAATGGGGAAGTAAGTGGGGGAAAAAGGAGAGAAGAGATGAGTAGAGGTGTCAAATGGGCCGGGCCGGGCCGGGCCGGTACCGGCCCACCGGGCATTTGTGTTTTTCCGGGCCGGGTCGGGCCTAGCCCGGTTCCTATCGGGCCACTTATTTTCAAGCCCGTCCTGGCCCAAGACGGGCTACCGGGCCAAATCGGCCGATTTTTTTAATATTTTTTAATTTTTAATAGATTACCATTACATTTAATTTCTATATATATATCTTATTAATTTATCATTTTGTATACAAATCTATTCAAATAGTCTAAAAAAATTATTTAATTTGTCAAAAATAATTTAATAATTAAAATAAAATTCAAATTTCTATATAGTAATACTTAAACAAAAATAATTTAACAAACCTTAATAAACTATAATTCACAAAAATAAATTCAAACAATAATTTTCTAACAATCATTTATAAATGCAAATTCAAAAAAAAATAAACAACTAATTCAACATCTCTCTTATAAGTTTGAATTATAATTCATACTTACAAAATAGGAGAAATTAATATTATCAAAATTCTAAATAAAGTATTTTCAATCTTACCTATTCATATTTTTAATATTATAAATTAATTAATAAATTGAGATTATATTTTTTAATTAAAAATATCTTTTGAGTAAACTTCAATGGAAGCCAACAAATGAAAATATTATTAATGAATATATATATTACCAAAAAGTATGCATATTAATTGCCTCAAAATTTATAATTACCTACTACAACTCATATTCCTAAAACTACATCAAAATCCTCTTAGCACAAATAGCAAATACTTAACTACAACAATGTAATCTCCAATTTCAAAAAAAAAAAAAAAAACTACCGGGCCAGTCCTGGGCCACCGGGCCGACCCAGTCCGAGCCCGAACGGCCCGTCGGGCCTGCCGGGCCGGGCCAAATAGGCCCGGTTCTTTTCGGGCCAGTATTTTTTGGGCCCGTCCTGTCCTTTAGGCCGGGTTTTTCGGGCCGGTCCGTAAGGCCGGGCCCATTTTGACATCTCTAGAGATGAGGGAGAAGAGAAGGGAGAGGGGTCGTGTGGGAAAAAAAGAGAGAGAAAATTAGGGTTTTAAAATAAGGATAAATATGGTAATTTTATGTGGGTGTACTAATTTTATAGTGTGATCTCATTTTATGTGGGTGTACTAATTTTATAAATAAGGATAAATGTAATTGATTAGCCCCAATTTGATATCTTCTCCATTTGTGTTTATAATTAGGCCCAATTTAAAGTAATGCACAATAAATTTATTTTTAAAGAATTTCAATTACCTTACTGAAAATATTAAGGTGTAGTGTAGACAATACAAAATGAAAATATAAAAAATACTTTATGTATCTGAAAATTTGAAAATGAAAAATATTCATTATTTATAAATTAGGCCAAGGTTATATGCACCCCCACATGTGTTTGTAGTACTCACATTAGAATAGTATTAATTTTAATAATATAAGAAAAGACGTATATATCCTTATTATTAATGCACAATAAAAAAAATCTTTAATATTTTCAATGTGTACCAAAAAAAACCCTAATTTCTCATCATTCCTCTTTTCCTCTGCATGACATCAATGTACCACATCTTTCCTTCACCATTTTTTTCTCCCACTCCTTTTCTCTCGTCCTATAATATTCTACCACCATTTTTTTTTTTTCTTCAATCTTCTTCTTTATTCCCCCTCCCCTACCTGCCGCCCTTCCCCAAATTATTTATCAAATTCTCCTTCTTTTCCTTCGCGATGAATTTACAGTAAGGTTTTTTTTAATCTCTTTTTTCCTGATTTTTAAATTTCAAATCAGGTTTTATACCGTTCCTTTGAAAGCCGTAGCAATCCATCTGACAATATCCACAGTTCCCATCGGATAAAATGGGCTCTCTAGCCTGAAGCAATAAGATAGTTCCGTTCTAATTTTTTTTTTGTCTTTTTAATTTAAATTAATATTGTTTCTTTTTGCTTTTCTTTTTGGAATTTCTTTCCTTTTCTTTTTCCTTTTTTTTCTTGCATATTTTTATGGTATTTGTATTTCACAATTTTTTTTTAATAGAGGGATGTGGGTGTACGAGAGAAAGAAGAATGATGAGGATATTTATGACATTTTATATATATTTTAATTTGATAAAATTAAATAGTGTGTGCACCACTAAAAGTTATGGGTGCATATAACTTGAGCCTATAAATTATTCATAATTGTCAATTGAAGATGGCTGAATGAAGCCAATCAAATGGGGCCTAATAACATTTAGATCTTAATCGGTTTATCCAGACCAGATCCAGATAAATCGGGTCAAGTATCCGACCCAGTTGAGCTAAGGTGCCAAGTCACTGCCAAGGGCTTTCACCATTTCGTTCTTCATTTGATTACGCTCTAAAACCCCGACTTCAGAATCTCACGTTAAGGTCCTTTTGCTTCACAGCATATGCACTCCGGCACCGGCGGCATATCCGGCACAGAAGTCGAGGTTAGCTTTCTCTTTATTTTGAATTTTTAAGTTTTTCTAACAGTGTTTCTAAATTAGGGCATCGAGAATCCGATTCCTTGATTGGCATATATATATGTACATATATTCATCTTTGATGTGGCTGTGTGGTGGTTTAATAATTAACTGTGATAAATATCTCGCGGATTTGTTCCTTTGGTTCTGTTTTGAGATTTCTTCACATGTAAGTTAAATTGCATCCAGTTTGTGGATTTATAGCGATATTCCACTGATCCGGTTCCATGGATGTCGATTGCTAAATTGACAACCTGTTGCAAGAGATGAATAGGGGATGTTGTGATTCGATCATTTCACTGAAAGTTTGAGGGGATTACAGGGGAAGAGTTAGGGTGTGTATGTGTGGGTTTTCTTTCTCAAAGATTGTGAATTAAACGATGACTTAGTCAATCTTCTTGCTCTCATATGTGCCTTTGAATGATTGAATTGATACACATCATATTGACTGGTTGGTAGATTAGAATTAGAATTTGAGAATTGGAAATATTTGTAGCACAATGTTATATGAATTCCTGCTATCTCTCGAAAGAAATTCATCTGTGTTCTTGTAAAAAAACTCAAAAGTGCATTTTTTATCAGGGAGCAAATTCTTTTATAGGAATCATTGAATTACAATGAGAATGAAAATTGTATTGTTAGTATTTTGCTCTAATCTTTGAAGGAGACATGAAATTTCTAGCTGGTTTTGTATGTATTTACATATATCCAATATGTAAACAAAATTTTGAGAAATAGAGGTCATATTAGCATTAATCTTAGTCTCCATCAATAGTATTGCTGCAAACTGAAAATCTTGTTAAGTATTATCAGAAAAGGAAGAAATTAGTTTGCCATATAGATTGGTTAACAAGACTGACATAGAAAGTCACCGCTCATCTGATGTGCCAGATGGATGATTGATTCAAATGTATTAGAATTAATTAGAACATATAAAATAAATTTATGTATAATTAACTAGAACTTCTATTGTAATATCTTATATCTTATTTTTATGAAGACCATACTTGTTCATCTCACTCCAGAGAAATGCAATGCTTTTGCTATTTTGTTTAATATGCTTGATAACAGGTTTTTAGTGAATTTTTAAATGAATTTGATGTGGGGTTATATTCGTTGATGGTTACCGAAGGTGAAGATGTTAGCTAGAATAAACTATATTGATACAGAAAAAATTTCAACTTGTTATGTATTAGATTCTGTGAAATAATATTATGAACGAAATCAAACATTTTACGCAGACCTAAATTCTCCGGGGCTTGATTTGTCTGGAGAATGTTATGGATAACAAAGAGTATGTCGTTTAATGTTATATAAAATAAAATTATGAATTCAATGAAATTCTACTATATTTATGTGTAGGGTATGAGTGGAACTGGTAAAAAGTAACAGACGGCATTACTTCCTCTGACAATATCCGCCACATCTCTACCGGTCGTTTCCTACTGTCGCCGTCGTTCCTCCATTGCTGCCCCTGCTCGCTCTGCTCCCAAGGTACATATCGTTCAATTTAACTTTTTTAGTGAATCCTTCCTCTGAATCTCGTTTATCTGTCTTATTCCGACCTCACCGGCCCTGCCCCTGCTCGCACCGCACATTTACACAATCTAATCATTTTACCGCTGAAATTGATGATGGTTTTAATTCTCCACAGGAAAATGAGCCGAACCCTAGGTAAGCGTGGAAGACCCGAAACAGGGCCAGTAGGTGATGAGGTCACCATCCTCAATTTGATCCAAAGCAAAAAGGATTTAGGCATTTGGATAAGGCACATCAAATTTGAAAGCAAGCTCGCCGATGCTGTTGTCAACAAATCACTCAAGTCATTACTGGCCAAAAAACTAATCAAAGAGGTGAAGAACATTCAGAATAAGAGTGGCAAGCACTACATGGGCGTTGAATTTGAGCCCTCCAAGGAGATCACTGGCGGCGATTTCTACACGGATGGGCAGCTCGATAAGGAGTTCATTCATGTGCTCAAACAATTCTGCCTTAGGCACATTAGACTGCAGAAGGTTGCTACTGTAGATGGACTGCTCGGTGAGTTGAAGAAGCTTCGTGTGGTGACGTTTGATATTTCCAGCCAACAAGTGGCTGAAATTCTGGATTCGATGGTGTTGGATAATGATATCATGGATGTAAAGAGCACTGGGTTGGGGGACTTCCATTCTATTCCGATTGGGAAGATATGTTACAGAGTTGCAACTGGAAATGGGAAGGCTGCAAGGAGTGTGTTCGCTTCGATCCCGTGTGGCGTTTGCCCTGTGGCCGACTTTTGTACGCCCGACGGAATTATTTCACCGAGTAAGTGCGAGTATTACACAAATTGGTTGAAACTCGAGTTTTGAAGGTTATGGTGATTTTTTTCTTGTTGAGAAGAGAGATTGAGTTTTGGAGCATTTCTTAAGTAGAAACATTAAGTTTTGAAGATTAGGATGATCTTTTTTATTGAGGAGAAACATGGGGTTTTGAAGATTTGGGGAGCTTAATTGCTTAATGGTGTAAAGATTGCTTAAACAGTATTGATACGATTGCAATCTTATATAATGCCTATGCATGATTTTTATATAAGGGGTAGTTACAAAGAGGGATAATTTTTTAGGTTTATTATAAAGAAGAGCAAGTGCAATTTTTAGAATATTTGCATACTTTTTTGTGCAATTTTTGTAATTTAAAAGGAACTTTTCCTATTTGTTTTTTTTCTCTTTATTAATGCTTAAACTTATGGATCTTTTTCCTAGAGGAGAAACATGTATTTTTCAGGCTTAGGGTGTGATCAGCTTAAATGGTGTAAAGATTGTTTAAACTTTAATAACAAGATTGCATTATATAAACTCTTAGGTTATGTTTGTTGCTTGGGATTTAAGTTTGTGAGGAAGTTCGGATTTTGAAATCCTCAATATAAAGAGTAAAAACGTGTATTTTTATTTTGGGTTTTGACAGGGGTAAGATTTTATGATATATCAAGTTGTAGTACGTGTTAATAGCTATTGATATCATATTATTTAATTATGTGTAATGGTTGTATGATTATGTAATGATTGATGTGTTGAGTTGAATATTGTGAAATTGGTATGCAATTTACATGATTTTACGTATTTTTCTTTTTAGGTGTGGTCATTTGGGTTGAATTTTAGAATTGAAAACCAAACACTGAAAGTCCTAATAGAAGGTAATGTGATCAGCCAGTGGAAACATAGCTGGAAGTTTGTGGGTCAGTGGAATACAAAGACGTATTGTTTTATGTTAATGGATATTGCAAGTATTCCCTAGTTTGTGATGATCCATTGCGTTCTGATATTTCCATCAACAATTATTGAGATTTATGATGACAAAATTTGAATTGTGATAGTTAAATTAAGATTACATATGAATATAAACACAAGTAGATGATCACATTCAAAATTTCTCTAAAGCATATTATAAAAATATACAAGTACAACAGTCATCAAAATTGCTGGTGAGCAACTGCATTGAGATTTGTCATTCTCATCTTTCAAATATGCCCTTCACATAAACCATATCCTTTTCACTCAACTGGAGTTCCCTCCTCATCTGCTCGACTTGTTGGTCGTCGCCTTGAACGACTATCTCTGTCAATGTTCCATCATCGGCCACCAACATCTTCACCTTGATCTCCTCCTTCCTCGAGGCTTTTGTCCAATAATACACTCCTCTGTTCCATTCACATCTATTAGTTTTTCCAAAGCAACTATCTGGTAATAATACGAGTAAAGAAACTAAATATAACATTAGGGTGTTGATGACACTTACGCCAAGGGACTTAATATGGTTATGAAGAACCAATTGTTTCCGAAATCTGGGTACGTAATCGTTAGGACGAGAGCAACACTTGCAAGACTTATACAGGTGCAGAAAGTAAGCAACGCTGCTTGACCGCGACTTGGGGCCATCATCCCTTCAAATCTGAAAATTGCAACACAAATTTGCAACTCTTTCATATGAAAAAAGATTTGATTTTCAATAGATAACACACACTGGTTAATCATTATATCTAGCAAAGCTAAGATGAGTCCCGATTCAAATTCTCGAATGGGAATAGTAATGAGAACTGTTAATGGGTTGAATCTCGAATGAGAATAGTAATGAGAATTGTTAATGGTGAATTGTAATGAGAGTGCTGGTTCAATGTTTTGCTACTGTCCTTGAATAACCGGGAATAAGATTAGAGATAGTTCGTCAAAATGGTATAGTGATTAACTTATTCCAAGTCTTGTTATCCCATACGAAGTATGATGAAGGTGAACTAATATCATTTGTTTCTGTTAACCATTACAATTATGCCATATTCATTCTCGTTGAAGAATTTTGAATCAAGCGCCCCGCCTAAGCTACGTTGCACTAGATATTACTTTAATGAATGTGCAGTTAAAAAACGACACTCATCAAGAAAATCACTTGGTTAGAGAACAGACAACGGAGCTATTAGTGACTTACGTTATTGTCTCTCCTCTATCTGATACTGCAAAATTGTTGCGAGTGAAGAATGAAAGGATTTCTCCGGCGACCTGGTTAGGTGCCTTCTTCCTCTCACCTTCTCCTATAAATGTTTTCTTTACAACCTGATTCAAACCCAAAGTTAGGAATTACTAAAACCCATGGACACAGTAATATTTCAGCACACATGTTGCATCCTGTAATTTCAGTGGAGCTGTTTTTATATATTTCTTCACGAATCATAGAAAAAAAGTTTTTAAAGAAAAAAAACAGTTCATCCTATGAAAAGTATTGGTTGAATGTCGAAAAGATACTACTATATCCGTCCCACAACTACTTTCACGCTCTTAAAAAGAAATAATCTACATTCACAAAAATCAATAAAATATATTTTCTTTATTTTGTTATTTAGCTTCACACCCACATGTGTCACCTCCTACTATGAAAGTAGATATGGGAAGGAGGGGGTAATATTGTTGAGTCTACAAACAAGTACTTCTCTTTCGTGTGAGCCATACAAAGATATATTTCGAACTTATTTGTTAATGAGTCAATCTTTTGATAAAAAATTAAACAAATTTGCACGCGCAACTGGTGCATAAATTTTTTTGCCGACATTCTAGGGAGAGCAGCACCAAGGATAGTGAACAAGAATGGTACCTTAGATTTAACGGAACGCTTGATGAGGGACCAAAGACCAGGAACAGAGATGATGAAGAGACCTAGAGAAGTGTAATAACTGGCTAATGAGTAGCCACCACTCTCTGCAAGTAGAAAAAGAGACTGTGTGTGTTGAGGCAGCTGCTCCACATAATCTGAAGTGGATAACAGAGCTTCACCCAGGGCGAGGGACGTAGATAGTCGAGCTGTCTGCCTTGCTGGCGTCCGACCACGTAGAGGCCATGACTGGATATGATCTCGGCTTGACAACGTCCAACAATGAGAGACTGGAAATGTTAGCAGCTTCGTCGCCATTTCCTGATGGCGAACAAAAGGCACTTAATTCTTCAATGAGAATGACAATCTATCTATAAAAGCAGCACTACTTATAAATTGGTCGATGATATTACTGGCGAGTGAACAGTCACTCGTGACTTGCACTTCCTACAGTAGCGAGTGAACAGTCAACTTTAAACCATCGTATCCGAATCTAATGTTGTTATCTTTTTGTCCATTCACAGGGACGTCTAATTTTTAGTCACAAAATCGCAAACCGTTTGCAAAAAATGTTGAGCCCACACTTGCAAAAAGTAATTTTGAAACCCTAATAAAATATAATCAGATTCAATTATACCTTCAGTTGACAGCGTGGCCGTGGACGGCAGGGGCTGTGTCGCGTGTGGCAGCGCGGAGGCGAGGCTGCGACTGTGTCTGATGTGCCGGCGTGGGAGGAGGCGGCGGTTGAGGCCGCTGAAAATCCGTGGTAATGACTGAGGAAGAGAACAAGAGTATAATAGATGATACAATGTGGATAAGTGGGCTTCTGAAATTTTAGGTTTAGATAAAGGTCTTATAGCCTAATACAGACCAGGTAACCTCCAGAAAACAGCTCCCTGAAATTCATCAAACCAAAATAAAAAGGTAGCAGGAACTAACCTGAAAGCGGCGGCGGCGGCGACGTGGACCACCGCACGTGGAGACCGATGGTGGGGATTCCTTGCGAGGTGGTGTTGAAGAGGAAATGTGGAAGGCGGGAGAGACACGGAGAGGCTCAGTGTGGATAAGGTTAAAATTCGAAACCAAGAAAGTGATTGGGAATTTCCTACCAAAAAATAAAATAAAAAAAAAAATTATTCCTGAAATTCTTGAATTTTACACATAAATAATTACTTTTTTTAATAAATTTATAAATATTTATATTTAAAATTAAAGAATTTTAATTTTTTTAAAATCATGTCATTTGAAATTTATCTTCTTACCTCTTCCCATCCCTATTTCTCTTTATTTTTTTCAAATTTTTTTTAATGAAACTATAATTAAAATTATAAATTTTTATAAATTAAAGGACTAAAATCTAAATTCAAAACATAAAAAAACAAAAAATAATTATTAAACTTTAAATAATAAAAAAATATATTGTCTCTATTATTTTACACATAACTCTTTATACTTTTCGTTATATATAAATTTTTAAAAAGTTAAATGCACAATATCTTTTATAAAATGTAATGTAATTTCTATATTTGAATAAATATATGAAATAAATAAGCAATAATATAATTGAAACCAACCGTTAATATAACTGAAAATACAGAGCCACAAGTATAACATTCAAAATAAAATACATTAAGTGTCTGCTTGGTTGAGAATATGGATTAATAAAAAAAATTATAAATAATATTTAATATTATTTATTATATATAAATAAAATTATAAAATAAATTTAATAAAAAAATCACCCTATCATCTATTTGTGAATCTATGAAATCCCACGTGGCTTAATACAATGCTTCTTATCTACTTTTCTAATTTTCTCATAATATTGTATTTTTTTAAAATAAAATATAAATAACCTGTTACTTATTTATCCATTTTTTAATTTATAATTTTTAAAATAAAATATAAATAACCGCTGTCGTTATTTCTTTATCCATAATTCACAAACTTCTCTATTCCATCACTCCACATCTCTAAATATTTTTATTTTTCGTTTAAAAAAATATTTTTAATAGTTAAAGAAATAGAAATCACCCTCCATAAATTTTGGCCAAAGAAATAGTAACCACCATTAAAATTATTTATTTTCAAAAAAAATAATCAACATATTCTTATTACAATGTTTTATATAATTTTTAATATTTTATAAAAAAACTTAATTTAAAACTAATATATAATTTTTTTTTAATCCACGTATTTGCAGGGTTATGTACTTAGTTAATTACTAATTTACAGTAATTATCCTATCTATTTTCATTTTTACATTCATAAGTGCTAAGTAATTTTTTTAAGGATTAAAGGGGTAATTACATCTAAAACTCATGTGAGGCGTAGTAGTTGACACGTGCGGCCTAATTACCAGATAAACCCATTTTCCACGTGTAAAACCCAACACCACACCACACCACACTCAAAATCTTCTTCTTCTTCTTCTTCCCCCTCTATCCATATTTCTTCTTCAAACATCAACCTTAATTAAATCCCAATATTCATTAATTATTCATCAACATTTTCACTCTCTCATTCTCCTCCACAAGATTCATATTCCTCATGCCAATCATCAATTTTCATCTCTATTATTCCATTAATTCCCCCTAAATCCCTCTCTCTCTTCACTCTCTCTCTCTCTCTCTCTCTCCCCCCAGCAAGAAAATGGCTTTACCTCAACTCCTACATTCCCCTCAGTCCTCTTCTTCATCTTCCTTAATCTCCCACAAACCCCACTTAAACCCCGCATATTCCCCCAAACCCACCAATAATTTCACCATCTCCCCCCACCACCGCCGCCGCCGCCGCAGGCCCCACTCCCTCTGCTGCTCCGCCTCCTCCTTCTCCGAGAAGCACCACACCAACTCCCCCAAATCCGACGACGTCGTCGAGCTCCCCCTCTTTCCCCTCCCCCTCGTCCTCTTCCCCGGCGCTATCCTCCCCCTCCAAATCTTCGAGTTCCGCTACCGAATGATGATGCACACCCTCCTCCACACCGACCTCCGCTTCGGCGTCATCTACACCGATGCCGCCACAGGCACTGCTGACGTCGGCTGCGTCGGCGAGGTCATCAAGCACGAGCGCCTCGTCGACGACCGATTCTTCCTCATCTGCAAGGGCCAGGAGCGCTTCCGCGTCACCAAATTGGTCCGCACCAAACCCTACCTGGTCGCCGAGGTCGCCTGGCTCGAGGACCGCCCCTCCGCCGAGGTGGCGGACCTTGACGCCCTGGCCAACGAGGTCGAATTGTACATGAAGGATGTCATCCGATTATCGAATCGATTGAACGGAAAGCCTGAAAAAGAAGTCCAGGAATTGAGGCGGAACCTTTTCCCGACGCCGTTTTCTTTCTTCGTCGGTAGTACATTCGAGGGGGCGCCGAGGGAGCAGCAGGCGTTGCTGGAGCTCGAGGACACGGCGGTGAGATTGAAGAGAGAGAAGGAGACGCTGAGGAATACGTTGAATTACTTGACTGCTGCGTCTGCGGTTAAGGATGTGTTCCCATCTTCATGACAATGGAGATTGAGATGAATCAACGGGTACTATTATTCACTCCGATTAATGTTATGTTTATTATACACTAATACGAGCATAATGATTTCTATGGGAATGTGTAATCTTTGCTGTTTAATAGATAAATTGGGTTCGAATTTGGTTGGCCGTGTATGTGTTTTAAGCTTTCTTGATTGTTTACTTTGCCAATGGGTGTGTGACGATTGCAATCTTGATGAAGACAAGATGGTCATTATTATGTCAAGTAGTTTGAGTATCCAAGGTTTGATTCATTTTCTAGATTTGTGGTTCTGCAGATAATGCTTTTGTTCCTTTATGGGGCTTTCTTTTCAGGTTCCGAAACAAGGTAGGATATGAAACTTGTGAGACGATGTATTTCATGATCTAAGGTCTAGTAGGTGATCGAATTAAGCTTTAGCGGGTGCTTGATTCAAAATTTTCAATGGCAATGGGAATGCAAACAAACCGAATAGTGAATTATAATGATAATGATGATTACATTGTTGATGTATTGAACTATTGCTCTAGCTGGGATTATAAACATGATCATTGGTTGATGAATAGTAGAATGATTGAAGAAGAGTGATTATAAGAGAGGAGGTAGTAATTAGGACGAGGTAATAGTTATTTTATTTGAGTCTTATTAGCTCATACAAAGTATGTTGATGAATTTATTTTTCTTTCTTGGTTACTTTGCCAGGGGAGATGCCATAAGGTATGATAATTGCAATCTTGATGAAGATAAGATGATGATTATCAATTGACTATTGTGAAATAGTTTGAGTATCCAAGATTTGATTTATTTTCAAGATTTGTGGTTCTGTTGTGTTATAATTGTTGGTTCTGCAGACAATGGTTTTGTTCCTTTGTGGTGCTTTTGTTTCAGTTTACCGAAACAAAAGACTAGTTTTCTTTGTTAGTTTGTGAGATGGTGTATTTCGTGATCTAAGGGCTAGTAGGTGATCTAATTAAGCTTCAGCCTTCAGGGGCATTTGGTTCAAATTCTTCAATAGGAATCAGAATGTGAATCATCGAATAGTGAATTACAATTAAAATGATGATTACATTGGTGGTGTATTGCAGTATGCTTATGTTGGGACAATAAGTGATTGTTTGATGAATAGTGGAACGATAATAGGGGAGTAAATAGTTGATCAAATGGGGCAGTAATCAACTTAATTTGTCTCAATTTAGTTCGTAAAAAGTATGTAGAATGGTGAATTGATCATGATTTCATTCTCATTAATAGCCAAAATTGCCCTATATTCATTTTCAATTACCATTTTCATTTGAAGAACTATGAACCATGTGCCCCCTCATTTCTTCACTTTCCTGCGTATTGAAAACCCTTGTGATTAATGATGTGGATTCTTATTTCCAGCTTCGATGGAGCTTTAGTATTCCTGATGTTAGAATTACTGAAAGCAATTAGTAGAGTCTTTTGGCAATGTACGGCATCGCAGTGGGGTTGGTTTCATTTCAGTATGTGTCCATTATTGTGAACATATGTTCTCTTAGATAGAACTGAAGCTGTGGGAATTGATATAGATCTTTTATGTCTGAAAATTCTGGGATGTCATAGTTGCTAACTCATCAATCAAGTTGTCGAGCTCAAGTTATAGCCTTGATAGGCACTGAGGATTCTGCCTAATCTAAGCAATGGTATTCTATACAAGATCACATATTATGTGAAGCAGGTTTCTCAAGGATATTTAGGCTGGAATATATCTCCGGGTTGTATGCACTATGCCGGATAGCTTCCGTCGTGCACATCCATATTCTCCATACTTTAATATGTGAACACACAGAAGATATTGTACATTCATCGACTCATTCATTGTATCCCTTCTTTTCTCGCAGACGTGTAATTATTATACTAGTGCAATCTAGTATCGATTCTTCATCATATCTCGAGGTGCTTTACATTGAGCTCTTATTACATGATTTTAATTCCTTTGAAGTCACTCCAACCTAATGGTGTTCTAGTTACTAAGCTTTCATACTTGACATGTGCCCGGATAAGGGCAACATTTTCTTGTCAGACAGCATTAATCAGGTCAATTGCAGGTTGTGCTAGACATTTTAATGAAAACTTGAGAACACAATGTTCAAAGTGTTAGTTTAAGGATTGGTTATACTTGTTCGGGTGGCATTTTTGTTTTCAAATGTTCAGGGGTCTCTAGTTTAAATTCTTCTATAGGAATCATTGGATGGCCATTTACAACTAGAATAGTTCTAATCATAGAATATGTGAGTACAAAAGATGATAGTTGATTGGTAATAATGGAGTAATTAGAGGGATACTTAATTATAGAGGGAAATGAATAATAACAGGTAATAACTCTGATATTTTGGTCTCATTATATAGTACTCCCTCCGTCCTACTATAAGTTGCTCATGTTGTCATTTTCGTCCGTCCTATTATATGTTGTTCATTTGTTTTTTTACCTTATTCGGGAACTACTATTCACTTCTTTATTATTATTTTCAGTACTTTTTCACTTTTTTCCTTCACATCACTTGTACTTTTTCACTTTTTCTATCACATTACTTATAATTTTTTCACTTTTACCTTAATTTGTGTGCCCAAAAACAACGAGCAATTTATAGCGGGACGGATGGAGTATTAAATATAAGGATTGCAAATTTAACTTTTGGTTTTAACAAGAAATTCTAATTAGCTTCCTCATTTACGTTGCGTTCATTCCTATTAACATTCCCATTTGAATATTTTACTAACAAAATGGAGACAGAGGACCTAAGTCTTTTTTTTATTTTTATAAACAGTATTTCCAATACGAAAAAAGAGGTGGTGAACCGGTGGTTCTACCAGATTTTTTTATTTATTAAAGATCTCAGTAGTTGATATCAATTATGAAATAACCATATGATCTTAGTCATTTAATTTTATATTAAAAATAAAATCCTGCCATTTTACAAAATTCTAAGCTGAACACAAAATTTTTGAGCAAATTATCATTATATATATTTATTGACAGTATTATAATTTTGTAATTTAAAATTATATTATAAAATGATATGATAACAATGAATAATAATATGAATCTTATACTATAATAAGTTTTATAGAATTTCAATCCCTAGTTCAAATCAAATTTAAAACATATCTTTTCATTATGATTTTAACCAAAATTGTTAATGGTAATGCTTATTCGGTTTAAACCAGAAAAATTGCGACAACTCGACACTTTTTATTGTCTAATACTATACCAGTACCAGCAAATTTCCAGCGATATTAAGATACGTACTTTCCCTTTGAAAAAAATTAGGGCGATTATTTTGAAGAAAAAAGAATTAGTGGAAATGAAAATGAAATAAATATATGATAATTAATTAATTATAGTGCATAATTAGAATAAATAATGGTTTAAAATATTAATTTTCAATCTAAATAAATTAGAGCAAGTTTCTTGTGCAATCTGATGCATAGTGTACCCAATCAATAATTGAGATTATTTACATTTAAAAATATAGGCAGATTACACTTGAAAAATGTAGATTCAGTATAAAATTTTTCAGTGTGATTAATATATATTTTTCACTATAATCAATTTACATTTTTTTATATAAATAGTATCAATTGTTAAATAAGTGTATCGTGTACCAGCTGCATGTGTGACATTCATGACAAATTAAGCATTATTCTCATTTACTATCTATCTTCATTTGTAAGAAATTATGCATTATTCTCATTTAAGTGATCAGTTGCTTTGCAATAATTTGTCAGTCTTGGTTCACTAGTGAATCCTGTGTTTTAGTTCTGGTATGGTCTGTTCTTCTTATACGTCGCACAAAAGTTCAAAATTTCATTTTTTTTGTTGAGTTATTTGTTTCTCAGTAATATTCGATCAAAGTTTAGATTTGGTCTTATAGATAATTTCGGTAGTTCGAAACGTACCTATTGCTAAAAAATTTCCATGATATAATAAGAATTAATGGCTTTTAACCGGTTCAATTTTTCGCTACCACCTTTTATATTTTAAGATCCATTATGAATAAAGAGAATATATATAAAAAAATACATATGCCATATTTTTAATAAACAATCACTTTATTCATAAACGGATCTCACAATATTTCATAATACTCTTCGACATAAATACTTGGAAATAAGTGAGCACATTTTTTTTTATAAACGGATAAAGAATGTATTTTACTTTCTTAATCCGTAACGCATCGACCTAGGGCTAGAATTATACTGGTTCGTTGCATTTTTTTTTTTTTTGTTTTAAGTTTCACTAAAAAATTGGCCCAATTAGCCGTAGCATTGGAGCTATTTCAACTTTTCAAGTTCACAACCCAACATAATATTTAGTAAAATACATATATGAATGCAATACATCTGCTAAATTCTAAATAACATCATCTGCATATATTCTTCACCAGCAAAGTGCAGCACAAAAATCACCTCATCTATATATAGGCTATCTCAGAACAAAAATCCACGAGATAGCGCTGAGACGAGTTCTATCGACTGTGAATCAACTATCACAAACCTGTAAACGATCTCCAATAGAATGACCGCATAAACGAGTGCTGCAAAAACACAAACAACAGCATTTCCATGTTGCAAGAGGACTTCTAACTCGCGGAAGAGCTTCTTGTTGCGGGTGGCATCACTAGCGTTGAGTTCCCAACTTGCTGCAGAAAAATTTTCATAAAGATTTCAAAACTATATAAGTGAATTATAGAAAAGAAAACAGAGAGTGCTACATAACTCAAAGTAAAAAGGACACAGAGAAAACAGCGACTTGAGATATAGAAGGTTGCAACTATGTCAAGGGCATCTTAAATCATCACTCGACCTTAAGGTAAATATCATAGTCGTATCAGCGCCACACCAACAGTTAAAAACTCACACCATTTATGCATTTCCTCCGCAATTATTTACCTACAAGTATCACTCTACGGGTCCCACTATCATTTTTCTCCATTTTCCCTTTTTACCAGATAAGGGGTTTTGTACCTTTGGGAGCATTCCCCATTTTCACCCAATGGCAAATTTTGCATCCACTTAAGGTGCCTTAACAGATTAATAAGCAGACGATTCTGAAGGGTTTTAAACAAATTCTACAAAGTCCTAAAAGATTATTTATTACCCACACAGCAGGGATGGATTTATAGGGGGGAGGGCGTTCATTTTTTTACTTTACACGCAGACTTTTTTATTTAAACCTTTATTCTATATGAGTTCGTCCTCCTTTGATTGTGAAAAAAAAAAAATCACGACATTATAATGTAATGATTTACATCCCCTGTGACATGAAATTCTAGATCCCTAGCAGCCACATGGAATCTTCTACTCCACACCGTATTTCAGTCTCATGTTATATTATGCTTACGTTTGTATTGATGATTTCGTATTGCACATTTGGATGACAATGAACAAAAATGTGAGATTGTAACATCATACGGATAAAGATCCACTAATTCTTACGATTAGCTTGCAATGATAGCTTTTTGTAGAATTCAGATGAATAAGGGTGTTACGAGAGAAACAAACCTTGAGGCATAAATTTCTCGTAGCATCACAAATTGGGTAATCATGTGGGCAACAATGGCGATGATCCTTGCAACAAACAGCGGAATCTGCTCCACAGCATTTCCAATTCCAGCATATCCCAAGAAAACGCCAAGCACAACAGCAAGTCTCACCACTAGAACAATACGTAAAAAGATTACATTTGCTGGGACCGGGGGCAGGAGAGGGTGGTGGATTTGGGCTCGTTTTGATAGGATAAGATGCCAGCATGTTGATCCCACACAGCCCTTCAGGATTCCCTGTATTCCGTTGCATGTGCATGTACCCACTTATGCCCCATGACTTTCCCCACGAGTTTTTCACTATCCAGTAATCCTTTCCATCTTGAGAATCATAACCCACAATTAGCACCGCATGATCTAAAGAAGTCGAGCATGGGCCCGCAAATATCCCCTGCATTGTGAATTTGCAATAGTAGATTAGTTTAACTGAGAACTAACTTTTGATTGATATAATGTAGGGGCGTAAATGAGCTAAGTCGAGTCGAGTATTGTTAAGCGTGAACTTGACTCGAACTAGTTCGATTCTTTTGAACTTGAGCTCGATGCTGAAACTCAGAATACTCAAGCTCGACTCAATAATGCACTCAACTATTTAGTTTATTTATAATTAGAGAATATTTGTAAGTTATCACTCCCTCAGTTCCAATTTTGCTGTCGTTTTAGAGAAATAATCTTGCTGCAAAATATGTCTCGCTTTTGATTTTCCAGGAAAAATTAATATTGTTTTTAACATTGCCCTTTTTTTTTATTTTTTAGATGCCATATTTTTTAAAAATACAAGAATCTATGTGAAATACCCAAAATGATATATTAGTCATTTTATACGAATAATTATGGGAATTAAATGACTTTCTTAGTGTATGTGAAACACCTAAGAGTGGCAATTAAAATTATATATTAGTCATTTTATACAAAAATTTATGGGAATTAAATGAATTTCTTAGTGTATGTGAAACACCTAAGAGTGGCAATTAAATTGGAATTGAGGGAATAGCATATTATGGATAGAACAGTAAAATTATGTGAGTTCAATTAGTCCCACAAGCTTGACAAGACTATTATTACTAAGAGCTCGACTGAATTAAAAATCCAATTTTTTTTCGAGTTGGAGCACGAATAGCTTGGAATTTAGATCAACTCAGTTACACCCCTAACTTAAATGAGATATGTTGGAAGAAGCTTCGGGAACAAACCCGTGAGTATAACTGGAATGATGAGTCGCTACCACATATACCAACACTGATAGGTTGAGTAGCCACGGCCTGTTGCAGCTTCTTCTCATTTTTCGAGGGTATATCGGCGTAGCTGTCGATGGTTACAACATGTCGTTTCAGCTGCAATGTGGATTATAGAACATCAAATATCATCAAGAATCTCAGGAAAAATAAAAGAGATGTGAAAAAGAAGATTTATTACCTTGTTTTTGTCGCATGTTCTATCACGGGCCTGATAGGGATAGTCGTCCTCAGTGTCAATCCCTTTATTTTTTATTATGAATTCATATGCATAGTCCATGAGGCCTCCACCACAACCATCATTATAAGTTTTGTCGCAATCAATAAGCTCTTGTTCGGAAAGACTGATGAGAGACCCTGTCTTGATCTGATTAATGCCTTCAACTGCACCAGTGGCCGAGAATGACCAACATGCCCCTACACAGCAAACACAAGGTAAGAATGTTGGCTGCTTTTTTCTTTCATCTTTAATGAAGTTGCAAACACAAGCTTGAGAAATTAGAGGGCAATATATGTCATAATATAAGAGGGCGCTTGGTTTGAATTCAATGAGAATGACAATGAGAGTCATTGAATAGTGAATTACCATGAGTATGACTGTATGATGACTATATTGTACTTGTTCTGCTCTAATCTTGGCATAAATGGGGACGAAAATATTATTGGTTGAGCAAGAGTGAAATAATGGAAATAGTTAACCGAAATGAGATAATCATTAACTTAGTTTGATTCTCATTACTTTGCATGAAATATGATGAGCGTGAATTGATCTTTTTTTCTCATTAATCAGCACAATTACCCTATGCTCAATTGCATTACCATTCTCCTTGGAGAAGTTTGAAAGAAGCACCCCTTACGGGAAGGAAATGTATATGCTCCTTTTGTGTACTTGGATCAAGATAACTGATGTAAATACTCAAAATCGTAGCAGTTATAGGCAATGAAATAAGGCTAGTGTCGCAATCACTTCTTAATGAGAATGGTACCATATCCATTGTACAAAGAATAGTAGAAAAATTGATTTAATATGCATAATGAATGGCAAAAGTATCACCCAGAAGGGTGCACTGTGAGCTCGTTATGCTGAGGAGAAGAGGGAAAACAAAAAATCACTCGTTGAAATGAACATCTAATATGGAATTGAGTAGACACACTCCATAAGTGTTTTTAATCGTATAATTAAGATATAAGCGATGCTAGTTTTATAGTTGACCAAAGGGCAGAAGGAGGAGGTGATGGGAGTTCAATAAAGCAAAGCAAGTGCAAGTCTGAAGTAGGAAAGTATCCTTGACTCGTGTAAAGAACAAAAAAAAAAAAAAGCAACACTACAAAGAAAAATTAGTTAAGTTGAAGCAATAAAACCAAAATATCCTTTCCATGTTTATGAATCATGAATTAAACTTAATTCACATCTCAATCTAATCATGGTGCCTTTGTGATGTTATCAACTAGACTGGGTTAGGTTCAAATTTTTCAATGAGAACGGTAACAAGAATCGTGTGATAGTGAGTTACAACGAGAAAGATGGTTACATTGTTTGTGTTCCGTTCTAATCTTGGAATAAGTGGGACCAAAAATGATTGTTGATTCAAGGAATAATGAAATGATTGGGGAAAAATGATTATAGAAGGGGAGATAGTTAATCGAAATATGGTAATGATTAACTTATTATGAATCTCATTACCTCAAATGAAGTATGGTGAAGGTGAATCAATCTATTTATTTTCATTAACCAACACGATTACCTTATACTTATTCCCATTAGCATTCCAATTGAAGAATTTTGAACAAAGCGTCCCCTAAAATCCTCGAGACGATAGCAAAGTGCAGCAGAAAAATGAGGCTCCTAAATCAATTTCAGTTCAAGAAACCTAATGTCAGTAGTTTATTGTGGGGTGAAGAAATCAGGCATTCCCCAAATTGTGTTTGTTCTTATCCGAAGAAGAAACTCATCACAACTTTTCATATATCAGCAAAATGATGAACAGAGGAAGTTGGGCATACATAATCTATGAGTATTTAGTTAAGATTAATTATGATTAGTGATGGGTGAGAATCATGGTTTGCATAGTCGAACTGCACTTAATGGCAATTAATTGAGCCTATACCATTATGAATATGATTAAATCCCCCCAATAAACACACACAAAGGTTACTTGAGGCAAATGTGCAACTTAAAAATTAGAAACAATTTCCTTTCCCTAGTTTGACAATCACATAACTAACCCTTCAAGCTTGATACCAAAAATAAAATAAAAAAAATCCAAAACAAACCAGGGATAGCTCAAGTCGTTAGAGCTCGGTTTCATGTATCCCAGTCAATTAAAAAAAGTCTATGTCAATTTCAAGAATCAATCAATATCCACATCAAGAATCTCTACATACCACAACTGCCCTGATCTTTGACAGCAGTAACAGCCCCCTGTTTCCTCCAATCAGCAGAAGATGGGATTTCAGATTCCTTCACAAGATCAGGGCCTTCAATTGCAGCAGTCCCACTGTTCAATCTGATTAACAAATCACTGGAAGAGGGCGAAAGCCCCAAATATTTAGCCCTAAACTCATGGTTAGTGAGATCAGCAAAGGCATTGAGAGAGAGGGTGTAAGAAAGATTGGCCCCCCTATTGTGCCGATCAACAAATTCATAGTTTTGCTCGAACACTTTGAGCCTCTGCTCTCTTTCCTGCTCAGAGGAGTACGTTTTTCCGTACTCTCGACACCATTCATCGAAAAGATCAGAAATTGACGAAGATTTGCAGGCGGGCAGCAGAATAAGAATTGAGAAGAAAGACCATAGCCATAATAACCGGGTCATTGTGGAGATAAGGGCCTGAATTTGTTGGGTTTTTGTCCTGTTGAAATTTGGGTTGTTTGGTTTCCTAAAAATGTGGTGAACCAAGGGGATTGAGAAACATGGGAGATGTCTATTGGGACATGTCAGTCAATTTGGAGAGGACGTGGATTGAATTTGGATCTTTCGAGTAATAATTACACAACGTGTTCTTTAATTTCATCACAAGTATCTCGTGGTAGTACTCTCTCCAACAATTTGGATTTTTTTTCTTTCTTCTTTCCCAACTGTCCGATCCAATCGAGGCAAATTCTCCCAATGCATCATTTGTTATTTTTTTTTTCCTGTGAGTGTTCTTAGTTTATCACGTAAATAACCTTATAGAGATCTTCTCAATCATAGCTTAGAAGCTAAAATATTGTAACTCAAACACAAGTTTTAGTGATTGAATGAGGTGGGAGATAGTCCCCAGAGGGATGCGAGCACAATTGTAAGCAGTTCTGCGGAGGAACATAAGCTCAGATGAGATGTTATTCAGTGGATGAACGTAAGTTTAGTAAGTGCACTTTGACACATTAAAAATAAATTAATTATTAGAATAAAGAATTCTCCTGTTAAATCAAGATAGTTGATGCAGTAGCTTGAGTCTCCAAATCACTTTACATTGTTGTCCTCTATTGTTTTATATGTTCATGCCTAGATGTTTTTTTTTAAATGTAACTGTTTTTCAATTGATTGGAACCATCATGTCCTCTTGCAAGAAAAATGATTTTATTACTCCAAGTTTCCACAGAGTATAGCTCTAGAGCTCCACTAATTATGCCGAAAGGGCAAGAAATCTTACAAAATTAAGAGCAACACCTCATCATGTGAGGAAAATAGGTTTGTTACTCCAAGTTTGCACAAAGTGGTATAGTTCTGGAGCTCCACTACTTACATCGAGAGGATATGAGTTCTTAACAAGCAGCTGAAAAAAATATAAAATTGAAAATCAAGTTTATAATCTTGAAGCAATCAATCATTTTATATTTAATTCTTAACAATTTTTGCAAAAAGTTGTGAGGTTATAGGCAAAAAGAGACAAAAAGATAGAAAAATGAGCAAGATGTGCTGAGTCGGGAACCTATCCGATCAATCCGGGAGTTAAACATCATGTTCAAAGTCTAATCCAAGTTAAATCAAGTTGAAAATACATTTATAGGTCTTGAAAAGTTAAATAAAGTGTGCAGAAGTGAAAAACGTCCCAAAGAGTTAAGAAAGGGTCCAAATCAAGCGTATAAGACAAAAATCTAGCGAAAATGAGCCAGATCAAGCGGAACACAAAATATGGCAAAACTTACTTTTATTGAATATTTCGGGGACCTACTTATAAAATCCGTCCAAGGCACCTATAACTACATGTTTTCCTCTAATTTTAGGCATGTTAGATAGTTTAGGATAGGAGCTAGATAGATTAGATTAGTAGTAGTTATTTAAATCCTCTCTTATGTTCTACTACATTTTCTCTACAATTTTTCTTAGATTATTCCATAGATTCTAAATTATATTCAAGAGATTGTATCTACATCATAGTTACTACATTTGTATGGTTCGATTTGAAGAAGTCCATTAATGTTTGCAAAGACTGAAGATTTTTCATTTATCAATTCATTGTAATTTCCATTCAATTGATGAGATCTTTCTAATTTTTTCAATTCATGGTATGTTGATTGATTTCATGATGATTGCTTTAGTTTTTGTTCAACTAGTCATGTGTTAATCCTTTCTAAGCTTTGGGTGGTTGAAGTTATATATTAATTTGAGTATTCATTTATTCTATTGCTTGATTGAGTGAAATTGAACAATTTAATTCTTCATTTGGTTGATTGGTTAAGTCTTAATTGTTGATTGCTTGAAATTGAAAACTTTGATTGAGTTAACAACATATGAGACTTGAATTGATTTAATTAAATGTTTAGTGTGAGCACCTAGCGTTTGTGTTAAAACCTCTATAGCATTGAGAAATACTAGGAGCTTAGAATTAACTAAGATAAATGTTAGATATTTAAATGAGAGTTAGTGTTTAATAAAATAGTAATTACCTAGTTCAATTGTTTGATGAAACCCATGATTTCAATGGGATGTATTAAGGCTTGAGTTAATGCATAATTGAGATTATTCGGAGCATATACCCATTCCCTGTACTCTTAAAAAAAAAGTAAATTAGTTCACTTCTTGTTTCTTTCTTGTTGATTAATAGTTAAAAAGTAGGACCCGAACTTGATTTTAAATTCTACTTTTGTATTTGAAAAGCATGAAATCTTTGCATTAAATTTGCCTTAGGGGGGTGTATTGGATTAGGATTTTAAAAGACTTTTTTAGCTGAAAAAAATTCTGCAGATTTTAAAGATTTTGTAGGATTTTGATGACTTTTAAGATTTTGCAGGATTTTGTAAGACTTTTAAAATCAGGATTTTAATGGATTCTGTAGGATTTTGTAGACTTTGTAGAATTTCATGGATTTATGTCATATGATATGAATTTAAGATTTTTTCATACCTTCGAATTAAAAAAAAAAAATTCAAAGACAAACAAAAAAGAATCATAATATCATGTCCTCCTAAATAGCATTCCGCCACATATTTATAACTACATTAGTCCTCTAAGCATTATCGTCATGTCGTTCTTGCTCTTGTTATAGCATCATTTAGTAGTTTGGAATCATGAGCCGAACCCTCTCACCCACTTAGAACATACATGAACTCCAAATCAAAATTTAAAGAGTAGGGATTGCAATTTTACATGCATGAAAATTACATTTTTATTGTTTTTCTTTTTTTCTATTATATTTTCCTTTTACCAATGATAGCATGAACTTTTTTGTTTTATTACATGGCTTTTTGGCACAGTATATAGTCAAAAATTTGGCCCAAACCATTGTAATAAAAAAATTCTACCTTAATTCATGCATAATTTTATTAGAATTGTATTATCATATATTAATTTCTACTTATTATATATATATATATATGATATACACGTATATAGATGTGTATGTTAAATAATATCGAAATTGAATAATCAAAACAACCAAAGTAAAAGATAACAAAACTCAAATTCCGCGAAAAAATATTGTCAATGGAAAAATATTACCTAATGACATATGCAATATATAATATTAGTATTATAGTTGTTAATGAAATAATCGACATGCGTGCTTAAGGAAGTAATTAAACAAGTCCGGATTGACATGTCCAAGAGAATTGATCAAGCACGAAGAAAGAACCAGATCGAAGAACGCTCTGACGAGTCAACAGTTGTTAAGCTGGTGACGAGTCAGCAGCTTATAGTGAAGCTGGTGACGAGTCAGCAGCTTATAGTGAAGCTGGCTGCTGAACAACAGCTTATGATGAAGCAGGCTGGTGACGATCCAGCAGCTTGTATTTCCTATATAATGTAACCGAATTCATTCGAATAGGGGACACAATTTTTACCATAACGAAGTTCTGCTCGAACGACGAGCTTATATAAACGACCTATCTGCTTACTCATAAAACCTCGCATGTTCGTCTATTTCAGCATATTGTTGGTGTAATCGATGTTATTATAGCCACATAATCGCGTTTACGAAAATTACATCAACAATAGTAATACTAATATAAAAAATAAATATTTATCTTGTGTATATGTTAGGATGAACAATATCGTTTTGCTGAGATTAAATTTTTTAAATGAACTAATATGTATATATATATATATATATATTTAATGAATTCATTATAATAATTATTTTTATTTATTCTAATATATATGTATATATATAAAATATTATATTAGCCCTCGTTCCTGTAATTACTTTATCGTTGATGTTAGTATTATGAGTCATGACTAATAAAAGTAACCATAGAATTAAATATAAATGCAGGGATAAAATTATAATGTTAAAAATATTTTAGGTCTTAAAAATAAAAAATCAAATATAAATCAATTTGGGGATAAATAAAGTCACTAATTAAAAAAGTCCACCGAAATCCTAGGGGTTTTGATGGGATTGTTGGTATCTATAAAATACACTAAAAAGTCTATCCAAATCCATCAAAATCCATCAAACCCAACAATCCTTTAAAATCCTTATATTTTTTAATATCAGTTGATTGTTTTTAAGTCTTTTAAAATCATGAATGAATACCAGTGGATTGTTTTTAAATTTTTTAAAATCCTGATTGAATATCAGTGGATTGTTTTTAAATCTTTTAAAATTCTGATTGAATACCAACAGACTTTTTTGCAATAAAAAATCCTTTAAAATCCTACGAAATCTCAAACGAATGCACCCCCTTAGATCTTGCATCACTTGATTCGATATTTAATTTGGTCATTGTCGTTGTAGTACACTTGTATGTGCACAAAAACCAGCAATCAAATATGCATTTAAATCTTCAAGGGAAAATAACCTAAGTATATACATGACATTTAATTGGTTGAATGAATTGAAACAATGCAATATTGAAATGGGCTTTTATATGTGCAATCTAGTTTCAACCAAATTAAATGACCTAGAAATATTGATTTAAGACTAGCCCAAATAACCAACAAAATATTAAATGAAAGGGCCTCAACCCAAAGGCCCAACTTCATTTAACCACATATATTAAGTAATCAACTCAATTAATTCCTTTCCACAAATTTTGAAATCTAATTCTACACGACCCGGTTGGCATCATTGTCTTCATGTAATCACTCTGCACTATTCGCATATATACTCTGTTTCATCTCTCTCAAACACCGCTTACATTATAGTTTTTCAATGCGTCGGAGGACAAGAGGAGCTGAGGCCCACGCGGGGAGGTGCCGGCGGCATGAATGGGAACACCGGAGGGAGTAGTGGTGAACCGAAGAAGAACTAATGGGTGGACTCAACCTAAAAGCCTTTTTTTTTTTTAAATAATGCTGGTTCGCCGTTTCGGACGAATCGACAGGCGGCTGGTCCGATCCATTTTTTCCGCTTCTGAGGACGAGCGGT
>JAPKLY010000078.1:1307499-1320989 GCA_026898435.1 Prunella vulgaris | reverse complement strand
CCAAAAGAGTTATGTGATGATGTGATGCCATTTCTCTCTCTATTTCCCATCTCTCTAAACTCAATAATTATTGGCGTGCAATGTTGTGGGTCACAACTCTCTTTGCATCACCATATATAGGTGTAATGTTAAAGAATGTATATTATTCTCTTTTCTGAAATATTTTACCATCAGAGGAAATATATAATTTAAGACAAAAACTTGTATGAATTGTGTTCTTAATTATCACTGTCATGTGTATACATTATCACTGTTATGTATATTCACTATCAATGTTATAAATATATACTAGCACTGTTAAAAAATCAAGTATATTTTTATAACAGTGATAGTATATATGAATAATAGTGATACGAGTAACCAGGTGCGCTAGCTCACCTGACCACTGGGCTCCTCACTTGAGTAAGTGACCCGGGTTCTGACTAGGAGTTTATTCTTGGAGTGTTTTTAGACAGGGTGTAACTAACTATTAATTTGATTTCTTTAGTTTGACCCGAATTAATATCTCTAATTAAACATAAAAATCTTTAGTTTGATAGAAGCTTGTAGCGGAGGTCACTATTGTCTTTATATATATACACTACTTAAATAATCACGAAATTTTATTGATTTATCAAAAATAATTTAATAATTAAATAAAAACTCAATTTTTAAATAATATTTAAACAACAATAATTCAAAAAATTCCTAATAAACTCAAATTTAAACAAAAAATTTCTAATAATTTTTAATATATTCAAATTAAAAAGAATTAAATAACTAATCTAACTTTCTCTAATTACCAAATTATTATTATCAATAATTATTTGGAGAAGTGAGCCTTAACATAAGGCAATTATAGTCACGTAGGGGGGCATATCTTATAGGATTCTTTGAACTTATAAATTATATTCCTTTTGTTCCATATGTCTCTTTAATTAACCAATTGGTTAACTGAATTTTGTATTTTTATATAATACTATTCTGCATATAACTATCACTACTCAAAAAATACTTATAAACATTTCAGATAAAATATACTCCTAGTAACTTAAAAAAAAAAAAAAATATATATATATATATATACTCTTTCCGTCTCAAAACTACTTTCACACTTGTCTTATTTGGACGTCTCAATTATATTTTCACACACCTATAAAAAAAAATTATTACACTTACAAAAGTCAATAAAATATATTTTTTTAATTTTATTATTTAATTTTACACGCAAATAAGTATTTTTCCTTGGTTTGTGTGTATAGAACAACTATAAAAATAGTCTTAAAACAGAAAGAATATATATAATTTTGGAAGAAATCAAATTTAGGTGAGCTTGCATATAATTTTTTGTCTAATATTTGATATAATTTGAATTTTTTTTTTTTAATGTGCAGCAGATGCACAACAGAATTAAATTGCATTAATTTAAATAATATTGATTATTTTAACTGAAAATTGGTTTGAGCACTAGAACATTTTAGTAAAAATAATTGCAATTTTTAATAAACACAACTGACACCTAGTACATACAAGATTTTATATGATGTTTTAGGTTAATGGTTAATGCAGCCTTTTTAATTAAGTTTCTTAAGTACCCAATGTATCCTCAATCAATTAATACTCCAACATAAACAGAAACTCCAACATAATTAAATATATATTTATAAAAGTTTGATATTTTAAAATTTAAGTTTTTATACATTAAATTTATATATCATTGAAATCACTTTATTATATTATTGTTTACATATTATATATTTTTATCAAAATTATATTATATTAAAATATTAAAGTAATTAGTATACGGATAAAAATAAGAAGATAAAATTATCTGGTCCGCCAACAATTAAAGTTAATCATTAATACGAAAATTAATTTTTAAACACCAGAAAAATAAGGATATTAAGAGTTTAAATAGAATAATTTAGGAAAATGTATAATGATAGGGCAATATGCGGGTTTCTTACCATATAACCTCGAAAATGAATCTTCTACGGGGCGGTGAAACCAGCAAATAAATTAAAAATACATATTCATATTTATCATACAATGCAATTTTATTATAAAGAAATTGATAAATACTTAATTAATTCACCGCACTAATTGCATTGTGGAATTTAATACACTTTTAAATATTATTAATTATTTTATTTAAAAATATTAATGATCACTGCCAATATATATTATCATACGTACAATAATACTCCAAATAAAAATCGAAAATGATTAAACACCATTAAAATTTTGGCAGTCATGCATTAATTAATATATAAAAACCAAAGGGGGATCCATGTTTAGACCCACCCCATGCCACAAGATCATAATCATTACATTCATCCCCTCAAAACCTCTTCCACATTTTTTCATTTTTTTTTAAAAATAAAGCACACTCTCCTAACTATTAAATTGGGGAAATTAAAAGGAAAACCCTAACAATAAAAATATTAATAATTCTTGATACACACTGCAAGCACTCCAACTTTTTTTAATAAGGCATATATAGCTGAACTGGATCGGGAGATTTCTTTGGTATTTTCCAGCAAAAAGCTAATTGGAGTTAGCTGGTCATGCGTTTTCCGTTGACGGAGGCAGAAGAAGTGGCTGTGTGATGGACGACTTGATCTGGGCCGCTGCTCTGCTGGCGCTGTGGTCCGCGGGGCACTGGATTGCGGCCTTCTCAGCTGCTGCGAACTTCCTCTCCGCGCTTTTCCCCCATAGCACAAAGTACAACCCGCTTATGATCAGTACCGCTCCAATGATCCTGTGCATCGCAGTGACAAATATGAGCATTTTGCACTGCACTAGTTGGTGCACAACAATAATATTTAATAGAAATATCTAATTTTTTAAAATTAATATCATGCAATAAAAATTAATAAATAATAAAAACACACAGTTATCATAATACATAAATGTATCACTTGTGATTTTATGAGGATATAAATTAAGTAATTACCAAATTAGATACTCCCTCAATTCACATTATTATTTTTTCTTAAAAAAGTAGTAAAATATTAATTAATAAAATTAATATTATATTTAAATAATATATAAAGTAAAAATAAATAAAAATATTGTGGAGCCCAAACTTTTATTTGTTAATGTAAATTATATTGTTTTCAAATAAAAAAGAAAAAAATTTATTAAATAAAAGAAATAGTGTTAAATAATTTTATGGACGGATGGAGTATTATGTATGATATATATAGAAAATCATTTAACATAAGTATAATATATATATATATATGGAATATAATTAGGATATTACATGTTGAGATAAAAGAAAGAATAAGAAGCAATGAGATTAGATGGAAGAGAATCATGTCAATGTGTGTGGGTGGGGGGGAATGGGGATGCATTATTAACAAAATGAAAGGACATGCAATCAATTGTGGAGACATTTTTGGCACTTAAGATATGGATGAACGTGAGCAAACATTCATAAGAGTTGAGACTAATTCTATGGCTAGGAATGTGCATGTGGGACTTTACCCCATGCATCATTTGGTCCAAAGAGGAAAAAACAAAATTCACCCATGTAAGTAATAATAAAACAAATTCAAGGGTCAAATCTGTCTTAATTTCTACACATGGATTCCATCAAGAATATGCACAAATAGAATAAGATTACTTAGAGTTCATCAGATGTAACATTCATAGTCATAGAAATTAAATTTCATACAAAGACCCATGAAATTAATGTGTAAATATTATCGTTTAAAAAATTATTATTTATTTGTTTTGAATTTTAAAATCAATTTATGCATATATAAAATTAAATCTAAAGTTCTCACCAATCATCATACATAATTCAAATTTGTACGAGTATTAAGTAATTTATTTATTTATAAATTAGAAAGAGAAAAATAATTAATAAAATAAAAAATAAAAGTAAAAGAGAGTACCCTCCCAAGTAGAATTCCTCCCCCAAGAGAACGGAAGTCATGATAGCGACAACGAGTGTCTGAACCGGCTGATACACCGCCACGAAAACTGGGCCCCCTCTATCAATGCACCATATCTGTACAGCGAATGCGATCCCTGATGCCACTATTCCCTGCACCACCACCACACCCAATCAATTCCCATCAATTAATTACACACACATTAAATTAATAGGAAATTTATATTAGAAAAAAAAATAAAGAGAAACAAAATTTTTCGTTAAATTAAAAAAAATATATTTACCTCTCTTTATAATAAAACTCAAAACTGCCCCTATTTATAGTCATCCCTTTATATCACACACTCAAGTATTCTTTTTCCAACTATTAATTGCAAAATGCAACATTAACAATGCAAATTACAATTTAATAATAACTGTTTTCTCAAGGGACGAGCTTATTAAATTCAAAATGAAAATAGAAATAAAAAAAATCAAGAAGGGAGAATATTTAATAATATCGCATTCTAATTCCGCGTTTGTTAGAGAAACAAGATCGGGCAAAACAGTTTGCATAGATACTAAAAAAAAAGCAGCGTTTTAATAATACGTAAATAATATAATAGTATCACATTACCATATATAATATCACATTTGACTTAACATATTGTAAATCAAGTGGCTCAGCTGAATCGTGGGTGTTAAAGCCCCACTTGTGCATCAATTATGTTATCTAATGTTTCGACAAGTTATTTAATAATTTTTCAGTTGCTATGGTCAATTTATTTCATTTTCAGCATATTAATTTCAAGATATATATGCATTTAATGCACGTATATACCATAAATTGCTATCAGCGCGTTGCGAAAGCTCTAGTCCGATTATTTGGTAGAAATACAATCTGGCCCATTCTTTATTTCATATCATATTATATATATATATATATATATCTCATTCTATAAATAATCAATCTATAGACGTGCAACATCTTAATTGGCATACCTATAAAATGCATTGATTTCACTATATATAGTTAATCCACTCCAATAAAATTCAGTGATTAAAATTTGTATGAATTTTATTTCACACCGTGTTTACTTTTATGAAAAAAAAAAAAAATTGACATTCATCAATTTTGTGAGACAAATCTGTCTTTAACCAGTATTGATATATTAATGAAAAGGTGAGCTGGATTGTTTTTTTTATGTGGTCAAAATACACTCATCTCATAAAATAAAAATGAGTGAGATGTCCGGCCCGTACAAGATTTAAAAAATGAAAAGTGATCTTTTATGACAATTTAAAATTAAAAGGTTTAAATTCACTTTTCAACTAGAAGATATATTAAATTTAAATTTAAATAAATTTTCTGTGAGATCGATTCATGTACAGACCAAATATTTATTAATAAAAAATTATTAATTTTTATACTAAAGTGACTATCACTTTTTAAAAATATTACCATTTTTTAAAATGATAATTTTATATTAATAAGTGATATATTTATATTATTTTATATCATGTCTCGTATAACTGTTTGACCACGTACGAAGTAAAATTTTAAAGATCAGCGTTAAATGACCGTTTTGCCCCGAGAGCCATGCAATTACTAAGGGTAAAAAGAGACACAAAATTGAAACTTTTATCTAAAAAAGGTAACAAATTAAATAGAATTTTAGGACGAAACTTACGGCATAGAAGACGCTGAAGAGCTCGGCGCCCGAGTGAACGAGCCAGGCGTTGGGGTCCCTCTCAGCAAAAGCGGCGATCACCAGAAACTGAATAATCCCAAAGAAACACTGCCACGACGTGAAGGAGAGCCGGGCCGGGTATTTCTTCAGAACCGGGGCCTGGAGCACCAGCCAACCCGACCACGACAGGCAGTGCCCGATCAAGAATAGGCACCCCAGCGTCCAGTTCTTCCCCTTCGCGTCCCCCAGGTACGGCAGCTGCAGCGCCGCCGCAGCAGCTCCCTGAAGTGGAGGAGTTGGGCTGTAGATGGTGGGGCCCTTGTAGAGTGTGATCACTGATGCACCCGCCACGCACAAAAGTGTCCCCGCCACCTTCGAGATCCCGTCTTTTCGATCGAATCTCACTTTCTCTATCCTGATGATCAATTAAAGTCAATATTAAAGTCTGAGTTGGATTAATTTCTTTTTTCTTTAATCCCTAGTTAAAATATTATTTTAGTTGTCCACTCCCTCTTTTTGGTATCTAATTTAAAAAAGGTCGTTTAATTTGAAAATTAGTAATTCATTGTCCTATCAATAAAGACTCATTAAATCGACAAAAAATTTAACTGTGTACGTAGTTTTTTTGTCGCATAAAGATTTAATTAGACATTCACATGATATTAAACCATATTACTTTTAATTTTTTAGATATTTAGGATCATGAGTGTTAGTTAAATTTTGCCTGAGAATGACCGCCATGAGGAATGTAATGGCGGGAACTGAATTTTGTATCGCGGAAGCAAACGTTGGTGATGTGTTGTCCAATCCCAACAAGTAAAATCCTTGATTTGCAGTAATTCTGAAGAAGAAAAAATTCGTATATCAGAAAAAAAAAGTTTAGAGAGAGAGAGAAAAAAAGGGAGAGATGAGAGAGAATTATCATATACCCAACAATTGCAAGTAGGAAGAACTGGAGAATGAAATTCCACGTAATAGGGGGCCTCTCTTTCCTGGTCACAGATCCATAAAATCAAATTCTGAAAATTGAACTAAAAAAAGGTAGTAATACGAAACGGTATAAAAAGACATACTTTTCAAGAAAATAGGCAAAGGGGACGAGAAGAAGGAAAGCAAGAATGTTCCTATAAACGGGGAAGACGATCTTGCTAATGCCCATGTTGAGGGCAGCACGCGAAACGACATGAAAACCTGCGTATCCAAATTGGAGGGCGAGCATTGACATGTGGAGCTGAAACCTCTCCGGAATGGAGCACATTCTCCGGCCTAGTGATGCGCCGCCGCCGGAATCCGCCATTGTTGGTCAGCGAGTAACTTAAGATAGAAGGGTGGGTATGGGTTGAATTGAGTTGTGGTGAGACTAGGGTAGAGTCTAGGGCGTAAATATATAGTAGAGAAGGGTGGCCCACGGTGGGGCCCAAAATCAAACGTGAACTTTGAAATGTTTTTGGCTGTCTCCCACATTCTTCTCTATACAATTAAGTATTTATACGACCCCTTTTGTACTAGTCTTCAGGCCACTAGGTTGACATGACAACCCCCCATCGCACTACCTGCAAAAGAAAGAAAAAAGAAAAAGAATATAATAGGAGAGCCATAGCTAGCTAGCTAGCTACACACACACACATAAATGTGTATTAATCTATTGTCTTGCTGATGGTAATGGGGGGTGGGGAATAGATAGCGCGCACGAGGGGCGAAGGTGGGGGAGGACTTACACCCATGAGAGTATGAGACTACAAACCCCACTATTCACCATAGCTACTAACATTTTCTTTCAATGGCTATATTTTCTACTCTATTTTGTTGTGTGCCCTCTGTTATTCATGAAAAGTATATGTTATTAAGTGCCAAAAAAATTTCAAGAAGGTATTCTTTTTATTAGGAATTGTAATATATCATATAATTCAAATATATTTTTAAATAATTGTATTAATTAATACTGAAAAGTTATACATGTTATTATTAAAAATATATTTTTACAAAGTGATTTTTTCAGTAATAATATGAGTAACTTTTTTAAAATATGTTTGAATTGCACGGTGGACTTGGTGTACAAGAAACTTACTATTATAACTTATAAGAGAAAAATGTATGAGATTGTCTCATGATATAATTAAAATCGATAAAAAAGTAAAAATTATATAATTATAATAAAATGTAATAATGTGAGGGATTAATACCAAAATCATCCCATAATTTTTTTTCACTTTTTTCGATTTGGTCCAATAACTATGTAATGTTTTAATTTAATCTCATAACTATGTAATGTTTTAATTTAATTCCATAAACATGTAATGTTTCAATTTAGTCCCATAACAATACAAATCTAACCAAATTAGTCCTAAATCTCCGGAAATGACATAAACTTCGTCGTTGCCGTGTGAGCCATTTCCGCCAGAAAATATAACACGTGACCAAAACGTGAGTAAAATGATGTCGTTTTATGTAATTTCCGGCGACTTGAGACTATTTTGATAAGATTTGAATTGTTATGAGACTAAATTGAAACATTACATAGTTATGGGACCAAATCGAAAAAGTGAAAAAAATATGTGACGATTTTGGAATTAATCCCAATAATGTGATGAAAATATTATCATCTGGTTATAAAAAGTTCGATGATAGATTTTTAGTAAAATGTGAAAATATTTTTTTAGTAACTTTTAATAGAAATGTTATCACATTTTGCTAAAATTTAATTTATTACTTTTTAAAAATAATAATTTTTAATTAATAAAAAATATATTTTATTTAGACTTAGGTCATAATATACGATCTCATACGAGACTTAGTTTATTACTATATAGAAGAAGATTGGAGATTCAATCAAACAATAAGGCTATCATACGAGTCAGACGTTTCAACAAGTATATGTGTCGAAGTATAGACATTTCAACTCACTAGATCAACTCAAAATAATGGATTTCATAACTAAGCATAATTCATGAAGACATAATGTGATTTTCATAAGTCGAGTCATTACTCAGCGCTTTCTTCGAGCGTTGGTTTCGACAATCACTCTTTCAAGACCAAAACTTTTTGTCCATCTTAGTGATTCGTACAAACACCACGCCTCACCTTCTTCTACACACATATAACTGTAGCAGTTCTATAAGATATAAGTACACTTATATCATTTTGTAGGAGATAAATACTACAAAATAATTATTTATGCATTGACGATCGCCTTAGCAACCGCATTTTACCAAATATATATGGAGTTTAATGACCGTCTTACAAAACGGTTGCTAATTTTAGCGATTGGTGACCACCTTGACGATTGTGAAACTTAACCTGCCTGCGGAAAATTTTGAATTAAGATTTAGCAATCGTACATGGACGGTCACTAAATTGACCGCCGATGTAGCAACCATCAGGGATATTTAGCGATGGTCTTTAGTGGTTAATAGTCACCACTTTTGACTCGCGTAGTGAAAACGAGTATGACATTAATGCGAGACAAAATGACGACCGCCACTAAATCCAAATCATAGAATATTTGTTTTGGATTTCCTAGGATTTTAAAGATTTTTTTTTTCTTGTAAAAAAATCTGTTGATATTCAATTAGAATTTTAAAAGACTTAAAAACAACTCATTGGTATTTAATCTGAATTTTAAAAGACTTAGAAGCAATCCACTGGTATTCAGTCAGGATTTTTTAAAAGATTTAAAAATAATCCACTAGTATAAAAATATAAGAATTTTAAAGGATTTTTAGGTTTGATGGATTTTGATAGACTTTTTATTGTATAAATACCAAAAATCTCATCAAACCTCATCGAATTTCGAAGGACTTTTTAAATTAGTAAATTTATTTATTCCTAAAATTGATTTATATATGATTATTTAGTTTTAAAATCTAAAATATTTTAAACTTTATAATTTTATCCATGCATTTATATTTAATTAATTCAATGGTTACTTTTATACTCATAATACTAACATCAACGATATAGTAATGACAGTAATGAGTGCTAATACAATATTATATATGCATATATATATTAGAATAAAAAAATAATTATTATAATTAATTCATTATATATATTGGCTCATTAAAAAATTGGGCATTTGCATATTGGTTCAAAAAAAATGACTATATTAACAAATTGGTTTACAATATTTACACAGAAGTATAATTTTTTTCTGCACATAACCAATTTGTAAATAATGTCAAATTTATGAATTGTTTTTTTAATTTTCCCTTAAAAAATATATTGCCAGTTTACAATTTTGATGGAGCTCATGTACGTTTTTTGTGAGTGTAAGGGTTCGCTCATAATTCTAAGCAACTAAATGATATAACAAGGAGAATGGACTTAAAGTGACACAATATAAATATTTAGTTTTAATATTAATATTATTATTATATTAATATTATATATTACATATGTCATTAAATAATATTTTTCATTGACAGTATTTCTTAGGAAGACATGATATTACAAAAAAATAATTACTTTTGACCTTTTTTTTAAAAAAAAAATTTTGGAGGTATGAAAAAATCATAAATTTATTGTTGTATGTCACAAATTAATAAAATTTTGCAAAGTCCACAAAATTCTACCAAATTCATTAAAATTTTAATTTAAAAAATCTAACAAAATTCTACAAAATCTTAAAAATTATCAAAATTGTGCAAAGTCTGCATAACTTTTTTCAATTTAAAAAATCTTTCAAAATTCTATTCCATAAATTAAGACAAAGTAATGGACTAAAACTTCACATTATTGATCACATCGTGACTTTAATTTTGAATTCACACATTAATTTGAATATACACACTAATGCTAAAGACATATAAACACACACGCCCAAACTCTCTATTTCTGTCTCTGTCATCGGTGATTATCGTGAGGGTGTGGTGGGTTTCAGGCGACGGAGTGAAGGGAGCGCAATTTTCCGAGGAATATATGGCCATCGATTGATTTGGGGCTACACGAAGGGGGGACAGAGCTGGGTTTCACGCGTCATTGAAGCCATGGCCGCCGTCGATTGAAGACATGGCTTTTCCAATTTTAGTCATTTTACGGCCGTGAGTTGATGACAGAGTTGGGGTTTCAGACGTGAGGAGTTTTCTCTCTCTCTCTCTCATTGCAATTCAAGTGAAGGCAAAATTCAGGGAATCCGCATTTTTTGATTCGTAGAAACACTTGAAACTTCAATTCTATTCCTCTCCGATGAAAGCCTCCACATTAATAAAACATGTCCCAAAGCATGCCCTTCTTTTCCCCTTCATTATTGTTCTTCTAGCTTTTGATTTTCATTTCTAAATTGTGATTTCTTAGGGTTTATAGCGGTGCCGGATTGTGGAGTTATTTTTCCTCAAACATCAGAAATGACCCGTGCAATTTTGTTGATTTTTTTGGGAAATGATCAGTGCTTATTGGGGAAGAAGATGGATAGTGCATTTTTGGATAAAAATTGCTGGTTTTTTTTTTTTTGGTTTGGACGGTAGGTGGACAGAGGAAAGCCAACTAGTACTCGTTCCTTTTCTAAGTTGCTTATAATTTCAAGTCACTAATATTAAAAAATATATAAAAGTATTGATATAGAATATATAATGTGATTGAGAAAAGTAAAAAATTAAAAAAATAATGTAAAAGTATTTAAAATAATAATTAAAAAGTGAATAGTAATATTTTCAAAAGATAAAAAAAATAAATGAATAATATATGGTGGAACAAACGAAAATGAGAAAATGAGTAAATTATAGTGGGATAGAGGGAGTATATTTTATTGAAAGTCACGTCCTGTATTCTCTGCTTCTCAAAGAATTTGTTGGCTCTAATGGTTGGATAAATGTAAGAATTACTGTATGGTTTTTTTTAGCATTAAAAGTATTGTTAAAAGTTGATCAGTTTAGTTATATTTAGTAAGTATTGTAAAATTATACTAAAATATATATATATATATATATATATATATATATATATTTATTTTTTTATAGTGCAAATACTACTGAAAAGTTACACAAAATACTACTGAAAAGTTATACATGTTACTACTGAAAAGTGTATATTTTAAAATTCAATTTTCAGTATTAACACGTGTAACTTTTTAAAAATACCCTTGATTAACATGGTGCACCTGATACATATAAAACTAAGGCAAACATAATAAATATAGTATTATAAAAAAATCAAAAGTGCATATACAACTCACCGAAAAAATACACAAAAAATATAAATAAATTTTATGGTGAAATTAGTACATAGTACATCTTCTTGTAATATTTGCATATACCAGTTAATAGTATCAAAGTGATTTTTTAAGTAAAAACTAGAGGTGATTTTTTAAGTAAAAACTAGAGGTGATTTTTCAACGGTAGTAAGGATAATTTTTTTAAAATATATTTGAATTGTTCAATACATATAAGTAGATATAAGATTATGTCTTACATGAGTTCTGTTGGGTTATGTTTGAATAGGATTATTTGAAATATAAAAAATATGAAAATAAATGAATTTAAAAATCAATAAATTTGGAAGGACATGGTTTTTTTTTAAAGTATTTTAAACACCTCTAATTTGAACTAGGACAAATGCAAAATATTTAAAATTCTTCCGTTTAAATATTTTATTCAAAAAATTTAAGTGAATTTGACGTGATGAAGGAAGCAATACTATCATATTTTATCTGTTAATTTTGAGAATATCCGGATAATTACGATTTCGTGATTATTGAATTAATTCCATTGATTCAGTACTGTGAATACTGGAAAGGTGACTAATAAAATACGGGATTAAAACCAATAACTTCAATTCATAATTCATCTCCTTTTACGACGATAATCAGACTCTTATTTATACTAATAAATAAAATTCTAACAAAATTTAACAAATTCTACCAAATAAATAAAAATCTCAAAAAAAAAATATTTTATATATAATCTCCATCAAAATTTTAAATTTTAAATTTAAATCCTCCATTCGACCATAACCTTATAACATTTGAGTCATGTATACTATTTTAAAAAATTGAGTTTAGGCTCTTTAAACTCATGGACTGTTTCGTATGTTAAATGCAATTTGTTTTATATGAGATCACTTCTTACAAACTTTTATTATATACACACATATATAAATATATATATATATATACTCTTAATAATAATAATAATTTTGGATGATGAGTTTCAATATGTACTCAAAAACATTTTTAGTGCATTACATGACATTTTTAATACATGTGTATTTGTCGTATTAATAAAAACATAATAACATAAACTGCTAAAGAGAATCTAACTATTGATGTGGTAGGGCCCAAATTGATCAAAAGCAGCAGAGAACATAAAAAGTGATGATTAAATGGCGGTATATCTATATATATATATATATATTGAAAGATAAAAAGTTACACTAATAATTACATAAATAATATATTTTTATTATTTCATTAATTTATTTCATTAATTCATTTAAATTAAACAAAATATTTTCATCAAAAACTACTCTATTCAGGACTTTCAAATTCTTCATTGGTAATAGAAATAAAATTTCATTTTCCTCCTTTACCCTTACATATGTTGAATGAGGATTTATGTTCGTGATGGTTACATCATTAATATTGTGCTTCAATTTTAGAAAGTTGACAAAAAAAAAGAATATTATTGGTTGTGGTACAGAGATTGATTGAGGAATATGATTATAAGGTAAGATAGAGGTAATCAAATGAGGGTGATGATTACCTTATTTAGGAGAAAAGACAATGCTATATACCACATTTATTCTCATTATATATAATAATTACTATGTGGATAGTTCATTTTCATTACCATTGAAAAATTATTTTAACAAGCGCCCTTTATTTTAATACTATAAAGCAACTCACATGTTAAATTCCCTAAAAAAATCAATTGTATGAACTGTTTGAAAACATAAGTAGTCGTATATAATAAATGATAATAAAATCGTTATATATATAATATTAA